>OX637488.1:12043084-12643084 GCA_951800055.1 Cenopis cana
GGAGTGGACGGCTTTAGAAATAAATATTATATTTGAGACAATACTAAAAAATACGAATAAATGAGAAAAATTGATTATGTAAGATATGTGGTATTGATATGTAAGGTATATTGATATGCAGTAAAGTGCGGTATTATGCACGTATGTAATAGTACATAACTTACCAAGGGTGGTAAAACAAAGCATGTCTCAGATCGCAGGTATTTGACGCCCGAGCCGAAAGGCGATAAATAGGCCAGCAAGTGGAATTTTCCGCGCGCGGAGCATGCGGTAATTGACACTTTATGGCCAGGTGTGACATAAAGCATATTAATATAAACAAATGTATTATATCAAGTATATTTAAAATAATTAAAAAATATTATGAAATTCGCTAAGAAACTAATACAAAACAAGCAAGAAAACTGCTAGAACTGTACAAAATGATAGGAATAAACACTACGTGGACTATTAGCACTGATATTAGAAGTGACAGGCAGAATTTAATGTTAACTTTAATAAAAAAATTATCCGTGGTGTTTAAAATACTACCACGGTAAAACACACTATCACTTCCAGGCTACCTAGCGGGCGAGATAATCTTGTACCTAAGCAACTCAAACAATAGATGCACCTGGCCATTCAATTCATGGTACTTATTAGCAGCTTAGGAAAATATATTTAAGCTTCTGATTCGAAGCGAATGGCGAATATCGTGGTGTTTTTCTGAAAACAAAAGGATGGCGAGGTTTCGAGAGGGAGTAAATGGGAATGGTCAGTCAGTACACATCTACGTCTTCTAGGAGAGGGTTGTCTAATAGTCCACGTAGTGTTTAATCCTGATGTTAGTATCTATAGTTGCTTGTTGTTGCTAGAACTAGTTTGTTTTGTTAAATTGGTTATTGGTTAGTCTTCTATAGTCCTCATAGTGTTTATTCCTATTAGTTTGTACAGTTGCTGCTAGAAGTACCTAGTTGGTTAGTATTGGTTTCTTAGCATATTTAATTATTCATATAATTTATTATTTTGTACATGTATTTTATAATGTTCTTACGTAGATATAGGTACTTATAGTGAAGTGCTTTACAGATTTATGATCGCACATAAATGTGTACCAATTTGTTTCAGAATGGAAAAATATACTTTCTGAATAATAATCTAAATATAAATTTAGTTTCTCAGTAACATGAATTAACAGCTTGATTAATAGGTATTGCTCTTCAGTAGATAATGCCAATTGAAGCCAGCGGGATGGAACTCCACGCCGCCGAAGCTTTGCTGCAACTGCACTGCGCCCCTAGGCGTTCTGCCTCAGATATCAAGTTGGAGATAGAAGGCGCTGCAACATTATTTTTGAGCTGCCTACCAACTCCCGAAACTCCGGTAAATATACAGTAGTTTTTGATATCAATTTAAATAACTATTTTTCTGCTACCCAATGGGTGTCAGGAAGAGATCGGTTTTTAGCGATAAGACGCCTGTTGTTGCCTTAGTTTTAGTCTAAGTTTTTTTGTTATTAATTCACTTCGTGGTGCACAATAAAATAGGTATATATTATTATTAATATATTCCTTAGCAAACTGAGCAACAAAAACACGGAAAAGCAACACTATTTTTAGGATTCCGTAGTAAACAAGGAACACTTATAGTTTCGCCATGTCCGTCCGTCCGTCCGACCCCCGTTTTTCTCAGTAACTGTTAGTACTAGAAAGCTGTAATTTGGTATGAGTATACATATCAATGACGCCAACAAAACGGTAGAATAAAATCTTTAAAAATTTTTTTTTAGGGTACCCTACATGTAAAGTGGTGGTGCAATTTTTTTTTCTGCCAAACCCCATCGTGTGGGCTATCGTTGGATAGCTCTTTTAAAAATATTAGAAGGTTTCTAAAGGCATTTTTTGATAAGAGAAGATAATAAAGAATTGGTTAGCGTGATATTAAGCTTTGAACTCTTTGAAGTGATAAGTTAACGAGTAATAGTCGAACTTCAGAAATGTACTTTGCAAAAGCAAACTTTCGTACAATTTCCATTGATACCTTAGATAATGTTGTTAATTCTGTCAAAAACTTAAGTTTTAACTTTAACTATAAGTTTGCGAACTTTTTAGTCCACATAATGTAACCGGTGGACGACTACGGAACCCTACCTTGCGCGTGGCCCGACACGCACTTGGCCGGTTTTTTGTTCTTCCCGGCATGATAACTACCCGAGAATGTACATTTTTCTATTGAACGTGAACTAAATGATTTACCATAAACTTATATATCTGTGTGTATTTCAGTCAACGAACGCACGTTCTCCAGATATAAATGCTGTAGATTCTGCACGTCACTGCAGCGTTAGTTCGCGTGATGATAATTCAGAGGTATTTTCTTTTCTTACAATAACTCATTCAAATTACCTTAATGTTTGTACGGGAACTATAGTCCGTCCTATTTTTACAGACCAATAGCCAGTCTTCGTTCGATAGCCCAGTTAATTATAGAGGGCATAAGCAGAAGTATAGGCACCTTGAATCACCCTATACAAGACGAGATGTTCGGCAGGCAAAGCAAGTTCCCAAGATGAAAAAGGCTCCACAAAGAAGTCTTTTCAATGGTTACGGATCCAT
Organism: Cenopis cana; assembly: GCA_951800055.1. Classification (NCBI taxonomy): domain Eukaryota; kingdom Metazoa; phylum Arthropoda; class Insecta; order Lepidoptera; family Tortricidae; genus Cenopis; species Cenopis cana. The sequence continues at coordinate 12,045,679 of OX637488.1, forward strand.
ATATCAACCGATTCATTTAGGTCAGAAGGTGACTTGTGAAAAGGGAACTCAGACTGATGACGCCTATTTGTATCAAAAAACTACCTTGCCTGCAATCGAAAAGATGGATACGTTAATATCGAACTTATATGCAAAGATCCATTTACTAGAAAATCAACTCAAGGAAAGTCGTAGGAGATCGCCGTCAACTCAGGTCGGTGAACTTGATCCTGATGTATCTACAGATGTACTACAGATTCAGCAACATAATATTCAGAAGAAGAGGAAAAGTGAAAAACGTAGCACTAGTTCCTGCAACACGGTACTATGTTTGTCTTTTTCTAGTTTTTGTTAGTCATATAATTTCACTTTAATTTGAACTTATGTTATTTTATAACTTAATATGATTGAAATTTCTAGGCTAACACTATGGATTCGGCTGCATCTGATGATGAATGGAAACCCGAAGACTATAAACCTACTAAACAAATAATTGGCGAAATGCTGAAGCCTAAAGGCAGCGACATGGTAAATAATTATAAACTACTTATATTGATAGTACAGTATAATGACCCAGTTATCTATACGGTTAATACAACATCACGATTTTATCCAGGTACCTATAGGAGAAGGATATGCGTCAGTCCCTGCCAGATTATTGAAACAAATCGATTGGTCTTCATACACCGGTGCTACACGAAAATTGTTGACTGCAGTGTTTTCTCGCCGGTATGCATACAAATATACAAATATCTAATATAATTAACTATGCTAAATACAGAGGTCTCTGTTCTAAAGTTATTTTTTTTTTCAGGGTGTTAGCTACTCATTCTTTGACCGGGAAACCATCTCCTGCTTTTCCGGGGAAACCGGCTAAGAAACGACTTGAGCCCGAACTGGTTAATGACATCGTGCAAGTGGTTGTCGAACGCTGCGGCGTACCTGAGAGCGTCGTTCGGTAAGTTTCACCTCTGCGGACTATTCCGTAGCTTTAAAATTCAGTCTGCTATTCTGATCAGGTTGGTTCACACAAAGGTCGATTACTCGATTCTAAAATGGTTTAAATTGGGTGTTGTCAACGGACTCTAGCGAAGCGTATCGAAACCTATCGTAATCTTTTAATATAAATAATATTTGTCAATAATTATTTAATACAACTGAATAATTCGAAATATTTTTCAGAACCAGCATCACTACAAAATGTGCTGATGAAAGCAAAATGTACCGCAGTCGCCAGCAAAATAAGAAGAAACAACAGTCATTTAAAATTAATCAAGAAAATGTTCCTCCCTCGCCATATGATGAATCTTCGGATGACACGTATTGATAACGATAGGCGCAAAGTAATTACCATCATATCCGTCAGTGCTTTTAAAATTAGTTCGTATAATAGATAGTTAGTGGGACTAAACGATGCAATTCACATATTCAAACTTTTGTTTCCTGTTTTAATGATACTACCTATTGAGTCTCTGAGCTTTTAATATACAAATTTCTTAAATTATTCACTTCATTGTATAGTCCAACTAACATTAGAATAGTAGAGGAATGGTACCTTACTTACAATGTTCATTTTATTGTTTTAGTTATCTTATCAGTCACGCAATTCCAGTGCAATTAGTGTTGCTGTCTAAAGACAGACCATTTTTGATTTTGAAATGTAAGCATGTTTTAATTTTAATGTGTGTTTTGTGTGAATATCTAATTGCGTAAACGTAAATTAACGTAGCGCAATTACTTATGCGAAGTATATTTTATAAGTCGTACCAATAGGTTAACAATAATTATGAATTGTATTTTGTAATGAATAAAATAGAATAGATTTTTTGCAATTTTGAGAAGTAGTTTACAATACTTTTTTAATGACAAGAAAATGTATGTAAGTATATGTACCTACTTAACATCAATAAATTATTTCTGAGAAGTTAAATATCAAGTTGTATAAACTGGCAGTAAAAGAATCCAAGCCAACTGTAGAGTTGTTAAACGCAGTCTGTACTTTAGATTTATGATAATTTTATGTTTTAGATAGGTAATTTCATGCTGTAAGTTAAATACTTACCTCCTTAAGGGTTTTTTCTCTATTTACTATGATCGCAATTTGCATGTGCCATGTCATGAAAGAGAATTATTATTTGAGATTTTAACAAGAATCAAGAATATGTTCTAGTTTCATTTCTCCTTAAAATATTTTCCCATTATATCCCAAAGCTAGCTTTTGCCTGCGACTACATCCGTTAGTTCACGCAAAGAAGGCAAATGGCGGAAATAATTCATGCATAAGCGAATTTTGGCATAGATGTAGCTAAAGATGTTCTTAACGACATACTAAAAGTACTAGTGGATGGGCTAGGTGTAATTGATACCCCACTCGATGGGATAGGTCAAAAAATTGCAAACGCATATACCTAAAGGGGGACGCGAAAATGAATACATTATTTAGTCGGTGAACGAACGTAATGCAAAAGTTATACAGGACTAATATAAATACTAATGAATAAATAAATTTACCACAACTTCAAACTTCAAAATAATATAAATACCTATGTCAATTATGTGATATGTGCAATGTCTTAACTTAACCAATAAGATTAGATAATTATCAGGGCTCGGATTTTTGATCGCACGGTAAGACGAAAGAAAATTATGGAGTCGATATTCAAATCATCAATCAATCAAACCATTTATTCGTAAAAACATAGGTACATACAGAGGTGTTATAATCATTTATGAGATTCACTATGTCTTCGCCATAAGGCATACGAATAGTCATAAAGTATGACACAAAAAATTATGTTATCCAAAATTTATGAATAATCATGCATCGTGCTTATGTCCAATTACGTATTGATGATTATAACGTTTGAATATCGACTCCATAGTTTTCTTTCGTCTTACCGTGCGATCAAAAATCCGAGCCCTGATAATTATATATAAATTATATGAATACTTAGTCATGTAAAAAAAAACCGGTCAAGTGCGAGTCGGACTTCGCACATTTAGGGTTCCGAACCGACCGCAAAGTTAAGTTGGTTTTTATAGGAAAATAAGGAAATTTCAAAGAAAAAATCTAATTTATCAATATATTAGTATTTGTTGGTAAAATATACATAATAACAAACATTATTACCAAATTTTAAGTTTATAGGTATTTGGAAAGTTAAAAAATTCTTCGGAACAAAATTTCATAAAAAAAGCTGACTTAGGTGGCTTCTCAATCCTTTGTTTTCTAATATTTTTTAAATTAAAAATACAGTAAGTATCTACTCAATGAGCTCTAAACAACGATACCCCACTCGATAGGGTAGAATTTTTTTTTTTTCGCGCCCCCCTTTAGCTGAATGGGAGCCCCCCTTAAAAACATTTAAAAATTAATTTTCGCTTCGGGCCAACAAGATGCTTATACTGTGTAAATTTGAAGCCTGTAGCTCCAACCGTTTGGCTGTAAAACCTGTTTGACAGACGACCGACGGACGTTTAGGCGTAATAGGGTTCCGTTTTGACCCTTCGGGTACGGAACCCTAAAAAATTTAACACTATAAAACAATTTTCCATTAATTTAGTATATTCCATTTAACTTATACTTATCTGCTACAATGCACATATTGTAAGCGTTCTTTCGATACATCGCAGTGCGGTAACTCAGGTAAGGAGGCTGTTACATACAATAGATCCTTATACTTATTGAGATCTCTGCTTTCCTACAAAGACACTGGACCTGCTTCTAATGATCAAAATGTAATCTTACTAACAAGCATCCAGTATAGTTTAGAAGTACATAGAAAGAAATGAATGTATTAATGAAATTAATGAAATATAATGAAATTAATGAAAATATTAAAACTTACCGATAAAAAACGAGTTAATTAAGGCTCAGTCTAAAAGGTCAGGCATGGTCTAAAAAAACAAGGTCAACCCATCAGGATCGTGACACAAGTGACGTCACGTCACTGTCAACGTTACACACTTACGAACTCATCCGATTGGCTCGATATTAGTGATGACGTCACTTGGGATACTCACACTACTAGGACGGCCGTACCTGGCGCAGTATATTATTGTATCATGACTAAGCGAAACGAAGGTCTCTGCTTCTACTTTGACAAAAATGTGTGCGGATGTCCGACGGAATTCCGGTTGTTCTCCTCTATAGAGGCCATTAGCAAGTGCGACAGAAAGGGAATCTCGAATTTTTAATTCAAGACCAAAAAAAACTACGATTTATCTGTCATCGTCTTAGTTTATTAGTCTTGGGATATAATAGGAAATATTTTAAGGAGAAATGAAACTAAGACATATCCTTGTTTAAAACTTATATAGGTAATAATCTCTCTCTTCACTAGGTATAAGTTGGTATAAGGAAGGACATGGCACATGAAAATTGCGGTCATAATCATTAAATAACTTACGGCATTAAATCACCTATCTACAACATAAAATTATCACAAATCTAAAGTACAGGCTGTTTGACACCAAGCTGAGGTAAATTAACAAATGGATTTTTTGCCCCTTTCTATTACAAATTTACAATTAATATCCAACTTCTCAGATATTGCAAAGATTTTATTATATTTTATTCAATTAAATCCATGATAAACTTTATATTGTTGACCCATACGACCTAAGCTTTTTACACAAAACACACATTAAAATATACACATGTACATCTCTAAATCAAATTTTGCCTATCTTTTAGACAGCAAGCCTAATTGCACTGGGATTACGAGATTTACGAGTTTGATAATTAAAACAATGAAATGAACATTGCCAGTTATCATTACAAATGTTAGTGGAACTATACAATGAACTGGTAATTTTAGAGATTTGTATTACGTAAATACTATAGCTGAGTGGATCAATATTATCTCTAAAACAAGATATAAAAGTTTGAGTATGTGACATGCATTGTTTAGCCCCACTAACTATTCTACGAACGAATTTTAAGCACTGGGGGAAACTATGTAAGATGTTAATAATGTTAAATTTAAGTACAGTGTTTATAATTCGTACGAACTTATTAGTACTTAATAGTATTTTATCTTATATCAATACGTATCATCCGAAGATTCATCATATGGCGAAGGAGGAACATTATCTTGATTCATTTTAAATGACTGCTGCTTCTTCTTATTTTGCTGGCGATTGCAGTACATTTTGCATTCATCAGCACATTTTGTAGTTATGCTGGTTCTGAAAAATAATTCTAATTACTCAATTGAATACAATTATAGATTGATTATAGACATACTTTATTAGTATTAGATCGGATAACTATAGGGTTGAAAAATTTTCGCTATAGGGTCTGTCGACAACGCTTAATTTAAACCACGTTTTACAATCAACCATTGTGTGATCAGAATAGCAGACTGGATATTGAATCTATGGAATAGTTCTCAGAGGTGAAACTTACCGAACGACGCTCTCAGGTACGCCGCAGCGTTCGACAACCACTTGCACGATGTCATTAACCAGTTCGGGCTCAAGTCGTTTCTTAGCCGGTTTCCCCGGGAAAGCAGGAGATGGTTTCCCGGTTAAAGAATGAGTAGCTAACACTCTGAAAAAAATATCACTTTCGAACAGAATCTTTTTTAGTTAGCATAGTTATTTTATGAGTTATTTTATTATGCATACCGGCGAGAAAATACTGCAGTCAACAATTTCCTTGTAGCACCGGTGTATGAAGACCAATTGATTTGTCTTAATAATCTGGCAGGGACTGACGCATATCCTTCGCCTATGAGTACCTGGACAAAATCATGAGGTTGTTTTAACCGTAAATGGATAATTGGCTCACTATGTGCAATGAATAAGCAGTTTATAATTATTTACCATGTCGCTGCCTTTAGGCTTTAGCATGTCATGCATTGGGCGCATTATTTGCCTAGTAGATTTATGGTGTTCTGGTTTCCATTCGTCATGAGATGCAGCCGAATCCATAGTGTTAGCCTAGAAATGACAATCAAATTAAGTTATAAAATAACGAAATTTCAAATTAATTAAAATTATGTGTCCATATTACCACAAATGTTTGGAATATAAAACATTATCATGAACAAAAAAACTTAATAAGACACAGATATAGTGTAGTTAGTACCGTATTGCAAGAACTAGAGCTTTGTTTTGCGCTTATCTTCTTCTTATAAATATTATTTATATGATTATATTGTTGAATCTGTAGTACTCGTACATCTGTAGACACATCTGAATCAAGTTCACCGACCAAAGGTGACGGTGATGTCCTACGACATTCCTTGAGTTGATTTTCCAGTGAATGAATCTTTGCATACATGTTCGATATTATCGTATCCATCTTTTCGATTTCGGGCAAAGTTTGATAACACAAATCATCGTCAGCGGTTTGAGTTCCCTGTTCACATGTCTCTTTATGGCCTAAACGAATGGGTGGATATATGGATTCGTAACCATTGAAAATACTTCTTTGTGGAGCCTTTTTCATCTTGGGAATTTGCTTTGCCTGCCGAACATCTCGTCTTGTATAGGTGTATTTCTGCCCACATTTATGTCCTCTATAAGTAACTGGGCTACCGAATGAAGACTTGCTATTGGTCTGTAAAAATAAGAAGGACTATAGTTCTCACACATTAGGGGCAATTTTGAATAAGTTATTGTGAAAGATGAATTACCTCTGAATTATCATCACGGGTACTGACGCTGCAACGTACAGGCTCTAGTGCATTAGCTGGAGAAAGTGCGTTCGTTGACTGAAATACACACATGTTTATAAGTTTATGATAAATCATGTAGGTATTCTACGTTCAAAAGAAAAACATATGGACAACCATATCGTATCGTGTCGGGAAAAATATTAAATGGCGTTGTCTCGTATTATTTTTGTTTCATTTGGTAATAAATATCAAATTGATATTCAAAGATTTCAAAGCTATAAGATATTTACCGGAGTTTCGGGAGTTGGCAGACAGCTCAAAAATAATGTCGCAGCGCCATCAATCTCCAACTTGATATCTGAGGCAGAACGCCTAGCGGCGCAGTGCAGTTGCAGCAAAGCTTCGGCGGCGTGGAGTTCCATCCCGCTGGCTTCAATTGGCATAATCTACTGAAGAGTAATACCTATTAATCAAGCTGTTAATTCATGTTACTGAGAAACTCAGTTTATTTTTATATTTAGATTATTATTTAGAAAGTATATTTGTCCATTATTGAAACAAATAAGTACACATGTATGCGGTCATAAATCTGTAAAGCACTTCACTATAAGTATTTACATCTACGTAAGAACATTATAAAGTACATGTATAAAATAATAAATTATATGAATTTAAATATGCTAAGAAACAAATACTAACCAATTTCCCAAAACAACTAAGAAAACTAAGTACCTAGTACCTACAAAGTTATAGGTAGTAGTAGGTATTTTACCAAACAACAGCACCTCTAGCAGCAACTGTGCAAACTAATAGGAATAAACACTATGAGGATTATTATATTAGACAACCCTCTTCTAGAAGACGTAGATGTGTACTGACTGACCATTCCCAATTACTTCCTCTTGAAACCTCACCATTCTTTTGTTTTCTGTAAAACACCACGCTATTCGTCATTCGCTTCGAATTGGAAGCTTATATTTTCCTAAGCAGGTAATAAGTACCTACTATATGAATGGAATGCCCAGATGCATCTATTGTTTGAGTTGCTTAGGTACAAGATTATCTCGCTCGCTAGGGCCTCTAGGCTTGAAGTGATAGTGAGTTAACTTAGAAACAGGCAGTGTTTTACCGGGGTAGTATTTTAAATACCGCGGTTGCTTTTTTTAACGTAAGTTTTGATATTTTATTTCGCGTAGTTACCGGCGAAGGGTTTGTTCCAATGTAGTGTACAATTAATATTTAATGTGTTTTACATTATAAGAACAACGGAAACTATCTTAAAACAAAATAATTATTAATTAATTTAAAACAGGACTGCACTAAATAAAAGTGAACACGGCACGGACAAGAAGGAAACAAGTTTCGAAATTAAGAACGTAAGGAAATAATACACAATTAAACACAAGAAAATTAGGTCGTGTTTTTAATTTTTAATTTATTATTTTAAATCGCAATTTTTGATTTTCGTTTTATAGTAGGTATCTCATGCTGCAAAATTACGTTTTAATAGGGCTTTAAAAATTAAACATTAGACTCCTTTTTGGGCAGTCGTGTAACAAAGGAAACATTCAAATAAAAAGTTCTCCAAAATACTCTGACTTACGAGTCTTACGACTAATCAAAAACATTACACTCCTGTTTTGAGTAGTCGTGTAACGAAGTAATTTTTTTTTTTTTTTTTTTATTTTATAAAAATGTTTGCGTTTTGAACGAATTACTTGCTTGGGCAACTTGGCCAACTCAAATGATTTCATGTAGGTACTTATACCTATGCCAGATATTATAAAACTAGCCACCCGCCCCCGCTTCGCACGGGTAGTCCAATTTTTTTATATTTAATGTTGTGATCTATTTACCTACTATAAACGGAATTTAAAGTATTATAAAATTTTAATTAATTTTAATAGGTTTAAGTGTATTATAAATATTATAATTTATAACTACCTATGTATTTTTTTACAGGAAATTAAGATTCAAAGTCAAACTATTTATTTGTACGACATAGGTTATAATAGATACGTGTTAGATACAGTTTGGTAAATAAGAAGGTATGCAAAAAACATGTAGAATTTTACTTGTAGCATACAACATTATGATGGTCAATTATTTTATGCTTTAAAAATAATCTGAGCAAATAAATCATTCAAAAATATCACACAACACGTATCACCATCACCTATCATATTTATCTGAGCAAGTCTCTTAATAATATTATTTTATTTAAGATAACAAAACAAATGCATACGTTTGTTTATTGGATAGTCGGGATTTCCAAATCACACATTTTTTCAACATTATCTTTCAAATGGAGTCACAGCACAGAGTGTTCATTTGTTCTACGTTATAAAATTCAAGGAGGGTGGGACGACAAAGGTGCGGTGCGCTCATAACTATCGTACTTGGGTTACTATTGCATTCAAATTTTTTTTACCTGAGTTTATTCGGTGAACCGTTCCTTGTGTCTTCCCTTCGCTAGTCCGTAACTATCATTTCGTTCCTTCACTTGTGTTTTGAAGCGGCTCCATATTATAAAATGTCCCAAAGATTGTGGTTACTGGTGGAATGGGTAGACGAACGTGATGTTTTCCCTAGTTATGGAGTTGTTAATGTGGGATCTTTGATCGGCAACGAGACACAATTACACGTCGGAAAATTGATATTTGTCCGAGATAAGCATGGGAATAATACACGGCGAGCGCAAGTTTTGAGGATTTCGGGTAAGATTTTTAAAATAACCGTTATCGACTATTGCAGTGTTATCTCGTCTGGTAATTTCTGTGATAGTGATATAAGTAAGTACATGTGTAATGTTATAACAAATTCTGAAAATGGGAGTAATCGAGAATTCCAATTCTAATACAGTGCTGCCTGCCATAGTGCCAATCACGTTTAACGAACGGACTAATACTGTTCCGCGCTTTCCGAAAGATGTTGTAAATGCACTTTTTAAATATGTAATTCATTTTTATGTGCGGTAGATAAGTACCTACTTTTTCTTAATAAAAATGAAAAATTAAGGTACTATCCATACACACTCTTATCAAGGGTAACATAATATTTTAAAGTCGAGTATTGTAAAGTAAATACATAATTACTTACACATTCGCATATGAATTTCCTGACGATTCATTCTGATTTGGGTATTTTTAGAGTGCCGTAGTAAATAAGGAAACCTTATGTCCGTCCGTCCGTCCATCTATCCGCGGCTTAGCAGGCCGTCCTCTGCCGTCGAAAAAAATAAACAATGCCATTCTTTTGTTATCTACTCTGGGATCCCAGGGACTGGTAGACGACGGGTTTACGAGTACTAGAACCTAGAACGTTGTTATTTGGCATGGGTAGGTATATATACAATATCTATCACGCCGCCAAAACGCCGTGGCATTTAAAATTACCGTATCACTATTTGAGGATAAGATAATATACGGGATAAGAAAATAACACATGTTTTTTTTTACTATCGTACAAAAGTCAGAAAAGAACACAAAAATGTACTGTCACTATACGCCGTAATAAGCTAAACCTTTATTGCAGATAATAAACACTATGTTAAAGAACAAAAGAAATTGGTGGAACGGGAGGATCATCAAGTGAAGAATGTTTTGTCGCTGTGTATGCGCACGATTCGTGAAATGAAATCCGGCCCTATGGTAATATTTTGAAACCATTTTAACCACTAGTATTATTATTATTAGTGCGAAAATTGAATGACATTTATTTACAGTATCCCGGATTATTGAGTACCGATCAACAATCTCAAGGTAGTTCAAGCGCGCCGGTTTCTTTGCCACAAGTAGTCGCAGACACCGATGACACTAGCAGCGGAAGTGATGAGGAAGTACGTATTTTCTACCTGATTTTTAAAATTTAACTGCATTAAATCCGCCTTTTGTACGATAAGGTTCCAAATGTTCCAACGTGCAAGATTAAATTAAAAAAAAAAAAATTAAGGTAGGTAACTAGGTACTTAGCCCTCATTTCACACAAAAAAACTATTACAGCCTAGATGACTTTAAATTATAACAAATCACTTGTAATAAAATATAACGATGAAGTTCAACTAGAAATTAACACAATCACCTGTAAATTCTGTCACAATTATTTGTTGTAATTTAAAGTAGATTCCATAAAAGTAGTATTATTTATATCTCTGCATATGTCACCTACTGTAAATCATTATGCTTAGATATGATTTCCGCTAACCTAAGGTTGTCTGGAAGAGATCGCTCATCAGCGATAAGACCGCCTGTTGTTTGCCTCTACTCGTTGTCATTATGTACTGTACTGTTTTTTTTGTTAAGGTTGTGCATGTGCAATAAAGAGTATTTGTATTGTATTGTAAGTTTCCTTATTTACAGGCGCATTATGATGCCGGAAGACGACATAAAAAATCTACCATGTCTCATTGTACTTACTATAATCGTGATGCCGCTTCAAATGGCCGACACAGGCAGATCTCCCGACACCTGACACCGAATCCCAGAAGCCGCTCCATGATCTGCAGTACACCAGTATCTGCAATTAATGGCTCCCATAAACCCTTATTAACCTTTGACCAAGGCACCCAAACTGACCCCATGCCAGAAGAATTACATCGACAGAGAATAGAAAAGATGCAAGTGATTATCAAAAACCTTTACAGCCGTTTCATTACTTTAGTGGCTCATCTGCAGAACGAAAATGGTTCCTTATCAATCGATATGTCCGATACAGCTGAACCGAATAACATGGAAATATCGGAGCCTGATCTTAATGGCACGAGGTCATCGCCGGAGCAAAATGTATCTAATACAACTGGAGAAAATTTAAATTTAAACGGACATCCGATTAAAGGAGAATTAATTGCTAACCCTAAAATGCTGCAAGTCCGTCGAGTATCAGCGCACACAACTAATACCGGCGAGCAAGCCTATGGGAACGGTTATGAAATGGTAATATTAATAACTTTTATGTCACACCTGGCCATAAAGTGGCCATTATCGCACGCTCCGCGCGCGAAAAAACCCACTTCCTGGCCAGGGGGTGACAACATTTTGTACTTACCACGGGCGATAATAAAGTAAGCCTCAGATCGCATATTTATCGCCCTTGCCTTCGGCTCGGGCGTAAAATACCTGCGATCTGAGACATTCTTTGTTTTATCGCCCTTGGTAAGTAATGTACTATTTTCAATAGGTAATTAACTCAACTGTAGCCCCTTGGAACCATTTTTAATTATAACATTTTATACTCTCGCGCTTTGTAAACATACTCAAAAGATTTGTATAAAAGGATATTTATAAAAATAAATTAATATCGCGTTAGACCCGTTAAAACAAATCTTTTGACTGCATTTTGTAATGAAATAATAAAAACTACCATTTTCAGGTGCCGATTGGAGCTGGCAACACCGTCGTACCAAGCAGACTTTTGAATGATATAGACTGGACATCCTATAGCACGGCGACGAGGCAACTTCTGCAAGCGGTGTTTCCACCACAAAGTAAATAGCGGCGGCGCGCGCCGGAGCAGAGAGTCCGCTCAGTACAAAGTGCCATTTTCGCCGCACGCACAATGACGTAACATTTACAGGCATTCTCGGTTGATTTCGGACTAGCTTAGTCGCGACTGTCACTGTCGCGTCGCGAGTGCTAGTTGTGCGCGCGTTGATCACTTGACGTCCTCGCCGCTACGTAGATAGTTTATGTCACGTACGTCAAAATGAATAACCGATATTATTACAGTTGGAATGTATTTTATTGTTTAAATACACTTAAATACAACAAAAAACGGTGCCTACACTTTCTTCAAATTTTCAAACGATATTGAAAGGTAAATAAAACGGTTTTCTCATTTTGGTAGTTACAATACCTAGGTAGGTAGGTAATTTTTTGAAACTTGCCGCTTTGATAACGACGATCAACCATTACACATTCATCTTATCGTTCGCTGGTAAAACGCCAGTATTTAAGTAGTACTATGGTTTAGTTAAGTAGGTACCTAATTAATTAGGTATATTTTTGTTGGCGCTCTCGACCGCCGCCGGTCACAAGTCACAACTCGCAGCGGGTCACGCATCAATTTATTAGGGTTCCGTACCCGAAGGGTCAAAACGGAACCCTATTGGTGTCGCCCAGACGTCCGTCCGTCCGTCCGTCGTATGTCACAAAATTTGTTCCGAAGAATTTTTAGACTTCTCATTGACCTATGAACTTGAAATTTGGTGACAATGTTCAATATTACGTATATTTTAACAACAAATACTAATATATGAATAAATCATATTTTTGAGGTTGATTCGGAACCCTAAATGTGCGAAGTCCGACTCGCACTTGGCCGGTTTTTTACCAAGATACGCTGGTTCATATTTAAATGTCATGTTGAAGAATTTTTAATTTATCTGCTCCTTTTTAAAATTCAGAATCAATACAGAAGCAACCCTGTGAGTCTGGCAAGTTTAGGTATGTATTTTCAAGAACGGCGGGAACGGACCTTCTGTATATTCTTTATTTTGTGGTTTCCACGCAGGTACATAGTTTTTATTTCTACGAGTATTTACCTAGATAAGTTTTCGAACTATAATTTTAATGTGTTGATTAAAATTGTTTTTAGATACGCGGCATTTATCGACGTTAATTAAATAACCAAGGAATGATTTGTTAAATCATTGATTTGTTTTCAGAGTACTGGCGACTCACTCTCTGACGGGCAAGCAATCGCCAGCGTTCACGAACAAGCCGCCGAAGAAGCGGCTCGACCCTCTCATCGTCAACGACATCGTGGACACCGTTGCCGAGCGCTGCGGCGTTTCCAAAAGACTGGTGAGGTAAGTTTTTTTAGGGTTCCGTAGTTCCGTACCCAAACGGTAAAACGGGACCCTATTACTAAAGGCTTGGTCACACTGCGTTGCGCGACGTCCGCGCGACGCGACCGCTGCGCGCCGGATCGTATGCTCACAGGTTAGGTTAGCAACGTCACACAGGTTGCGCGATGCGAGCGGGACGGTTTCATACATTTCGGCGCGCAGCGCAGCGACCTGCTTGCGTCGCGGGTCTTGTCTCTCATGAACCGTGATAGGTAAACAGTTGAAAATTTCACAGACAATGTTGGTATTTCTGTTGCCGCTATAACAACAAATACTAAAAACAGAATAAAATAAATATTTAAGGCGGTTCCCATACAACAGACATGATTTTTTTCTCGTTTTTATAGATAATGGTACGGAACCCTTCTTGCGCGAGTCCGACTCGCACTTGGTCAGTTTTTTTTAATTAGAATGAGATTGCTAATCCGGTTCCTATTTACCTAGTATTTCAACCAACCAACCAACTTGACAAAAATTGTCACCTCACGGGACAAAATCAATTCGGTGTACATTGCTGGGTCTACCAGTAAAGGTGCTTGCTGGAGAGCATCGTTTCTCATCGAGGCAGACATCTATGTCGAATTTCATTGTCAAGTGATATGGGAAACCTGACCCTATTTCACCAACTCGACATTGTCGCCTGACAATGACAATTCGATGTACATTGCTGGGTCGTATAATATAGAAGTCAAGTCCGCCAGTGCAGTCTTTACTAGACAATCCAAAAATGTACGTCGAATAGTCATTGTCGGGTGACAATTGTCGAATTTGTGAAATAGGGGCCTAATAATGTTTACAAGTAGTGTTGTGTTCCTGGAGGTGAGCAAGGTTGCCAGAGCTCCCGTTCCCGCTCCCGTTTGAAATTTATAAAGGGATTAAAGGGTCGGCAACGCGCACGTGACTCTTTTGGAGTTGCGAGCGTTTATAGGCTGCGGTGTCCGCTTACCATCAGGTCGACCGCACGCTTGTTTGCCACCGTCGTAGTATATAAAGAAATGTCTTTATTGCGATTCACCCGATTCGCTGCACCAGGATCACGTAATACCCGACTCCGTCATTCATAACCACTATACTATACATAAGTAACTTTACACCCGTTATTGTGTTTTCTAATGGCAGAGGTGCCCCGTTCGAACCATTGTATTACCTAATTATATTTTAATTTTTTGCAGATGCAGTATAACTATAAAATGTACTGACGAGTCGAAACTTTACCGCAACCGACAGCAGTATAAGCAGTCCCGCCAAAACCAAAACCAGGAGAATCTGCCACCCGCGGCGCCATCCTCGGACGAATCTTCCACTGTAACCGAATAAAATATCTTGACAGTGCACCTTTGCCGCCGCACTCCAAATTGAACCGTAATGGTATTCGTAAAACACTCAATTTGAAATGAGCGGAGAAATGTCGCGACAGCACATGCCACTCACTCTAAATTGGGACTTTTAGTCTCATGATTACGGTTCAATTTGGAGTGCGGTGGCACGTGCATTTACTGTATGCAGTCGGCAGCGGAATCATACCTTAAAGCGGGTATTGCACTGTCCTTAATTCAGAATCCAGACTAGGGGAGGGGGAGTTGAAGCAACTCGCGCTAACATATACTTAGGTACGTACTAACTCTAAACGTTCTGAATTCAGGACAGTGCCCGCTTAACAATTACTTGTCTTACAAATCGATTTAGGGTATACTATGGATGGTTTCACAATTCGACTACAAAATGTAACTGCTGGTTATTAGGGTGCGTACACACCAAGCAAACGTACAGCTAATGAAGGCACATCACTAAGGCTGGTTTTCCACTAGAGCTATGCTATGCTATGTTTCCATACATTTGACACATAGCTCCAGCTCGAGCTACGTGTAAAATCTATGAAAACATAGCATAGCATATCTCTAGTGGAAAACCAGCCTAAATATAACTATTCCACGACGACGCGTCCACCACAGCGAATCATCGCACGGATTGGTCCCTTCGCTTTTATAATTAACCGTGGACGTGCACGTCCACGATATTCTCTATGATTTCATTCATAAATAGACCATAGGCTTTAGACTAATAGCACAAAATAAAGAATATACAGAAGGTCCGTTCCCGCCGTTCTTGAAAATACATACCTAAACTACAGGGTTGCTTCTGTATTGAATCTGAATTTTAAAAAGGAGCAGATAAATTAAAAATTCTTCAACATGACATTTAAATATGAACCAGCGTATCTTGGTAAAAAACCGGCCAAGTGCGAGTCGGACTTCGCACATTTAGGGTTCCGAATCAACCTCAAAAATATGATTTATTCATATATTAGTATTTGTTGTTAAAATATACGTAATATTGAACATTGTCACCAAATTTCAAGTTCATAGGTCAATGAGAAGTCTAAAAATTCTTCGGAACAAATTTTGTGACATACGACGGACGGACGGACGGACGTCTGGGCGACACCAATAGGGTTCCGTTTTGACCCTTCGGGTACGGAACCCTAATAAATTGATGCGTGACCCGCTGCGAGTTGTGACTTGTGACCGGCGGCGGTCGAGAGCGCCAACAAAAATATACCTAATTAATTAGGTACCTACTTAACTAAACCATAGTACTACTTAAATACTGGCGTTTTACCAGCGAACGATAAGATGAATGTGTAATGGTTGATCGTCGTTATCAAAGCGGCAAGTTTCAAAAAATTACCTACCTACCTAGGTATTGTAACTACCAAAATGAGAAAACCGTTTTATTTACCTTTCAATATCGTTTGAAAATTTGAAGAAAGTGTAGGCACCGTTTTTTGTTGTATTTAAGTGTATTTAAACAATAAAATACATTCCAACTGTAATAATATCGGTTATTCATTTTGACGTAAATAAAATAAAATATCTACGTAGCGGCGAGGACGTCAAGTGATCAACGCGCGCACAACTAGCACTCGCGATGCGACAGTGACAGTCGCGACTAAGCTAGTCCGAAATCAACCGAGAATGCCTGTAAATGTTACGTCATTGTGCGTGCGGCGAAAATGGCACTTTGTACTGAGCGGACTCTCTGCTCCGGCGCGCGCCGCCGCTATTTACTTTGTGCTAATAGGGTATTTGACACGTGTTAAAATTTATAACACAGTGACACTTTTTGTATAGTTAGCCATCAAAATATCACAATAAATCGTGAATTATAAAATTTTACCAAAATCATAAAAAGATATGAATCATCAAAAACTCAGAAAAGTATGTAAAAAAATTTACCGTCCAAAATTCAAATAAAAGGTATCAATAGAATGCTTATGTAAAAATAAAAAAATAATTGTATGGCAACTATGTACCTAAACGCATTATTTTACGACTAAAACAGCAAAATACTAATTTTCCCATACAACGGTTGGTCGAATGCAGTGCAAGTGACGTCATTTGCCAGGGCCAATTTGTAGGAGCCTTTTTGAGACCCGCTAGCGTCGAGCTAGGTTTGTCCCTAATTTTAGCCCTTTATTGTGCTCTAAATGTTGTTGGTCCCATATAGACATTTGATGGTCTCCAAAAACTGGTTCGATTGACATTATAAAAAAATTTTAGTCTAATAGCGTATTATGAATGAAGCCATGGAGCATATCGTGGACGTGCACGTTCATGGTAAAGTACAAAAGCGACCATTGGGTTGTGCAGGGTTGCGTCGTCGTGGATGAAACTTAGGTACTATACTGTACACTGTACGCAGCTACGTTACCGCGAACGGCATTCGAAATTTTCTCTCTCTCTGTCGCACTTATGTACAAACTTGCAAGTGCGACAGAGAGGGAAAATTTCGAATGCCGTTCGCGGTAGCACTCAGTACGTGCCATTCGATTTCGCAACGGGACGTAAGATAACTGGATAGATTTAGACAAATATAGGTACCCTACGCGGTACCTACATGGCAAAAAACAAAACTTACCTAATAAATGACACGTATGAAAACGATACAATGTTAAATAATTAAAATTGTTTTAAGCACATTTCAGCATGTATGGACAAATTAAATAGACACATACAAAAGTGTTTTAATTCAGTCATATTTTTTTCCTCCTGGTTTGCCTAAAGGCGCATTCAAAATAGGGCGAGCATTGACATTGAGAAAACCACGTTTTCACACCTGCTATTCAGAAAAGAGTCAGAAAAGAGTCATTGTTATACCCTCGAATGAGGGAAGTCATTGAGGGCAACAATGCCTATATTCCTCATAGAAGACGGTGTGAAGAGCAAAATATGCCACTCGGTAACAAAATTATTTTATGTCACACCTGGCCATAAAGCGGCAATTACGGCACGCTCCGCTCGCGGGAAATCCCACTTCCTGGCCAGGGGGTGACATAAAATTTTGTACTTAACACGGGCGGTAATAAAGAAAGCCTCAGATCGCATATTTATCGCCCTTGCCTTCGGCTCGGGCGTCAAATACCTGCGATCTGAGACATTCTTTGTTTTACCGCCCTTGTTAAGTAATGTACTATTTCACTTCTCATGCTCGAAAAGTGTGTCATATTAGACTTGTGAAGCGGGGCTAAAGTAGTACATTTAAGCCCTAGGGAAAATATGTATACATATTTATGATTCACTAAACATTTTAATTTGACCAATCAAAATACTTCACCTATGAAATCCACCAATCACAGAACAGTAATTTGACAGATTAAAAAATATTTGGTAAAAATATCAACCAACCAGAATACAGCTGTACTAAAATCGACCAATCAGGAAAGACCTTTTTCAGTTCTCTAAAGATTAAGTGGTCAAAGGACTTGCGTCTCTTAAAAGAAAAAAAAAGCGCGTGTTGCATCTCCTTCTTTAATATAGCAAAAGAAAGGGAGGCGAATACGTAAAAGCCTTATCACACTACCCTACCGATAGGGTAGTGTGACAAGGCTTTTAAGCGAACACGCATAGCGAGGCATGGTACTGGCCTAAGAAAAAAAAAACATGCTGTCAAATTAGACATACGCCCGCCAAGAGTTAAATTATTCATTGAAGGTGGATACTTTGTGACCTTTGTGTTTAATGTGTTTTCTCGCAATCGAAGTGAAAAGTAGAGTGTATAACTCGGGTCTAAAAGCCATATTACTACTCGAACAATTTTCCCTCACTACGTTCGGGAAAATAACCATCTCGTGGTAATATGGCTTACTTTAGCCCCTTGTCAAACAATCTACTATTTATGACATATTTATAGCAGCGGGCCTCCTAGGCGGTGTGAAAAGCATGGGCCTTATCACACTTGCGATTTGCGGACGCGCTTAAAGCGAGGCGAGCGCGTAGTGAGTTCGCTGCGAGCGCGTCACGAATTCGCCGCGAGCGCGTAACGATTTCGCGGAGGCTGCGCTCGCCTCGCTTTAAACTCTCAAGTGTCATAAGGCCCTATGTGTCACAAGGTAGCAAAATTATTCCCGTCTTGAATCAGATTGCTAATTAATAACTTGTTTTGGCGTTGTAGTTTTTTTTATTAGAATTGCATGAAAGTTGGTAGGTTGGAAGAGCTCCTGATTCTGAACAATATGTGCACGATTTTCTACAGTGTCCCACAATTTTTTTCCATTGAGTGACAAAACGTATGGGATTTTCGTAACTCAGTGGATATTTTGTATGACAAAAATTTTTTTTTCGGCGCCATATTGTCATTTTTTTTTACTTGTACAGAATCAGGAGCTCTTCCAACCTACCAATTTTCATGCAATTCTAACGAAAAAAACCGGCCAAATGCGTGTCGGGCCACGCGCAAAGTACATTTCTGAAGTTCGACTATTACTCGTTAACTAGTAATGTCTACTTAGCTGTGATAGTTTTCCTTTTAAATTCATCGTATGTACTACTACCATGATTTTTTCACATGCCTAGTAGCCACCGTTTCACTGGCAGGGGGGGGGGACACTTGACCATAACAAAAATTATCACTTCAAAGCTTAATATCACGCTAACCAATTCTTTAATCAAAAAATGCTTTTAGAAACCTTATAATATTTTTAGAAGAGCTATCCAACGATACCCCACACGATGGGGATTGGGAGAAAAAAAAATTTCACCACCACTTTACATGTACGGGAGGTAGCCTAAAAAAAATTTTTTTTTAAATATTTTATTCTACCGTTTTGTCGGCGTCATTGATATGTATACTCATGCCAAATTACAGCTTTCTAGTACTAACGGTTACTGAGAAAAACGGGTAAGTGAGTTGAGTAAATGAGAGGAGAAGTTAACGGAGGTAGACAAATTCAGCAACCTGTACAACAAGGTACAAAAAATACAAAATATATAAAAAACACTGCTGCTGTACACTCTCGTGCAAGAGCACTCGGGCGAGTGTCAGCGCATAATTTTTTTTTTTAAATTATTTCACAAGAACGGTTATACCAATTACAAGTCTCGCCGGCGAGTGCTCTTCGCGAGGCAGGCCGAGCGCGAGTGCTCTTGCACGAGAGTGTACACCCGGTGAAAAGATGCCAAAATCATGCTATACAATGGTTGGCGGCGAGTTATAAAGCCATTCGCGATGTTGTAGGTAAACGCATCTAAACGGTTGTAAAGCTAAAAGGTCATCTTGTTGGAAAACCTTGTTATTGACCGCGCAGTACCGCTGTTAAAAGTAACAACAAAAGCGGCCCTTCTTCTAGGAAACCACCGTACCCTACCCTGTTGAACCTGCTTACTGCCATGCTAGCGCCGTTGGGAATCTTCCATATACAATGAATTGGGGGAATATAACCACTGCATGGTCGCAGCACGGGTAGATCTGCGTCTGCGGATCGCAGCTATCTGAGAGAATGACATACATCGACACAATGGGCCATGATGGCGCACGTCAAGGACGCAGCTATGCGATGGAATGAGATAAAAAGTGTGTCTATCTCTCTTTAACGCGTAACTGCGTCCTTGTCCTGCGTCCTCCGCCATAAATGGCCCGTTGGTGTGGATGGGGCATAAGGCTGAACCTCTATTCCTTGTCCCGGTGCAGGGTTCTGGTTAAATTTAGAAATAACTATATCTATCCTAATTACACGTTTTCACTAAATATGCCAATCGAATATTTCCGAATTCAGAACTAGAAAATTTTAAACGGATTCTTTTTTATCTGGTAAAAAATGTGGCGTGATTCATAATGGACCAACGTTTTTATTATTGACTCGAACATTATCTTTGACAAGCAGGGTGTCGGGTGGCAGATGTCAAGTGTCAACTTTTAGGTTATGTTCATATTCAATATCGTTGTCGTGTGATACATTTGTTTAAAACTAAAACATAATGGAAGATCTCGAAGAGTCTGAGTTTGTGGCATCCGAACACGATAAACTCGTACAAGCGATATCAAAATTGGACAAAACTCAATTCATTACCGAGCCAACGCGAAGTGAACCAACTAACCTCAATTCAGAGTTCAACTTGATCAAAACTGCTCCAAAACTAGATCTCACCAATGTTGTGAAAGTGCTAGAAGATACTTCCCACCATGTACAGATTAGTAAGAAGCTTAAAAAGAGTCAGAATAAACAGCAGGTGCTGCCAAAACCGCTCGAAAAGCCGCAGGCCGAACGCATCAAGCGAGCGACAGGGTACGAACAAACAAAGGAAAAAGTAGGCAGATGGGACCCTGTCGTAGCAAGAAGCCGTACTGTGGATTATGTATCTTTTCCTATCAAGCATGTCTCAAGCAAAATGCAACCAACGGAAGAGTTTATATCCAAGTTTGAACTCAAATCAAGCCTCGAAAAGGAGTTGGAGGAAATTGATCCGCCTAATTTACATGTTGAAGAAGATGAGGATGAGAAAGTGTATCCCATGACATATGAAGAAATGCGGGAACATAGGCAACACTTGGCTAAGTTGCGGGCGCAACAATCCTATAAAGCAGCAAAAGCCAAGAGACAAAGCAAAATTAAGAGCAAGAAGTATCATAGGTAAGTTATTATTATTCACTGTTATATTTAAAATTTCAACTACCTAATTTATTTATCTATTGAATTGTAATATTTTATTAAAATAAATCTTCTACTTACTATACTTAGTTCACTGCACTTACTTATTTTTGTTGGTTGAAAAACATCTGTCAAAAATCTATTGTGATTGGTGACAAGCAGGGCTCAGAACCGGTTTTTACTATTTTTGAAATATCTCCTAAGTACTTGTATCTCATTTTTTTATAATAATTGTTTTTGTTAGCCTACATCTATGAAATAAATTATTTAAAGTCCGAAAAATATTGTAAAACACAATTCACCGAAATTATTGTATGAAGACAAAACTGGTTTCCGAGCCCTGGTGATAAGATGAGTCATAGATGATATTCTAATGCTGTGATGGTTTATTTTAGAATTCTCAAGAAGGAAAGACTAAAGTCACAGCTTAAAGAGTTTGAAGAGTTACAAAAGAAGGATCCAGAAGAAGCTCTCAAGAAGTTAGAGGCCCTGGAGAAAGCTAGGGCATTAGAGAGACATACTCTGAGACATAAGAACACTGGCAAATGGGCTAAGAGCAAATTGGTCCGCGCTAAATATGACAAAGAGGTAGAGTATGCATTTAATTTAAAAGAATATTTATTACTGACACATTTATTTAAATACTAAAAAAAAAACCTTATTTCTTTTACAGACTAGGCAAGAACTAGCTGAACAACTGGCAGTCAGCAGAGGGCTTACTCAAAAAACAAAAACCGCTGATAGCTCTGATGATGAAGAAAATGACACTGAAAATATTCCAGACATTACTTTGTCACAAGACCCTATGAATCCCTGGATGATGAAGAGATCGGATAAATCCAATGTTGATGCTGAATTTGATTTTGGTTACAAGAAATATGTTCAAGGAAGGACAAACAAGAAAGATGACAGTGATTCTGATTCAGATGATGAGACATCACAGCTTACTGGTGGTGACAAAGATAGCAAGCCATTGGATATGATGCTACTGGCAAGTAGTGTTAATAGAATTGGCCAGGAGGATAGTGATGATCAAACTGAAGAAGCAACAGAAATACAAACAGAGACAAAGAAACATTTTGGCAAAAACAAACCAGAGCATCCAACTAAATCTAAATCAACAAAGAAAGCTAAAGAAGATGGTGTACATCAACCTGACAGACAAATTGTTTTAGAAAAACCAGATATGGCAATAAAATCTAATGCAGTCAAAAGAAAAAATGCTAATAACATAACAAACACAAATACATCAAAGAAAACTAAGACAGCTGTAGCTACTTCTAATTGGTCAGTGGAGCCAATCAATGTTGTTTCTGAAACAAAAGCAAGAAAAGATGTGTCAGAAGCATTTGATGTTCTTGAGAAAAATATTGCCAGTAAAGTAACAAAGAAACTCAATAAACTTAAGAGAGATATTAAAAATTTAGAAATGGCCACTAAAACATCAAATAAAAAACATAACAGAGAAGATGAAAAAGATAATCTAGAATATTTGAAATTAAAGAAACAAAAAATAAGACCAGTTCTAGATGAAGAGTTACTTGAAACAGGAGTCAGTGCTCCAGAAGATGTGCAACCAAGTGACAAACCTCTCTCTGAAGTAGTGAATATAGCACAAAGTAATGTGACTGTCCAAGAAAGTGCTGATACAAATATTGACCCAACTAGGTTTATCCAAGCCAAACCTAAATACTTGAACTCTGTTGTGCCAGAAGGAGAAGCTGGCCATGACCTGCTAGATGATGATGATGAGCAAGTTGTTCCAAAAGTAAACATTGAAGATGTATTTGAGGAAGATGATGTTGTAGACAGTTTCAGACAGGAAAAAGAAGTCGAAATCAACAAGGACAAAATAGAAGACATAGATTTAAGTCTGCCTGGTTGGGGTAGTTGGGGAGGAAAGGGTGTAAAGCCGCCTAAGAAGAAAAAGAACAGGTTTATCACGAAACATGCTCCAAAAATGCCTAGACGAGATGAAAATAAAGGTGATATTATAATAAAAGAATTTAAGGACCCTAAGCTTGCAATTCATAAAGTAACCAATGTACCATTCCCATTCAAGAGTGTAAAGGATTATGAAGCATCAATTAGAGCTCCACTTGGTAATACTTTCATTACTGAAAAGGCACACAAAAAGTTAATCCGACCAAGTGTAATAACGAAAGCTGGTGCGATCATTGAGGCGATGGATGAAGATGAATTACTTGAAAAGAAAAATCTTACTTTTAGAAATGAGAAGGTTATGAAATTGTTGGGACGAAAATAAAACTACTCTACTTAATTAATGTTTTATTTGTTCTTACTTATACTCCAACTCGGACAGGTGGTGAAACTAGTATAACACCATCTCCTCTTACAAATAACATGGGAATGGTCCTCTTGGTTGTTCTATACACTTCTTCATATGTTTCCTCATCAATCTCCACTGTGGTGATTGTTTCCTCCGCATCTCCTAGGACCATATTGAGATGTTGATCATATGCCTGTAATATGTATAAATATTGAGTTGTTTAGATGAGAAAGAAGCTTTTAATATATCCCATAGAATTAAAATCAAAAGTTTGCACTTATAACATTCACACCCAATAGCATCTTTTGTGGCTTAACACTAAGGCTGGAAACTGCTTGACAGAGCCTAGTGTTTTGGTCAATAGGCATATCTAAATAATTTTGGTAAGTTTGCCATCATATAATGGAGAAATGAAAGGAAAACTAGCTGCAACAAACAACTAGAGAATTTGGGAAACTCATCTAACAAATTGAAATAACACGGACTGGGCCTTTCATTAGAGGAGTGTTATATAAAATCTAGGGAGAGCAACATACATCTAAGTAACTTTGCAAAGCAGGAATTCCCATTTGCCTGGATTAGTGCCACTGCTACACTTGGTTCATGTAAATTATTTATATATATATTAATTCAACTTACATGTAGTTTGCCACGCAGTTCTCGTTCATTACGCATTTTAACGTATATCCTTTCATCTAAACTTAACCTTATAAGATCCAAAGGCTCTTTTACGGTCATTACAGACACCTGAAAAAAAAACAATATTTTGTTATGGGCTTGGGTTGCATGGATCGCTCCGATTACCGTACGTATATAATGAGATTTAAAACTGGGAAGAATATCCAGGTTAGTATAGACATAACACAATTAGTTTAATATTTATAATAAATAAAAATAGTGGTTGCCTTTTAGTAGTATGAATACTTACATTTTCACCATCGTCTGCCATGATTGTAAGATAATTTAAAGCAGTTTTAACCAAAATCCAATTTGGGCTTAGAAAATATAATTCTCGGCGCCGAAAAGTGGTAAATGACTAAATAATGTATTGTTTTTTGGTTATAATAGTATAATAACTTTACGAGCGTTTGCCGCTAGCGTTTAGACTGTCAAGATTATTATTTTTTAGTTTATTTGAGGCACGGTTTAAAACGTTTTCAACTTACACATCCGTAGGTTGGCTAACATGGATACCAGTAACTTTTAACTATGTTATTTTTCTTTTTGACTGACGTTATAATTACTACTTTGTGTTTCCTGTCTTATCTGTTTCCAACAAATGTCAATATTCTAGATTTGTTGCGTGCGTGCATCATTGGATTTGCATTGCATTGTTTCATAATAATTGGTGGAATATGCATGATACAGTGTAACATTTTGCTAAATCAACATGGTGAGAAGCGGGTTAGTACCAATGGTTTATTTATAAGGTACGAGGCATAACGGGATACTGAATTAAAAGTGTGTTTGTCTATAGGCGTGATCGAGATCGTGATCGGGAACGACGTCGTTCACACAGTCGGTCAGCATCGCCTGACCGTAAGAGGCGACGCTCCAGGTCAAGGAGCAGAGATAGAGCTTCGAAGTCCTCCAAAAGGAAGCGTAGTCGTAGCAGGGAAAGGGAATCTAAACGAGACCGCAGCAGGGAGAGAGATAGGGACAGGAAGAGGTAAGGTTCAAAATACTGTCACATGTTTACTTAATTTTTCGAACACATATGTTCTAGATTTTGATAACTTATTATTATTTAAAACAGTAGAATCCGGATACAACGACAGTCAAGGGACCAGTGATATTACGTCGCACAAAACGGACTGATTTACTTTGAAAACGTTTGGTGTGTAACGTAAACGTTTGTCGTGTGGTGATTTCGAAGTCGTTAAAAGCGGTAAAATGTTATACGCGGAGTAGTTATAAGCGGATTCTACTGTAACTGGTTCCTATCATTGCTATTTTGTCTTGTTTATGTGTACACAAGGTAATGTGTAATTCATAATGGGTACCGAACGGAATTTATCCTGTGGTGACAGAATTTTAATAATGAACAAATAAAAATTGTAATTTATTTCAGTGATAAACGGGACGAAAAACGGAATGGAGCCAGTAGTAAGTCCTCGAGGAAAAAGTCACCTGAAAAGGAGAGAGACAGATCCAAGTCCAAAGAGAAATCTATTAAACAAGAATCAACTGAGTATGATCCAGGCTCTGTTGACAAGGTAGGTAAATTTTCTAGTTAAATATGTATAGAGTCGCTAGGCCAGTTACGCAACCTGCATCAGTTTTTTTTTCAATGAAACATATTTACATTTTTACTTGCCCAAAATAAACAGTGAGATGTGTGCATTTTAATTGGAAGCTATTGAATGGGAATATGTATATTAAAAAAACAAGCAAAAATATCCTTTTAGTTCATCAACTCATCCAAGTGGCCGCAAACTGGCGCATCAAATTAAAAGGCTGCGGTTGCAATTAACCTGTTGATTTACCAGCTTCTCAAATAATAATAAAAAAGCCTTTATTTCTGGAAAATTACAATACAATAGTAAAAAAATATTATTATTATTAGTGTGCACACCAGAACCCTCTTAAGAGGTGAAAGCCTCTTCCAGTGAATGCCACTGATCCCTATCTTGTGCCTTCCACACCCAGTTGGACCCCGCTAGCTCTGCAATCTTGTCAGACCACCGTGCTAGTGGTCGGCCCTTCTTCCTAGCTCCCGTTGGTCCTTTCCAAGTTGTTGTTTGGAGTGTCCACCTTTCGTCTTGGAGTCTAGCCACATGACCAACGCATTTCCATTTTAGCCTCCGGGCTTGTGAGAGAGCATCGATGACCTTAGTTTTTTCCCTGTTAATTTACCAGCTTCTCAAATGTGAGACTGTAATTGCCAACATAAATTACAACTGGGTACAAAATCACCGTATAAAATTTCTTGTGTGCATATTTGTAAATTAATTGCCTGCAACTTGTTATTCAGGTTCACTTAGATAATTGTTGCTACATATTGCATAATGGCTTGTAAGTAATTTATATCTTAGTCCCTGTTCAACCTGTTTCATATATAAGAAAGAGACTTCTTCTATACATATAAGTAATAAGTTGTTATGCAATAGGCCCATAGTACTGGTGGTTCACAGGCTTTTAATTAAATGATTCTTATTATAAGAAGTGTTACATACAAAAAGAACATAGGCTAAACCTGGCTTTCATTCTATGACATATTATTTTCTGAACATGGTCAGGAATATGCAGAATACCAGCAACATAAAATAATTTGGAGTCCTCCCGAGGCACCTTGCATAACCTTTGATTCTGTTCTTTTCTATTCTGTTAGGAAGAAGAGCAAGTCCGCTTGGAGGCTGAAATGCAAAAACGCCGCGATCGCATCGAGCGGTGGAGGGCTGAACGCAAGCGGAAAGAACTGGAGTCCGCCAAGAAAGAAGTGCAGAAAGGCAGCATTGTGAGCAACATTCAGATACCCGCCAAGAAGTGGTCTCTGGAGGATGACTCTGGCGATGAAGGTGAAAATGCTCGCAATGGTATTTGTCAACTTTTTATTTTCTTTTATCTTAAGTTTTTTAAATGATTTTCTGTGAAAGGATATTCATACCATTTTACCCTATTCCATGGAACAGAGGGATAGATTTTGCACAAGATGTAAAGAAATATAATACTGCTCATTAAATTCTAATTTCTTAGTGTTTAAAACTCTCAAGTGTTTGTTGTTCGGAAGAGGGTTCATTGGGATTATTTGCTGGATCAAAACTACTATTGCAGACATCCTGAAACTGATTTTAACTTTTATTATCACATTATTTCACATTTGCTTCTTAAGTTTCCATTATTTTTTATAAATTGTTCTCTTTAGTTTACATAACTGTGTAGTTTTAAGAATAGTAAGGTATGAAGGTGTCTAAAGTGCTTTCCATCATTATGATCTAAGTATTATATTATATTAGGTATACACAAGTTTTGTTTTGCCCTAGGTGAGGATGCAGAGAGCAAAGAAAAGCCAGCTGTTGAAGAAAAAATGGAGGAAGAAGATGAGATTGATCCCCTTGATGCTTACATGCAAGAGGTCCAGCAGGTAAGAATTGTATTCAAAATTTAGAAAATGAAACAAGCCAAGTTTAAAAATATATATTTCTCTAGCGTTTATTTATTATAGAATGGTTTGGTTTAATATTTACAGTTTGGTCAGTTGTTCATAGAATGTTCGACTGCTTGCTGTATAGGTCGCATTTCTCAGCAGATTATCTTGCAATTTTATATACAGGTTGAAAAATTACATGTGATGTTACTATTTAAGTTAAGTTAGAGGCTGGGAGTATAAATATACACAAATTTTGTGCATTCATTGTTAGAAATACTGTAGGGTCATATTTTAAAGTTGTGGACACTTCTTTTTACTAAAGCTATTTTGTAATGTATACCTACATATTTAAAAAAAAAATCCTCCGGACACTGAAAATAAATAGACATTGTGAAATTTTAGGAGGTGCGCAAAGTGAACCAGATGGATCAACAGAGGGGTATGACTGTACCAACGAACGGAGGCACTGGCATTGTCATCCTGACAGGCACGGCTAAGAAAAAGGTCACTGAACAGAAAAATAAGGGCAAGTTTACTTTTTTTTATACTGTTTTGGAAGCTAGTGACTTATGCAAGTTCTCTGTTGAGAGGTTGAGAGCAACACAACACGTCCTCGGAAGCTTTGGCAACCTTACTCACCACCAGCAACACAACTCGCAAACTTATGCAATCCACTCCACTGTTGTTTTACTTACTGAGATATGGATTCACTGTTTTCCACTAGAAAGAGATTTCTCAGGCCTTATTCACTTTCAAGTTCGGCTGGTTATTTTACTCTTTATTGGTGGGAAATAGAGTTTTTGCCAGAATAGGTTTTTCCTAATATCCTATTTGATGTCACTAATTTCTGTTAATTTTAACAGGAGAGCTAATAGAACAAAACCAGGACGGTCTAGAATACTCTTCTGAGGAGGAAAACGAAGATATCAAGGACACAGCTGCCAACCTTGCTTCTAAGCAAAGGAAGGAGCTGGCAAAAGTGGACCATGCAACTCTAGATTACATGCCGTTCAGAAAAGCGTTCTATACTGAGGTATGATAGATTACAACAGGTGCTGTTTTATTTACTTTTTAAGAAACCTATTCATATCGCGTCCGTCCGCCGCCTGGCACTCATGTTTTACAGCCAAACGGTTGGGTCTAGTCGTATAATTTTCACAGTATAAGCATCTCGTTGACCCAAAGCCTACTAATTGTCAAAAAAAAATATTTTTAAATGTTTTAAAGGGGGGCTCCCATAGAGCGAAAGGGGGGTGCACATTTTTTTTACCCATCCTATTGAGTGGGGTGTCGTTGTTTAGAGATACTAAAGGAATCAGCCACCAAAATCAGCTCCTTTTAAAAAAAAAAATACTTTCAAGTTAAAATGACCGGTATCATGATTTTGTACGCATAAACTATAACAACGTATATATATTATTATTTATTTTAACTAAAATATGTTTGATGGACTTTAATGAATAGTTCGCCTTTGTACTTCAATCTTTTGTAACATATGTACGTGTTTTAACTTGTTATTGTGTACAATTAAGTGCTTACAAGGTATAGTGCGCGCCATCCACGACGACGCGCCCCTCCACAGCGAATCTCATACTAATGTGTGCGCAGTTGTACGGCTTGGGCTGTGGAGGGGCGCGCCTTCGTGAATGGTGCGCTCTATAATATAATTAACGATTATTTGATGTCTACTATCAGGTAAGTGAGCTGGCCCGTATGACGCCCGAGGAAGTAGAAACCTATCGCATTGAGCTGGAAGGCATCCGCGTGAAAGGCAAAGGGTGTCCCAAGCCCATCAAAACGTGGGCGCATTGTGGTGTCAGTAAGAAGGAAATGGATATACTGAAGAAACTAAATTTCGAGAAACCAACGCCTATTCAAGCGCAAGCTATACCTGCTATCATGTCAGGAAGGTGAGTTTTAATATGAAATTCTTTATCTAGTATAAGCATACTCACTGGAATTCTTGTACTTATCACGCTCTCTATATGAATGTAAATACGTTGGCGATAGTCAACGCCTCCACGATCTCTATGGTCAGCGCGTCTATGATCTCTACGATTATTGATCAATGCTTCTACGGATGTTGCTTAAGTTCATAGGAATTTTCTTACTGATGAGCAAACCTTTAGTTACTTACATCTAAAGGCATCATACATTCCGGGTCGCTGACCTGTTATAGTGCGCGCCATCCACGAAGGCGCGCCCCTCCACAGCCCAAGCCGTACAACTGCGCACAGATTAGTATGAGATTCGTTGTGGAGGGGCGCGTCGTCGTGGATGGCGCGTACTATACCGTAGTAACGTTCCGGCGCGCTGGCGTCGGGCACGCTGCGCAAACAAGTTTAAATTTTTCGTGTAGTCTAGCTATATTTTTTCAAAAATCCTACAACTGTTGAGGCTATTGAACATCTTTTTAGGGACCTGATAGGCATAGCGAAGACCGGCTCCGGCAAGACCCTCGCCTTCATCCTGCCCATGTTCCGTCACGTGCTCGACCAGCCGCCGCTTGAAGACTCTGACGGGCCGATATCACTCATTCTGACGCCGACGCGGGAGCTGTGCATGCAGATTGGGAAGGATATCAGGAAGTTCGCCAAGTCGCTCGGGCTGAGGGTCGTGTGTGTGTATGGAGGGACGGGGATATCTGAACAGGTAAGTTTACTAAGCCGTCGCTTGAAGACTGACGGGCCGATATCGCTCGTCATGACGCCGACGCGGGAGCTGTGCATGTGCATGCAGATTGGGAAGGACATCAGGAAGTTCGCCAAGTCGCTCGTGCTGAGTAGTGTGTGTGTACGGGGGCACGGCAATATCTGAACAGGTTGGTTTACTAAGCTGCCGCTTGAAGACTCTGACGGGCCGATATCGCTCGTCATGACGCCGACGCGGTAGCTGTGCATGTGCATGGAGATTGGGAAGGACATCAGGAAGTTCGCCAAGTCGCTCGGGCTGAGAGTAGTGTGTGTGGCACGGGTATATCTGAACAGGTTAGTTTTGTAACTAAGCCGCCGCTTGAGGACTGGTGAAAATGAAAAAAAAACACGTTTATTTAGTAGGTTATTGATATCATTTTTCCAACAGGCAAGGTTAAGCATTACATAATGCGTTTGTCAGGAGACACCGCTCTCCCAATACAAGAAGCGGTAGCTCGTCATAAACAAAGAATGAGAGAAACTATTGTTACTGAAGACCTTGCTTTTCAGATCGCAGAGCTAAAGCGCGGCGCGGAAATGATAGTGTGCACGCCCGGGCGCATGATCGACATGTTGGCGGCCAACTCTGGCCGCGTGACCAACTTGCGTCGCGTGTCCTACATCGTGTTAGATGAGGCGGACCGCATGTTCGACATGGGCTTCGAGCCGCAGGTATAAAAGATTATCTTCATTTTTTCGTACTTCTTGTATGCTCTGCTGTCAATCGTTATTTACTTTTTTTTTACCTGACTGTGGCTTTATAGTTAGGCCGCGCCCAATAAAGTGATATTTTTGGAGTAATAATAAATTTTGAGTCAGTAACCGTATTGTCCAGGTGATGAAGATCATAGATAACATCCGGCCGGACCGGCAGACGGTGATGTTTAGTGCCACGTTTCCGCGCCAGATGGAGGCGCTCGCCAGGCGCATTCTACAGAAGCCTATCGAAATACAGGTAAATTCATCGTTATCCTAGCATTATCTCAGTACAGTTGCATCCTGAAGGATGCCCGGGGTCCACTGTTTATCTTTTATGTAGGCACTATAGTTTTACGAAACCTTCCAACCCAAATACTGGTATTTTATCCGGGATCATTTTCTAATCCTACTCGTTTTCCCGGTTGTCCTAGAGAAGTCCGGGGTTCCATGGCACCTAATTCCAAGATTTAGCGTAGGCACTATTTTTACGAAAGCGTCTGGCTTGCACACCTGCTATTCAGAAAATAGTCATTGTTGACCTCGAATGAGGGACCAAAGTCGTAATTTTCTTCCCTCATTTGAAGGAAATAATGACTCTTTTCCTCGTATCCTAAGGTGTGGCATAATTATTGGTTAGACATTTCATATAGCGTCATCATAGGCGGTGAAAAGCAGTTTTTGTGATGACGGTAGCAAAATTATTCCCGTCTTGCGCATAAACACTTGAATCCCTCGCTACACTTTTCCTTTTTACTTTAGAACCCCTCGCTACCGCCTAATATACCGCCCTTGCCGTAAATATATAATTTTGCTCCATGAGACAAAACCTACTATAGCCAGCACTGTCTCAAATCATCAAATTGAAATCCTGTGTAATTTAAATTTCCCCCAGGTCGGCGGCCGAAGTGTCGTCTGCAAAGAAGTGGAACAACACGTTGCGGTCCTCGAGGAAGACGCGAAGTTCTTCAAACTGCTAGAATTGCTGGGGCTGTACAGTCAGCTCGGCAGCATCATCGTGTTTGTCGACAAGCAGGAGAACGCAGACAGCTTGCTTAAGGATCTCATGAAGGCGTCCTACTCCTGCATGAGCTTGCATGGAGGTACGTTGGGACAATCACTAACGCTAACCCTTTAACCTCTGAGGTTCAAAGTGATAAGTAATACATAATACTATACCTTGTTTGTTTCAAGATTAGAATTTAGGTAAACAAAGAATCAGTGGTCGTAAACGCGCAGATTGAATTGGCACGAAAGATCGGGATAAGTGGCAGGTATTGGCTGTAGCAAATTACTGGCACTGACTATAACAAACTAATTTTGCATGCCATAAGTGTCAAAATACAAACAGGGTACAATTTCCGGCCAACACAAAGGATCATCACCATACCCTAATATAATTTCACGAGCGAAGAGCAGCGTCTGTTAAACCTGTACGGCTTTAGCCGGTGTTCCATTGTAGTTTCTAGATCATTGCTTTTCATTCGTAAATAAAGACTTAAATAAAAGTTTTAATATTAATAGAGATTATTACACTCTATTACCGCAGAACATGCCTGATAAAAAACATCGTAAGTCCT
Organism: Cenopis cana; assembly: GCA_951800055.1. NCBI lineage: Eukaryota > Metazoa > Arthropoda > Insecta > Lepidoptera > Tortricidae > Cenopis > Cenopis cana. The sequence goes on from OX637488.1 coordinate 12,078,401, forward strand.
TCTGTTGTCGTTCTTTCTAATGCTAAAAAAACAAGGTATAGAACAAACTCACTTCAGTCGTATCAAAACGAGTATCTGGGCCATTTTACGGAAAGTTGTACACTCGACTTTTTTTTTAATTTGGATAAAATTGGGTTTTTTCTACTCGGAATCGAAAGCACTTTCGAATGATATAGGGGAAAAAAAGTGTCCCAAATTTTTTTTATTCCATTCCGTTACCGTTTTCATACTAAGTTTGTAATGCTTGTATGGTGGTAACGGAATGGAAAAACTGAAAATTGTATGAAAAATTTGGGACACTTTTTTTCTCCCATTAGGTTCGAATGTGCTTTCGATTCTGAGTAGAAAAAACCCGATTTTATCCAAATTAAAAAAAAAAGTCGAGTGTACAACTTTCCGTAAAATGGCCCATCTTTCAAAATTGGAACAGAGTGCATTTGTTTTGTTTCAAATTCACTCAATTAGCTGTTACAGCAGATTTATCACTAGTTGCTACTTTTTCTTGTATGGTGGGCAGCTAGATGTTAACATTAGTAAAGATATCTGTTCGTAGAATTTAACAACTAAAGCCTCCATATGCGTAGAGACCAGAAATGATTATTTTGTATCTTACCTTTGAGTACCTACTCAATGACTGTACAATATGCATGACTCAACGATTGTTGATGGTGGGTTAAAATCTACTTCCAAGGTTTGTACCTACTACCATTAGGCATTGTAAATGAAGGCATAGAGTCCACTTACGGGGGACGAATAAATGGTTTAGTTTTCTTCTTCAAGGCATTGTATGACATAAGATGACTTTTTTGATCGTTATCGGGACTATTCGGGAGACGTTTATAATTAAGTTTATCACAGAACAGACTACAGGTTTTCATATTTCTTTACAGGTTGCTGTGCGACTTCGACTTTTACTTGTTACCTGTTGTGCTATTATCGACTAAAGTTACACAATTAAAATACCTGGGAATAATTCACTCTTCTCATAAATAATTTACTGACTCCGGTTCGAGCCTATTTCAATTATTACTTTTCGTTTAGACATGATCTGAGTAACACTTTGTTGTATCTTCTTCCTTTTAATAGACCTTAAAATGGGAAGTTGGGAACATTATATTATTTATTATATTTCTGTTCGTTAACCCTGCCCATTTATTTATTGTTGTTTGAAACAAATAAAAAGTTATGGCGGGCTTACTACAAATGAGTATTTGAGATAAAAATGCTTAGAACTATTTTATAAATTCTGCTGCTTGTTATAGACACAATCTGTGTACGATTTTACATAAACTACAATATGATTTTATATCTTAATAGAGCTCAAAATGGGATCATTATATTTTGTTCCGTTAATCCTGCCCATTTATTTATTGTTGTTTGAAACTACTGTCTGTATTTGAGATAAAATGCTTAGAACTGTTTTATAAATTCTGCGCGAAAGACACAATCTGTGGACGATTTTACATCTTTGACATACTTATTTTAACTACTGTAGAAAAATACTTTAACGTTATTGTTTTAGTATTTTTCTACACAATTTTATTATTGACTATGGAATATATTAACGCGTGCCTGTTACAGGGATTGATCAATTCGACAGGGACTCCACCATCGTGGACTTTAAGAACGGGAAGGTGAAGCTACTGGTCGCTACTAGCGTCGCGGCGCGAGGGCTCGACGTGAAACAACTGGTGCTTGTCGTCAACTACGACTGCCCTAATCACTACGAGGACTATGTGCACAGGTGACATCACATACACGAGTAGGGATAATCAGCGACTGTATTTCGTTGTCCACCAGCACGATGGGTCGACGACACTAAAAAGACTGTGGGTTACTCCCAGGAGTAACCATGAGACTAGCAAGGGACCGGGATGAGTGGCGTTCTAGAAGAGAGGCCTATGCTCAGCAGTGGCCGATTACAGGCTGAAAATTATGATGTTTGCGAGTTCATAAAACCTAGTCCTAAGCTAGCTTGCTTCACCGTCGGCCTCATCTTTGTCCGCTGGCTAGATGCTGGCCAGGAGTAATCCTATTTAAATTTAAGAAAAAAAAAAGAAAAGTATATCAGATGAGGGCTCTTACCCGCTTCGACCCAATGGAATCTTTTGCCAATTGCATTTTGGTACAAATGTGACCTGTCGTCACATTTCGTTAGCGCTCACTTTGTACACTTGTACTTATTCAAAATAATCCTTCAAAAACTGTACATAACGCCATGGAAATTCAGCTTGTTGCAGTTTCCAGTTCACTCGATATCTGTGCTTTGACCGTTCAATAATAATGAATTAATCGTATCATAATGCATGTTCTGTTTCTGAAAGAAAAGTACCAACACATTCGCGTATTTGACAGTCACCAATTTACTTACAGATGTGGACGCACAGGTAGGGCAGGCAACAAAGGTTTCGCCTGGACTTTCCTCACTCCAGAACAAGGGAGATACGCCGGCGACGTTCTGCGGGCGTTAGAACTTAGCGGGGCGACCGTACCACCGGCACTAAGGCAGCTGTGGGACACGTATAAAGATGCGCAAGAGAAGGACGGGAAGAAGGTGCACACTGGAGGAGGATTTAGTGGGAAAGGTGAGTGAGGTCTAAGAAAAATGTTTTTAGCCCGCATTGGGCCTAGGTATTGGACCAGCCCGTTGGGCCAACGTATAGAGACCCGCTTGGCTGTATGTTGATAGTTGGCGCCAACGCTGTCTCGCCACCCGAATGGTGTCGGTTTTCGTGCACATATCAAAGGATCTTGACGCGCTTCGTTCACACGTTGGCGTCTTGGCCCAACTGCTGGCCCAATACGTTGGCCCAATGTGTACTGCGGGCTTTAGAATATTATCATTATCAAGGCTGAAAAGATGGTATACTGCAGCTAAACCAGAGACACTAGACCGGAAACGCGGAAACGACGTCTGGAGGGAGAGTATTTAATGGCATACCTCTCAAACCAACTGTAACAGGACATACAATCTGATTATGACTGAACAGCTGATTGCAGATTTTTTTATCATCATTCGATTGCCTTTGTCCAATTTACATGGGGTTGGCGCAGCATATGTCTCTTCTTTCTTCCGTATTTCTCTCTCATCCGTCATCTCGTCACTTACAGCTTTATTCCTCTCCATATGACGAATTGACGATATCCTTACACAGTACATCCACCTCTTTCTTGAGGCAAAAAACACATTTTTTATTTTTTTACATATAATTGGACTCTTTTGGACTTACAAAAAAACTCTTGTAGACACATGCATATTGTCAGGTCACAACTTTTGCAAACGTGGAGCTTGTAGACTTGTAGTAGAGGATGGGATGTTACTGTTACTACCTCCTCAGTTACATCCCTTCACGTTCACCACCTTTCACATACATATTTGTCACTTGACTTTCATCTCAACGTTCCAACAATAAGCTTGCGTTAACCCTCTACTGCATGAATTAGTAAAGATGTGAAGAAAAAATATATTTATTTGATAATTATGATTTATTTGCCATCCTTAACGTGTAGGAATAACCAAAAAAAAAATATTAACCTTTTTAAGAAATTTATACTTAATGGTCATAAATGGCTTTGTATGCATTCGCACGACGATACATAAATGCCATTTATGGCTTCTTATGCATGCCATTATATTAGTGTATCAGAGTGAGCGTGTACATATCCTAAACTGTTTATCCAATTTCAAAGATTATTTCACTTTCATAGTTCAACCTAGTCTGGTAATTGAAGCCGGAAGGTAGGCAACGGAACTTTGTAATAAAACATTGTAGGTTAGCCGTGAGTAAGCTCATTGAAATCGTTCAAAGATGCACTCTGGTAATAATTCACTAAAAAGTGTAAAATAAATAAAAATAAAATAAAACCGACCTCATATAAACCCTAAAAAGTTAAAAATAATTGCGTTACTTCTAATAGCTCAATATGGGACTCTACGCTTCGTATTGAAACATGTATGTGGAAGTAAAGTAATTTTCGTAGTTGGCGGTACCATTTCATCAAGCTTTCGTTAATTTCTTTGAATGGTACCGACTTCTAAAATTACAATACCTATGGCTACATTTTTCAAAGCATAAAGACTTATTGAGCTATTAGAAGTTGTGCAATTATTTTTAACTTTTTAGTATTTTTATGAGTCGGTTTTATTATTTTATTTGTCATCTGGTTGTGTTATGTTTATGATTCTAGGATCCGTCCCCCGCCTTTAGAGTTTCTACATATATCTACGTGCTTGGAAATCACTACGGTGTTTTGATGATTGAAAAGTTGAAAGTGGCACATTGTCGTCGTCATAATCGGACACCAAATAGTCATTACTAACAGGGGGCCAATTTTTGAGTGTCTAACGCTCGACTTTTCACTCGATATCTGTCAAAACATCATACTTTTTTGACAGATGTCGAATGAAAAGTCAAGCACTTGATACTCAAAAATCGCCCCCCAGACCCATCTCCAGGAATAGAATTTACTTCCTTAGAACAGCTTACCCATCTGCAATAATAACACAATACGTAAATAAGTAATTTGTAGTTGTATATGTAATTTTTGGTGAACAGTATATGTGTATTGTATTATAAGTACATACATTGAATGCATACGAAGCCGTTTATGAATTAGTACTTGAATACACCGAATGCATATGAAGCCATTAATGACGTCGAAGAAAAATCGATCCAAACAAGTATAAGAGATAATATAATTCTCAGTATAACATTATCATACGTAGACTGACTCTTCAAACTGCATATAATATTTTTTTTGTGTATGGTTTCTTAACTTCTTTACCTTTAATTACGTCCACGAAAATACTACACATCTGAAAACAGTTACACTCGCCGAACGCTTCATTAGAGTGGCATTTTGTTTAATATGCCTCAATGCGAGCGGCATTTTAAAAATACCCTCTTATATTTTAATACATTGGCTACCCATTTCTATGTGTTGAAATTTTATGTTTGTATCACTTTGGAGTGAAAAAAAATCTAGAAATCTTGAAGCCATATCTGGCTCCGTATGCGGTAAAGGGTTAAGGTTCAATGTCCTAGAATATGATGATGACTATAAATGCGACGTGCAATGTTCGACAGCTTGGAACCAAGTGGGCTAGCACATCTTGTTGACCAGTTGTATCTCGCGCTACTCAGAAATTCCCGTCTCACTCGTACTGTGCGAATCAGAAAGATGAGGGTAGATCTTTACTTGTGTCGCATTCCAGCGGCATTTATTCCCGCTTATTCTAGGTTCGTAGCAAAAAAATGAATTAGAAAAATCTGTTTAGGCTTCAAATTCGACGAATCGGAAGCGATGGCGGCGAGTGAAAAGAAGAAGTACCAGAAAGCAGCGCTCGGCCTCCAGGACTCGGACGACGAGGACGTGGAGGGAGACCTGGACCAGCAGATCGAGACTATGTTCGCCGCCAAGAAGATTGTTAAGGAGATCAAGGTACGGTCTACATTATATACAGCGTGAGGCACTGGGTCCCACCAAGGGTGAGGAAGCGATTAGCTATCGGCGATTTTCTCGCTCAAGAACCGAACAAAAGATATAGAGGAAAGGTAAATACATAAATATCGCGTTAGACCCGTTAAAACAAATCTTTTAAAAGATATAGATCCCGTGGCAGTAAAAGTGACATATATTTATAGTTGATCGATGGCTGTTCCCACTGCCGGCGAGGACTCTTCACTTGTTGATCGCAGCGATAAAAGCGAGCATCGCTCAGCGGTACTCGTTCAGCGATACTCGCTCGGCGATCAGAGACTAAACAGCGGTCATTTTCCGAGTAATCGCCCGTGGCATTCGAACACTCGCTTATAGCCGAGCGACAAAATTATCGGAACTACTACTCGCTTCTCGCTGCTCGCCAACTCGTTTCTAGTTTCTAGCTCTAATCGCTTCTCGCTCATCGCCGGCGGTGGGACCAGTGCGTAAGTCTACACTCATCTCTTTATTTAGTGTTATATCATTCACCATAATTATTTATGTTTTGAGAATGGCTAAATTGAATCCTTCGTAACATATTCACGCCTTCACGGGTTCATAATTCTAAAATTCTTTACGAACTTTCTGCTCCCATAGGGGGCCCAATATTTTAAGAACCTACGTGTTTTTACAGGCTACGCTGGTAAAACAATGACATTTTGTTGGTCAAAACGCGTCATTGTTGTCAGTTTAGACTTTGAAAACGATGATGATGAGTTCCTGACCGATTTCGGCCTCAGCGACTGTATATTCTAGATTTTGGTTGTTAGGTATTACTGCAGTGCTGTTCAACTCTTTGGTGCGATCTTACTTACTTTGAAAATATACCTTCATTAGATAAAGCCAGCCACCCACGATCAATTCTACAGTCAAGTTTGCTTGACGCTTGCATACAAGTCTACTTAATTTTAAGTAGATTTGTATGCAAGCGTCAAGCAAACTTGACAGTAGAATTGATCGTCTTAAGTCACTGGTTTTTCAACTAGCATCTCAACTGTTTGTACAGCCGGGCGTAGCGACTCCAGGCGTGCCCGCCACCGCGGCCGCGGCGGCCGGAGCCGACGGCAAACTGGAGCTGGCGCGGCGGCTCGCCTCCCGCATCAACCTGGCCAAGGGGCTCGGCGCCGAGCACAAGGGCGCCACGCAGCAGGCCGCCGAGGCCATCCTGAAGGGCGCCTCGTCCGCGCACACACTCATCACGGTACTGTACAGTATTACAACGCGGCCGCGGCGGCCGGAGCCGACGGCAAACTGGAGCTGGCGCGGCGGCTCGCCTCCCGCATCAACCTGGCCAAGGGGCTCGGCGCCGAGCACAAGGGCGCCACGCAGCAGGCCGCCGAGGCCATCCTGAAGGGCGCCTCGTCCGCGCACACACTCATCACGGTACTGTACAGTATTACAACGCGGCCGCGGCGGCCGGAGCCGACGGCAAACTGGAGCTGGCGCGGCGGCTCGCCTCCCGCATCAACCTGGCCAAGGGGCTCGGCGCCGAGCACAAGGGCGCCACGCAGCAGGCTACAGCTATTACAATTAAGCCTATGTCCACAAAATTTTTAAACACTGACAAATGTTATATCATCTCATATACTCGGAAATCCAAGCCAATACATTTCAACTATAAACTTTGTGACAGTACCCTTAAACGAGTTTCCGAAATCCGGGACCTTGGTATCATCATGAATGACAAGATGACCTTTAACAAACACTGAACTGTTGAAACACTGTTTTTTTGAACTGTATAGTTCAAAAATCTTTTCGTAATCTAGGTTTTATCAACGGTATAAGTAAACCTTTCAAATCCACTAAAACATTTAAACTTTTATATTTCTCATTCGTAAGATCTTCGTTGGACTATGGCAGTGTTATTTGGAGTCCATATTTTCAATGTCATAAAAATAGACTAGAAAGTATACAAACAAAATTTATAAAAATGTTAAACTTCAGAAAATTTAGTTACTCACTAAGGTATCCAGAATCCCTTGAACGATACAATATTTTATCCCTTGACGACAGGCGCAAAGTATCTGATATGGTATTTCTATACAAAATACTCAACAATTCAATTGATGCTCCTAAACTTGTTTCCAAATTAAACTTTATTAGTCGTAAAAAATTGCCCGCACGCTCCTCACGAAACAAGAATCTGTTTGTCCCAAGTAACCGTAAAAAAGTTTATACTCGTAACTGATTCTTTTCTCGTGCCCCAAATTTATACAACAAATGTTTCTCACATATTTATCCATTCCATTTGTCACTAAATAACTTCAAAAATAAAATTATACAATGTATGACTAAAGACTAAAAAGTTAAGCATACTTTAATTACTCTTTCCTTCGATCTGGTCACATACTAACCTGGAATTTTTTTAGTGCAATTCTAAATACTGACTAACAACTGTTTTTAAGTAACTTTATTTTCTACCTTTAACTACTTTTTTAAGTAACATAATATCTGGGCGACCGAGCTTTGCTCGGCGTTTTCCCGGGCATGAGACCTAGCTAGATCGATTGCTCGTCCCCGAAAACCCCCACATACCAAATTTCATCAAAATCGTTAGAGCCGTTTCCGAGATCCCCGAAATAAATATATAAATAAATAAATATACAAGAATTGCTCGTTTAAAGATATAAGATATACTGTTTTACTGTTTTTCTCTGTATAATTACCATAGAACTACTAAAGAATCTAATGTAATTACCGTGACGTCTATGTAAGCTCACATTTTAGTATTTATTTATCTCTAATCTGTGATTTATTTCACATCTGTTTCGGCACTGTTTGGTCTATTAATTAATACAATGTAAGATTTATTGTACCAGTTATGTAATGACTGTTTGTTGCCAAAATAAAATAAATAAAATTGAAGGTCGAAAATCTCCATCTGTAAATGAACGTAAATGTATGTACAGTATTAAATTCTATTCTCGAGACCCTGGCCGGTCTTACTTCGAACTTCACGTACGTTCATCGTAATGTTAGACATTGTCGATTGCACGGTACAACTTATATTATGATTATGACATTATTATATTATGACATGTTGACTTGGATGCCATACGATTAAATAAATAAATGACATCGACGATCATAACAAGTTGCGAGCAGCAGAAGGCATCTCTGGGATGATGATAACGCCCACTCAGGCCTAAGACTCGTTAACAGTCTTAACAGACAAACTTGAACGTCTTGAACGTAATCACATACCTACATAAAACTTAAAAATTACTTATTAGTCTTATCACTAAACAAACACTTTCTCCTTGGAAAATTCCTGGTGTCAGTATAGCTTGTTTACACATAATATTGGTTGTTTACGGTGTTATCAATAATTATATTTTTGTTGTGTATACAATTATCGTTGATAACCAAAAATTTGCCTTCTTTATGTTATAAATAAACAGATTAGTATTAGTACATATGGTTTTCTGTCTAACAAAACCTATGTTTGACAGCAAATCATGCTATCTTGCTCCCACGCCCTTGCCGCAATGCACGTGCTCTTTCGTTCCTAACGCAGTACCGTATCTGGACACCACGGAGGTGTGCCAGAGTCGACTGTAGCGAAAGCGGCGAGAGGAGCAGGTCCACTATAAATCAAGTCGAATGGAATCATACTCCATGATTATTAATTATTATCTAGGAATGAAAACGATTGAAGTACAATAAACTCACGTCTTTAAGGTCGAATATTGATCGACATGTTTCGGACTAGTACGTGGTCCTTAGTCATGAGAACCGCTCGTGACGGCCGCACGTCTAGCACTGCTTGCCTGCGCTCTGCCCGCTCGGCTGCTCTAATCTGACAGTAGACGAGAATCTACCCTCATTTTGTCATATGCACTAATGCTAATGATGTTTTTTTTTCAGGCTAAAACAGTAGCGGAACAGCTAGCGGCCAAACTGAACACTAGGTTGAACTACCAACCGAGAGACGAGAGTGCAAACGAGCCCGCTGAAGAAGTGTTCCGCAAGTACGAGACCGAGCTTGAGATCAACGACTTTCCGCAACAGGCTCGCTGGCGTGTCACCAGCAAGGTCAGTACCCTACTTGTCTATAGTGCCCGCAAATCTAAATCAGGCCCGTCTAAACTCGTGCAACTCTAAACGAGTGATACTCATCGAACGCTCGACTTTTCACTCGACATCTGTCAAAACGTCATAGTTTTTTTGACAGATCTCGAATGAAAATTCGAGCGTTCGACACTGAAAAATCGGCCCCGATGGCTGTCTTTGCTGTCACGACTATGATACTCAAATGTGACGACCCTAACCCTAAAAAAGCACAGGATATGTGGCAGAACGGAATCCCGTTATTGTCTAGCAGTCAGCAGAGTACCTTATAACTTATAACGTAAGTGCTATTCTTTATTCCATACCGAAATGATACTGTGGCATGCCGGTCTCAGTTCCTGTTTCGGGTATGGTTTAAGCGCTGCTCTAAGCAGACCACTCTTTGGCACTTGCTAGCGGGCCGCAATGCTCTCAGCTGCCCGATGAGAATAGGGATGTTGACACCAAATGAGAAAATCAATGAATCCGAATTTTCTCGAAAAAGGATCAAATTCTCAATCAAATAGCGAAAAAAGTAATTCAAAAGAATAAATAATTACATAATTATAAGTCTTCAAAGTTTTAGGAGGGGGCATTTTCTGTCCCTGTTCCGCAAAACGCACCTCTGTATTGAACGATCGTCATTTACTATGACGCTCGAGGTCAGTGACGTCACTGATCTGTAGCGCTTTCTCTCTCGAACTAAAGACATTCTAACTGTTGTAGTTTCGTTATTTTTTGACATATTTGAATAGGATTTTCACTATTTGGCATAGTTTTATGTATTCTTTCGTATGGAGTAATAATAAATTTTGAGTCAACATCCCTATTAGACATGGGGAAAAACGTTACTTTTCGATCAACGTTATTATTACTCCCGTTCCAAAAAAATCACATTGAAAAATCACCGTGACTTTGTCACTTCGGTTATTTCGTGTCACGACATTTGCGTGTCGATCGTTCCCAGCAGTTACTGATATTTTTGTAACAACTGATGTTACTCTGTGACAGCGCACCGCAGTCACAGTCACAGTTAGTAACAGCGGTCACGAGACACGACGCGACGTGTCGCTTACACACTGTTCCAGTGATATCGTCGCTAAGTAACAACGTTATTTTGTAACGTTGTTACTTCGTGACAAGTCACAATGTTACTTTTTAACGGCGGATCACCGTGACTTTTTCATCGTGAAGTTATTTATCACCCACCTCTAATGAGAATGCCAACGAACCAGCTGAAGAAGTGTTCCTTTCTTTCCACACAGGCAGGCACCAGGAAGGTCATTCGATGTTTGTAGTGTCTGAAAACCCAACTGATGACTTGGGTGCTAACATACGTGAAATGCACTCCGTTAAACCATGCAACAGTGACAGATATAGCATTACAGTTTCGGTTGATAGTTTGGTTTATCTGCAAAGCTCCAGTGTTATAACGATAACGATAGGACTACCGGCCAAGGAATACTCGTACAGGCTGAACCATTGTTTACTCGAGTATTGATCGATTCGCGAAGATCTTGCGCGCAATAGGAAAGGAATATTGTTCCAGAGACATGGAATTCCGCAAAGTATCGCCTGATTCCATCAATTCATTGATCGATGAATTTGAATGCCTAATCGTAAGACGTAAGTTTTATGTCCTTGGGTGTAGTAAACTCTATTTCGGCGTGTGCAATAAGTGAAGACTTCTTTAGTAAAAGGCTAAGGTGCCTAAGCATACGATGTATGTCCGTATGTCATTTCTGTTGACAGTTCTTTCTGTAACTGATTCCGTACGTCAATTATGGTACGCTTAAAATATTTATTAAATTTTATTGTTTAGGTAGTGTATTTATGTTTTGACCTTTGTTTTGACTCAATCGACCGATATAACTGCCAATAACCCTAAATATCTTGCAACACAATTTCACAGTTATTACTGATATCCTGCTTGCCGAATGCTACGAATTTCAACTTTAACTTTACTATAATAAGATCGTCAATTAGTCAGTAGTATACAAACACCTATCCTGCCCAGTTAATTAAAAAGGGGATATAAAACGCAGACTTCGCAGTGAATATACGCTTTTTCAGATTAAAACGACTATAAATCGCTTACTTCATTAGCTAGACGTGTTTACGTGTCGGGGTCTCTGTCCCAGATAACCTAGGCCCTAGCTTATATGCCAATGCATCGGTCGTAACTCTCAGTCCGTATTGACGAGTCGTTCAAGATGCTGTTGAAACTGGCTCTCATCGGTGCCTTGGTGTTCTTCTGTATTAAGTTATTGAAGAATCGACGGCATTGTTTTTACCATCCATGTCACTGTTAAAGGTAGGGGTTTGGAATGTATGATAGTTTACCTAGTTCATGTGCATTTTGAACAGTGCGGCTTTTTTGTGGATTTAACGTTTGAACAAATTTGACAATTTCAACCTAATTGTAATTACAATATCAAGACACTCTATGAAATGAGTAGCATTCAGGCCAAAAAGTAATATAGAAACGTATTATTTTAAAGGCAATTACCAGCTTACTTTGTCCTAGGCATTGTAACTCATTAATTTGCAGGCAGCGGCAGGCATTAAGTTAACAATTTGTTTTAATTTGGTAAGAGTTTCACATATGAAATTAATAGTTTACTTTATTATATTGTAAACCTCGAACTAAACGTTCGCAAGATAGCTTACCTTTCCCTTTGTCTACAGGAAGCCCTGGCCCTCATCAGTGAGTACTCCGAGGCAGGCATCACAGTCCGAGGAACATACGTGCCTCCGGGCAAAAACCCGCCCGAAGGCGAACGCAAGCTGTACTTGGCCATCGAGAGCTCACAAGAGCTCGCCGTGGCTAAGGCCAAGTCGGAGATCACACGCCTCATCAAGGAAGAACTGCTCAAGTTGCAGACTTCGGCCCACCACATGGTCAACAAGGCTAGATATAAAGTTTTGTAGGGCAATATATATTTGGTTGTATAATTGGTGTTTTATTTATTTTATGTCACACCTGGCCATAAAGCGGCAATTACCGCACGCTCCGCGCGCGGGAAATCCCACTTCCTGGCCAGGGGGTGACATAAAATTTTGTACTTAACACGGGCGGTAATAAAGAAAGCCTCAGATCGCATATTTATCGCCCTTGCCTTCGGCTCGGGCGTCAAATACCTGCGATCTGAGACATTCTTTGTTTTACCGTCCTTGTTAAGTAATGTACTATTATCATTTTCAAATAACACCCTCAGCAACGGTGAACAGACATAGCACTTCTATCTCACGTTCTCACGAGTGCGGGTGGGCCATGGTTGTGTGTTGAGCAATACATGTCAGTGTGTTCGTATGTGTCACAACATATATATTGTAGTCTTTGGTCACAACTATTTATATTATGGCCAACCCGCGCTTGTGAGATTAAAGTTGGATACAAGTACTGTAGCCGCTATAAAGGCTGCGTAAAATAAGAAATAATGATGTATGCTAGAAAAAGGCTATTTCTTATTTAGCTATCGAGAACTTGCAAGAGCTCGAGGCCTTATATAAACACCTACGAGACTCGGTGCAAGTTTCATTGCATTGCGGATTAGCCAGGTATGTTTACAAGCGATCAACACACATGCGAGCGACGTACGTTTGTTTTGTATATAAGGCTTAAAACAAAATCATGGAGAAGTTATAGCATATTTATGCAATATAATGTATTTTGGTAAATAAAAAGCCCGTGACCCGATTAAATTATAATTAGGTTTTCAACAGATTTGTGTATGCGTCTAAATCTTCTATCAAATCTCTTATATCTTTAAACGAGCAATTCTTGTATATTTATTTATTTATTTATTTCGGGGATCTCGGAAACAGCTCTAACGATTTTGATGAAATTTGGTATGTGGGGGTGTTCTAGGTTAGGTTTTATCACTAAAAAGGTGCGTATTACTAAAATCAAATCCCAAATTCAAAACATTTTCAGATACAGTTAGTAAGGTTTTGGTTACAGATCAGAACTTTACTTTCTTTTTAAACTTTTTTATGCCTCAACAAATCATCGAATTGAAAATCAAAACTTTGTATTCTTTAAGAAATTGGCAGAGCATTGTCATTGTAGGTACGGTTTCTCTAAGGAGTTTTAGCTAGGATTAATTGGTGGTGACCATTCTAACTGGCGACAAATACACCACCAAATATGCATGTTAAAAAAAATTAAATCAATGACCCGGCCCAGCAAAATAGTGTGTGTGATATATGCCTGTGTGAGTTAATGGGGAAAATTATTAAAAAAAATGAATTTTGACAGGCGCTGATATTTTACCCGCCTACTACGCCCTCTTAAATATATTTTTCGATTCACATTCACATTCGTCCTCTGATACGATTCTATTGTAAATAAGCGGTATCAAGTACCCTCTTGTTCTTTGTCCGTAGTAATTATTAAGTGATTTCGGTTCAACATACCTTTTACGTGACGATGTTTTTCTAAAATTACGGTTGTACATTTTACCACCATGTTGATGCATCTCATATTTATTTTTCGCAAAAGAAAATGTGCATAATTTGAGTAAAATGCAGACTACAGTCCCCCATTTAAAACATTAGTGGTGTGAGAACGAGCTATTCTAATTAAGCGACATCTAGTGAGGAAAAGCCAAACTATTTACTGTCTTACTTGATCACTAGATGGCGCTAAAATTAATGCATAAGACCTGACATCTAGCGGTGACAAGCCAAACTATGTAGCGTGTTTCTTGTTCACTAGATGACGCTAAAATTTATGTATACGACCTGACATCTAGCGGTGAGAAGCCAAAGTATTTAGTGTGTTACTTGATCACTAGATGGCGCTAAAATTAATGTATAATATCTGACATCTAGTGGTGAAAAGCCAAACTATGTAGTTTGTTTCGTGTTCACTAGATGGCGCTAATATTGTGTGCTGACATCTAGCGGTGAAAAGCCGTACTATATAATTGTTTTCACGGACACTAGATGGCGCTAATATTATGTTATGTTACGACATTTAGCGCTGAAAAGTCATACTATATAATTGTTTATCTACACTCATATAGTAAATACAATCCTCTTTAATAAGTTCAAAGTAGATAAGACCCCGGTGTATAGTATACCGTGCAGGAAGCTTCCCGGGGCTGAGCGGAAATTAATAATATATACAGTATACTTAAATTATAATACAATTTATACAATGACGATTGCAAACATGATGGCAAAAATCAAAGCGTGTTGACTAGGAGATTCGTCGTGTTGACTGGTTGAGATAAGCAGGCCCCTATTTCATCAACTTGACAATTGTCACCTTACAATGACAATTCGGCTTACATTGCCGGGCCGGTAAGTATCGGTCAATGCTATTCAACAACCATCTTTACGTGACGGCTCAGAAGTGTACTTGGAATTGTCATTGTCAGATGACAGCAATTGTAGAGTTGGTGAAATAGGAGTGTTACGCGCTTTCAACATAGCACATCCTCAGGAGCGCTGGCGACTTCACTCACCACCAGCGAGGCCAAGATGATTGCTTATATGTCGGACATATAGCATAGTGCATAGTTGATCTTGTTTGAAGTTAATTATACTCAAAAGCGCTCGAAATGATGCCCTCTAGAATAATTAAACAAGAAAATTCTACTGTCAAACATGCGCTAGCCAAACATATCGAATGCTCAGCACGCTACAGCACTGCATAATCTGTTCACGCCTTTACCGCATACCTGCATGGAGAGTTCCACAGATAAGGCTGTGCACACACTACTGCACGTGTTCTAGTCCGGAGATAGTTTGTCGGAGCGTTATAAATAACACGGACCGGTTCTCGTGCCCAGGAGATAACCCGGGGTTATCTCGCTATCACCGCGGGAGGATTCCACGACAAACAACTCGGCTTGCAAACGCAAAGGGGCGTATGGTGGTGGTTATTACCGAGTGCTATAATGGACCATAATTGACGGGCGTGTTAAAATGAACGTTCTGATGTTTATTTTGGAAATCATCATGGTGGTAATAACTATTATACTATTCTGTTGTTTAGATCTAGGTGATTGCTAAAAAAATGCTGTAGGCGTTATAATTATTCGATTTTTTACAACATATTTATTTACTGTTTTCTTTGTGAAGTCATAGTTAACTAAAGTTTTATCCACTGAATTTACACGCATTTCGCATTTTTTTTTGGGCGATTTCAGGGGTTTTATAGATAGCATTCTATCCATTGTCTTCGTATGGGAGAATGTATCTACAAACCAAGACATCCAAACTTAGTCAATACCTTTCAGCGGATTAAGCTAAAAATAACAAACACAGAGATAGTTTTCCTTTTTTATTACTATTAGTTTGGATTACGTTTTTGATTTTTACGTAGCAATGCAATTTAGGAAACAAATCTGAATTAACCTACCTACATACCTATTTCATTTAAATTTATATTTGTCCCGCGACCAAAAATATATTTTTGTATTTAATTTTTATCGTGAAACAAATCAGAAAGGCTAGTCATGTTTTTCTAGTGCACCTTCTAGTAGCGTTTATTCATTATCCCTTATTGAATAAATCTAATCAAATCAATAAGTAGGTAATGTAGGATCACTGGGCTACGGGTGTGTAGAAAAAACATTGCCTATTCGAATAGGTACCTACAGTCAAGTTCATTAATATATGTACGTTCCCACAGGTTCAAATATATCTGATTAGATTAAACTTTATGCCTTTAACAATAAATTCGTGTTCACATTTTTTGATCACTATGTCCGTCCACTTATTTTGTAGTTCGACTGTCCTTTGCCTAAAATTTATACTCGTGCTTAAAGATCATGACATCATACGCTATCTCTAAACATGTAGGGTATCAGACGGGAACACATCCGATATGTTTATTTTTATGTCTTCTCCGAAGTCATATACACTGCTTATTCATAAATACTAAAGTCGCTTTAAAAACAAAATGCGTTCTATTCTTGTCTGATGATAACATTGATAAGGCATAGTCTACGTAAAATAGGTCTTTCCACTATATATGTAGGTATTATTAATAGGTACGTCATTACCTATGAAATGATTTGCTGTTAAATTAGCTAGGCTTACCTATTTATTTATTTATTCAAACTTTATTGCACAAAATAAAATACAGTGTACAATTGGCGGACTTAATGCCAAATGACATTCTACCGGTACGGTATGATACCTATGGCATATCGTAGGTATCATATCGCACATCAAACTTATGTCTTTCTCAGACAAAGAATAGGCAACTACTTACCTATAACCTGCACAATTTACGATATATGATAGGCAACAAGTAGGTTTGAAACACTTGATTTTACAGAACTTCTAGTATAAGTTTTCTTCGAAACAAAACACAATCACGCCTATGGCACTGGTGGCCTTAGCTGGTAACAATTTTTTGCCATACGAATTAAGACTTAACGCAAACGTGTACGTTTGCGTTCAAATCTACCATTTTCGAGCTATAAACTGCTATTTCCGCTATTTGACCGGACCGTATTTCGAGCTAAGGAGGCGTACTCGTTTTCGTGATAAAGTCTTTCGTGGCAAAGTTTTCGTGATAAAGTCTTTCGTGATAAAGTTTTCGTGATATAGTTTTCGTGATAAAGTCTTTTCGTGATATAGTCTATTCGTGATAAAGTTTTCGTGATAAAGTCTCTAGTGATAACATTTTCGTGGTAAAGTCTTTCGTGATAAAGTTTTCGTGATAAATTCTTTCGTGATAAAGTTTTCGTGAAATAGTTTTCGTGATAAAGTCTTTTCGTGATATAGTCTATTCCTGATAAAGTGTTCGTAATAAAGTCTTTAGTGATAAAATTTTCGTGGTAAAATTTTCGTGATAAAGTCTTTTCGTGATAAAATCTATTCGTGATACAGTTTTTCGTAGCAAAGTCGTTCGTGAAAAAGTGTTCGTGAAAAAGTTTTTCGTGATAAAGTACGGACACGGAGAGGCTCAACGCCGAAGTACCGTGTCGCTTTAACGCCATGTATAAACTGTCATACTAAATTTTCATCGGGTGGAAGCTACAAGTACCCAAGTGTACAGTTTTGTAGTAATTATGAGTAAGTACAGTACAACTGTACAGTCAACCTATTTGATTTCTGGGCCACTTTGTACCTTGACACAGTGAATATCTATATGAAAGCCGCTAGAGATCTCATATCAATGTCATTATCAATTGGTTGACTGTACCTACATCAATTAGACCACGAGCCCTACATGGAGCAAGATATACCACTCTGTCTGTACCTTAATAATAGTAGATTGTTTGACAAGGGTCTAAAGTGAGCCATACTACCACGAGATGGTTATTTTCCCGAACGTAGTGAGGGAAAATTGTTCGAGTGGTAATATGGCTTTTAGGCCCGAGTTATACACTCTACTTTTCACTTCGATTGCGAGAAAACACATAAACACAAATTATCCACCTTAAATGAATAATTTAACTCTTGGCGGGCGTATGTCTAATTTGACAGCTTGTTTTTTTTCTAAGGCCAGCACCATGCCTCGCTATGCGTGTTCGCTTTGCGTATTCGCCTCCCTTTCTTTTGCTCTATTAAAGAAAGAGATGCAACATGCGCTTTTTTTTCTTTTAAGAGGAGTAATTGCTTTGACCATAGACACCGCTTAATCACTAGAGAACTGAAAAACGTCTTTCCTGATTGGTCGATTTTAGTACAGCTGTGTTTTTACCAAATAATTTTTATTCTGTCAAATTACTGTTCTGTGATTGGAGGATTTAATTGGTGAAGTATTTTGATTGGTCAAATTAAAATGTTTTGTTAATCATAAATATGTATACATATTTTCCCTAGGGCTTAAATGTACTACTTTAGCCCCGCTTCACAAGTCTAATATGACACACTTTTCGAGCATGAGAAGTGAAAAACATTTTTCTAATTGAAGTGCTTCTATTCATTGAGACGGTGGTTTTTGTCTAACGACACATGACGAATCTTATAACTAAACTGAAGATGGACGTAATATGTACCTATTTGTTTAATTATTTTGTTCGTTCATCATTCGTTCGTTCGTTTGTTCATTTGTTCGTTCGTAAGCCAGCAGTTGTTTCTAAGTAACCTTTTTGATCCTGACATGCGACTTGACGATATTAAACATGTTGTAATTCGCGAATATCAGCACTTGACCTCAGTTCAAACACTAGCGCTGATACCGGTTATCGTAATTGAAATTGATTCCAATGGAAAAATTTAACTTGTAATCTGTTTAATATGTTGGCAAATAAGCATACGGCCTGATGATAAGCGGGCGCTGTAGACTATGGACGCGTGGCAGTCCAAAGAAGTCTAAAGCCTGTAGGTACAGTACTTTTACATATCACACGAGTGCGGGTGCACCATGGTTGTGTGTTGACTGTTGAGCTACACATGCAAAATGTCTATGTGTGCGTCAGCGTAGGAAGAGTCCAGATTGTCTATGTGTTCGTATGTGTCACAACTACAAGTATGGCTATCCCGCGCTCGTGAGATAAAAGTACTGTACCGAATGACCCTTTGTTTAAACCAACCAAGGTTTCGCTTTAATTTTGCCAATTGGCCAGTTTTTTTAGGCAATGGCATGTACTACAGACACAGTACAGTACTCAATATAAAATTATATTCACTCTAATCTATCTACAAAGTTCAGTGTAGAAATAATTGGTTTAATTGCAGCTTTGACCGTTGCCCTGATGTTTAACGAGCAATTCCGACCGATTTATCACATTGACGTCTTTTACAGAGAAATTGAACGACTGTTAATTCAATTTAGTCCAATTCACATAACCAATGGAGCTACAGTAGAGGCAGTTTATATTATTACAAATTCGTGACGACGCTACGCTTGTATGAAAACTTCACGGTTTCTAATGCAGAATTAGCACCAGGAATAGAGTTAAATCCAATTCAGTCTATTCAATTTTCGCGGTTAAATGCCTTGATTATGTCCACTCTGTTAACATTTATCTTATTTCATTTATTCAATATACATATTGTCACTAACAGTATACACATACACCAGACATGACATAAAATTGAGATAGAATTACAATATGTAAAACATTATTGTGACGTTGGGTTTCTTTATATTTTCTTATCCTCTTAAGAGACTTTAGATAAGGTTTAATAACATTTTTGCGTGATTGTGTCGTTTAATAATGAATTAATTTAGTAGGATGAGGAAAATGAAGACAACATGGGATATTTTTTCTATCTAGATATTTTTAAGCAATCATGTTAAAGCTATATTGGAGAAACAATCACACTCAGCCATAAATCATAATACGAGTATGTAACTACATACGCCGCACGCTGTGCATTTAATGTGGGTTTCACTTACAATCCATATTAAGCACTAGTTCTTGAATGCATTGTTTGATGCACACATTTAATCAGGCAAATTTGACATGATGATGATGATGATGATGTTCATAGCCGATTTCGGCCACAGCGACTGTGTGATCTGGTTTAGGTATGAGTATTAGGTTGGTCCGCTCTCTGGTGCGCTCGCAAGTGGCTCACGTACCCTATCTTGTTAACAAAGGTACGAGCGCACCTTGGGCAGGTTAACACCCCACCGAGGTAGTTATACCTCACGGCTGCAGGTGGACGGGCCTTGAGTTCGTCTCGCTTTCTGTCTTCTCTTATGTTTCTGTCTTCTGTTATGATTTGACATACTGATTTATCCATGGTTAAATACCCGTTATGTCTGAAAATCAATCCTTATTGTGTCCTGATGTGACCAGAACGGGGATTCAGAAATTCGAAAATTTTTCAATTATTAACCTCAAATAAAGCGAATTTGGATCAAGTAAATCAATCCTACGTCGGGACAAAAACAGGAGCATGCCATGAGACATTTTTAGTACTTATGAAGAAAAAACAATGTCGTTGAGCTAAAAATAAGTGGTCAACAGATATGCTTGTTTTCTCACAATAATCAACAGGTCAGTTTAATTAGAGTCGCGGAGAAAGGGGCCGGTCGGGTATATGTTTACTGATGAGTCACTGTAGTCCAGTCAACGAAGCCGATGACTCCCTATTACATTGTTATCCTGGTGAATATAATGGTGGCAAATGTATGGTTGAGTTCATGAATATATATGAGCATTCGGCTTTAAAAATGAATCTACATAGAAAGGTACTTCGAACACATTAATCATCAATCAAAAATATAAAGGTTCCACCCGTACGTACGATATTTTACGTGTTTGTACCCTACTTTTCACCCATGATATTCACCTGAGCAAGCCTTCAATAATATTTAAGCAACACTCCTCATTCATTAGGGTAAGGCGCTATCTCACTCGTAATGACAAGTGTACGCGTGTACTGTAAGAATGTCTAATTGTTTCATCATTGTGGGGCCAATGGATAATTGATGTACATTGTGAAATACGTTATCGGACGAAACTCTACTTAATTGAGTCGACTCATTGAGTAACTTGAATTAATTTGACTCATATTTCACAAATATGGGACGCTTTGCTGAGGCACATTTTAGTCGGAGAATAAAAAGGTAGGCCAATTTTTTTTGGCCCAAAAAGTGACGAACATTTCATTCCATGACTTAAGTCGGCCTCATAAGTAAATAGCTGGACTCTTTGGTACAGTCGGCCTCACAAGGGACTTAACACTTTTGTACCTTGTCGCTTCAACGTCGTGATTGAACTGTCAAACTAAAAGTCGGCCTCATAAGTAGCCGTAAAGTAAGTCGGACACTGTGTACTTTGTCGCCTTCATCCGTTGCGAGAGACAGGGTACAAAAAAGGTGTCAAGCCCCTTGCGAGGCGAGCCCAACCGTACTTATTTTCGTAGAGTAGGTCATCTATCTAGCAAATCCGATATTAAAATTTGGTATAGGAAGTTAGCTATGTTTATTTATTTATACTTTGTCCTGCGTTTGAGCAAGTAATCCTGATAAACCCTGCCCAGATACACTTGGCTCACAACTAACTCTGTCTGTTATATAATTCGTTCTAGATAGAATCATTAAATGGGGATAAAAGTTGGTATAGGGGTACGATGTAAACGACTTTCACGCAGACGAAGCCACGGGCAAAAACCAGTATTGTAATAAAACTAATAACTTATAATCGTTTGCTTTTAGGTGCTTAAGTCCGAATGGCACTTGCCGTTATCATTGTTGACATTCATCGGAGTACAAATCGTTATAATCTAGGTAAACAGGTAAATTACATGCACGTGGCCTGTCATCTATGAGTCAGGAAAACGATACACTTTATCTGCTATACGCAGGTAAAAATATATCAATGATTAGAGGATTATGGAATATTTTTGAAGATACACTGGAATACGTTAAATTGATTTAATATTGCACGATTATCACTTAGGGCTTGCGGTACCCAAATTTACACACAATATGAAATTTAAATCATAAACAATACGGCATCACCTCGCTTACCGTACCAAACCGTGTGTTTAAACCACCCGCGTGGTCTTGTCGGAGGTTTTACCTGTATTTTCCCCGGGCCACTTTCCAACCGCGCACTCATGTCTCTTTGTCATCCTTTTTTGTGCCCAGCCTATAAAGCCACAGTCAGGTTTAAAAAAAAACCGGCCAAGTGCGAGTCGGACTTCGCACATTTAGGGTCAAAGTTAAGTTGGTTTTTATAGGAAAAATAAGGAAATTTCAAAGAAATATTAGTATTTGTTGGTAAAATATACGTATAAAAAACACTATTACCAAATCATAAGTTTATAGATATTTGGGAAGTTAAAAAATTCTTCGGAACAAAATTTCGTAAAAAAGCTGACTTTGGTGGCTTCCCATTCCTTTGTTTTCCAATATTTTTAAAAATTAAAAATATAGTAAGTATGTACACAATGAGCTCTAAATAACGATACCCCACTCAATAGGGTAGGATAAAAAAATTTTTTCGCGCCCCCCTTTAGCTGTATGGGAGCCCCCCTTAAAAACATTTAAAAATAAGTTTGGACTATTTGTATGGCTTCGGACCAACAAGATGCTTATACTGTGTACATTTAAAGCCTGTAGCTTTAACCGTTTGGCTGTAAAACCTGTGTGACAGACGACGGACGGACGGACGGTCGGATGGACGGACGGACGGACGGACGGACGGACGGACGGACGTCTGGGCGTCACCAATAGGGTTCCGTTTTGACCCTTCGGGTACGGAACCCTAAAAAGATAGTAAAATGTCCTCGCTTTACTTTTCTAGAAACGCGTTTCTTTCCTGTTGTTTCCAGTAAATTTCCCAAACGCCCACTATCTGCATCAAACAGTTTACTAATTGCTGTCAAAACGTCCGTAAACAACGTTATCAGAATCCTAAACACAAATAGTTGCGACTCGTGCCATGTGACTCTAATCACGTAGGTGATACTATTATATCGTATTGTACACACCTACTTGTACGTAGTTGGCACGTATTTAGCAATGTTAAAATATGAATATCATGCAAGATTATGAGATTATGTGCCTAGTGTAGTCACGGATTAGCCTCTTTTCTTTAGCATTGATTGAGGCATGATTGGTAATGGTATGAATATACAGGCTGGATTTTCTTTTTGGGTCAGTGAGGGCCGCTACCAGATCCCGTGCTGCTACGTGAAAATGGTTTGAGAATACCTTCCTCGATCGATAGACATCAAAAAAAAAATGTCCTTTTTCTCGCACCCTGTATGTTTTTTCCAACATCTGAAAACGCCATTTTTCATTAATTCAAAATTAAAGGAAGGTCTTCTAAGACAATTTTCACGAAGCAGCACGGGATCTGGTAGCTGCCCTCACTGACCCAAAAAGAAAATCCACCCTGTATAATTTGGGGCTGATATATAGGTATACACGTTGCCCGCGACTTTGTCCGCCTAAACTTCCACTCCCTATTTCACCCCTTCGAGGGATGATTTTCGGGATAAATAGTATCCTATATGTTACTCTAGGTTATAGACTCGTTGTATACCAAGTTTCATCATAATCCTTTCAGTAGCCGCCATTGAGTAACAAATATTTCTATGTGAGCTCGCTTCACCGTCTGCCTCATCTTTGCCCCCTGGCTAGATGCTGGCTAAAAGCAATCCTATAAAATAAAATCGTGTCTATGCCTACGCGCGCGCTTGTCAGGCAACGGAAACGTTAATATAGACGACTGAGCGCGTTGTCACAAAATTACGCGACTAAACGCGGCTTGAAAGTTGTGAATTATAGACGTATTTTCAATAAAAATTGAATCTTTGTGGGAACGGGAAAGTGGAAAAAGAAAATAGAAGAGATACCCAAACACTTTTCTTTGTCGTTCCCATCTGATTCATGAATTCTGGGCGGGAGATATGGAATCCGGGAAGATGAAATTGGAAGACAGAGGAAGAATAAGAGTCTGTGGCGTCGCTAGGCAACCGTCAAATCTGACATGCTCTGCAACGCGCTATCGAAGTTTCTTAAGTCAGTTGCATATATAGAACTTCCAATCAACTCTCATTGGACTTCGGTCCCTGAGAGATCTCTCTATTGTCGTTTCTTCTTGTGTCTCCTATCTATTGTATATATGTATATAGTTTGTACATATCTCCCTTTTCCTGTATATATCCAACTCTGTATATTAATCCTATATAGGAGCACATTCCTATTCTACATTGGTGACCCCGACGTGATTTGAACACGCAACCTTCTGATGGAGACTTTAGGACAAAACCTAGGCCAAAGGCGATAATACATTGTCTGAGGAAACTGCCTTCGTAAAATAGGTTACATACTTACAGTCAAAGGCTTATCATTATACCGGGCAGGTAAACTATAGTACATTACTTAACAAGGGCGGTAAAACAAAGAATGTCTCAGATCGCAGGTATTTGACGCCCGAGCCGAAGGCAAGGGCGATAAATATGCGAAGCCTTTGCCTGGCCAGGAAGTGGGATTTCCCGCGTGCGGAGCGTGCGGTAATTGCCGCTTTATGGCTAGGTGTGACATAAAGTATATTTATGTATAGCACTTTAGCACTCCTACTCCCATCTCAAGGACTAAAGGAACCCATTTTATTGATTTAATCATATTTAACGAGGAAAAAATGCTAAAATTTCATACGTCACATATTAAATACATCCTCATGCGGATATCATTTTTTTGCTACTTATCATATCACTTATTTTTTTGCCTTCGTAACTGGTTATGACTATGCAATAACATCCGGGAAACTAACATATTATAGGAAAGACCAGGCATATCTAAGATGAGAGCAGTTGATCTGAACTTGTAGGTAGAGAACAGACCAGTGACCAGGTTGTGGGGTTTTGCATACAAACTCCATTGTAGTCTAAGCCACGAAAATGTTAATGTCATTCTTACGATCTTCAGATATTAGATAGACTACTGACAGCCATCAATAAGGAAAATGTTCCTATATAATTCTATGTTACAATTTAATATTGTTATCCTGTAAATGCGTAAATACATCTGTATAAAGTGACCCCTGCACTGTTTACTTCATCTCCTGCCGGCTGCTCCCGAACACAATACAACTCGGAGGCGACGAATGTCGCCGCCCCCAAATTGGTGACCCGCTTCGATTGAATTAAGCTTACCCAATATATTTAGATCAATAAGTGTTTAATCAGAAATACTTAACAGGTATTTATGATGGACTATGATGTGCCTGAAGTTAAACGTTAAAAATGTATGACAAGTCGGTATAGGTATGATACATATTTCCCATACCAATCAAGGAGCTGATGAAATAATTATGCGAGTTGCAATAACTTCATTTTAAAGTCACCATTATCACTTTTTAAATTGTAATTGTATCCGACATTGGAGCTGTTACTCACAAAGACGTCCGTATACTCGCAATTAAACTATCAGAGAACGTAAATATGTACTTACGACAAAAATATGAGTACGAAAACATAATAATCTCACTATAAGCAACAAGTCGTTGTTGATTAATATCCTTATTTACCGTCGTTATCTCTTATAAACTTTCCATGAACGGCGTATTCTGCCGCTTGCTCTAATTATAGACGTTATCGTCCGTTACTTCTAGCCGAGGGGGTCGGTGCAGTACAAATATGTACATAATATTATATATACATCACAAGTACATGTAGTAATGCAGTGCTTTATATAAAGAGTAATTAACTGTATAAATATCCTCAGTAAATCTATTAAGGCTGCTTTACATTGATCCAATAGCTGGATTCCAGCGCTGTATGGGGGTACTGGATCAGGCCGTTTAAATTCAAACATGTTTAAATTGATCCAGTAGGTACCAAGCCAGCGCTGGAATCCAGTATCGTTGGATTCAGCTATTGGATCAATGTAAATCAGCCTTTATTCTAGTATATGTATGTCGATATGACGAGGTCGATGAATGAGAAGTCATTATGACAGCTCAAAAATGCCAGGAAAATTCCGGTCTCTGTAATAAAGTGCGTTAAATTACCGGCACGCGGGCATTAATATTGAAACTGATATTTAATATGTTCCATTAACCATTAGCAATTATTTCCATGTATTAGCAAATAATAATTATGCGAATTAACTGCAAAATTAAATTTACTAATTCCGCACCCCCACTATACTACGCGCACTGCTTAAGTCGTGGTTTACTAATAAAATTAAGCGGATGGTTAGGTTAAGAAACCGCCTTTAAGGCAAGGCCAGTTCATGAATCCACGAATATATTAAAGTTTGAGCTTCCAGTGTGAACAAGTGATAAACAATTACACTACATAAAAATGTCTGTAGACTGAGAAAGGAACAAATTAACCGAATAAAATATTGAAAAATGCCCTGCTAAGATTCAAATTCCAATGTCAGTTGTATAAAATGCCGGCATTTTAAATAATTTTAATTGTACCTATTAAAAGAACCTTATCAAGTTTATTTCTGAAACTCTTATCTCTGAATCTAGAACCGTCCCCAACGTTTGAGTTGGCAACAGCATCATCCGCTATCTATAAGAGGTTTGTTATTATTTAACACGAACACGTATGACGATACACACGTAATTAGTGATAAGGACGTCACGTGTTATCACGGTTGGCAACGGCGGGACGGGATTTCTGATTCGGTGATGGTGCAATCTCGATATTTAAATAAATAAATATTTGTGGACAATCTTACACAAATCGACCTAGTCCCAACCTAAGCATAGATTGTATTATGGGTACTAGGCGACAATATTCATACTTATAAGAAATACGAGTAGACACTATTACCAAGACCCAAGGACAAATATTCGTGCTCTTCACACAAATATGATCAGGATGCGAACTCAAGAGTACTCGGACCGTCCAGGGTCGTATACTCTAAGAGTTTGCGCTTCAGTGAGATTGGTTGAGCGGTTTCAACCGAATCTGAAGTGGCTTCTTCGCTGGCTTGGCCACCTAGAGAGGATGGGAGAAGATCGACAGGTGAAGAGAGCATACTTTGGCCGACCGATCGGACGACATCCTGTGGTTCGCCCCAAGTATCGCTGGAGGGATGTGGTCGAAGCGGACCTGCGTGAGCTCGGAGCCGGTGCAAGCTGGCGAGAAATTGCGCAGGACCGAGCAAAGTGGCGTGCTCTTGTGTCGGAGGCCAAGACTCATTTTGGGTCGTCGTGTCCCAAAAGACCCTCACCGACCATGGTTTTTTTTTTCATATCTCATACTCCAAGATTGGGTAATTATTGATCTGAATGCCATGCTGAAAATGGCACATTACTGCTAAAAAAAAGTAAATGAAAAAAAATATTTTGTTCAATAATTCAATTCATTAGAATTACGATTAATAACGGGATATTTACCATGTATATGTGTATATGTGTGTTGTGTTAGTTATGTTAGTTGTCCCGTTATTAATCGTATGAGTATGTTATTCAGCACTGGCTACAACAATAACTTGCTTCAGCCTGTATTTTCCTTTGCTTTATGTTAAAAAATAAGATGGATAATGAAGGCTATAAAGCGTTAGGCACTGGTCCCACTGGGTGATTCTTCAAGGCGTCAATTTGCACCGTCCAGAGGAAAAAAGTACCCGCAGAATGAAAATAATAGACCCAACAATTTTTTCTTCAAACATCTATCTAGGGCACGATTGCTTTTTTAGGTAAGTTAATTATAAAAAGTAAAAAAAAAATACAAACACCTGAAATCTCATTACCCTGGTGCGTCCATTAGCCATTTTTTGATCAAAATACCCCAAAAAGAACAAATTATGGATCGAAATGAAGTATCGCATTTAGATGAATCGTGAGAGTATTAGTTATAGATTCGAAATAAAAATAATTGTACCTGTGCCTATTGTAGTTTTTGTTACAATGAACATAAAAGGTTTGTCCAGAGTAGAGCTATCATTCCCCTGGTGCCGTACTAAACATCGTGTACATCCCTACTTGAGCGTCCTCTGACTTATTGCACCTATCGTTTCTTACAATCGTTAGTAACGCTTTCAACACCATGGGAAGAGGTCCCGGCTAGTCGCTGCAGTTAAGAGTTATAAGGGTAAATATATCATTCCCCTGGCTTTGGTTCATGGTGATTATCATTTCCCTGGATTTCCATATAAAATATATTTCTAATAATTGACATACAGAGCTAAATGAAAATAATACAACGTGAATTAGTGCACGATATGATTGAATAGTTGTTCCTATATAAATAACAGTTTCGATGTAATCGACAAAAAACTAACTTGAATTATCATTCCCTGGTGCTCATTCCCTTGGCTATTTGCCGAGGATAATTATATTTTTCTTTCAAAAATCAATATTTTTTCTTTGATTAGCAATTAAGTATAATAATTTATATATTTCAAATTTAATTTTATAGAGAGCGGGCTTAGATAATACTTTTAGTACATGGTTTGAAAGTTTAGAACAATATATTCGGATTCTATAAATACTGCCAATTTCGAAAATAATTTTAGTTATTAAAGAATAATAATATTTCTGAAGACTTTTTGCTAAATAAAACATGTAAAATCTTGGCATAATACGACCAAAACTATTATTTTTAATAATTTATTTGTCGGTTTTTCTAATTCCCCTGGCAGCTAAAATTTAAAGTGGTATAGTTTTGTACCAAATTAGCCGAAAGTGGTGCCTATTCGATTAACATGTTAAGAAATAGATAAAAAGTCATATTTTAATGTAAGTAGGTTGAAATTTATTTAAATAAAAATCGCCAAGGGAATGAGATGAATAACCCATTTCTGAAGAATGACCCACTACCGGCGAGCAGCGAGTATTTTCACAGTAAATATGTACTCGTTTTGTGCGCTCAAGCGAGCAGAATTACTATGCGAGTATTCGCTACTCGCTGGCGGTGGGACCAGTGCCTTAGTTACCTCCGTCGGCATTTCTCTTCACGAATTTCTTATTTATCTTCACGAATTTTTCATCTTTTGGTATTACCTACCTACAATGCTCTCCCTAAGCCACGGCTCCGAAATATACTTCGTTCCAGATTAGATAACGAAAAATACTTGGAGCGGGATTTTACAACATCTTGTGTTGCTAAATAGCGGTTATAAAATGAGAACCGAAGTGCAGCACGTGTACTTTTGTAGTTCCAACCTTTTTGTATTGTAAACAGATTTAAATAATACACACCTGCGTAGTTGTTTTACAATCCCACTTGAAGATAACAACTAAACAATGGATGTTGGTACACTTGAAATCATTACAGGTGAACGAATTTCACCAAAGCAATTCCATCAAAAAGCTACTTTACCGTTCAAACAATGAGGTTCAAAATCCAACATTGTTATAGAAATACGTTCAACAAAAAGAATTTCAACCATAATGGTTGGTTTTAAGTATACTTCGTTCCAGATTAGATGAAGAAAAGTACTTCAAATCAACTATGTTTATTGTTATTATTATCAGTATCACCCTTATTTTAAACAAAAATTGTTTATCTTAGATTGGTCTCTTAGCTTTAAACTATAACAATTATGCCAGATAGAACTGAGTGATAGTAGACAAAACACGCTCGTTTCTTGATAAATAAT
Organism: Cenopis cana; assembly: GCA_951800055.1. Taxonomy (NCBI): domain Eukaryota; kingdom Metazoa; phylum Arthropoda; class Insecta; order Lepidoptera; family Tortricidae; genus Cenopis; species Cenopis cana. The sequence continues at coordinate 12,107,880 of OX637488.1, forward strand.
GGTGTAAAAAGATTTGGTTTACATAATATTGGCGTCATCTACTTAATAGCGATAGTGCATGTGGTATTCCACAATGCATTGAATAAACGTGATCAGAATTTTAACAACATCGATGTTATATTTTTGTAGTCCTTAGTATTTAAAGAGTACATATGTTACTGAAATACAAGAATTAAAAGATTGAACTTAATTAAGTGCCTACGCTATTTATGGGTACAGTCAGAGACATTTATATAGAGTAGAGGTGTTATTTAACACACTACAAGTAACTTTTCCAATTACATTAATAGGTAGGTAGGTACTTATGTAAATATGTAGGTACCTATATACCCGCTTATTTTTAGTTAGGTCACGATTCGGTCAAACGGATAGGTATATAAATGTATCATTTGCATTCTAATATCTTTGCACATGTTAACAAGTATGTAGGTATGGTAATTGCGAACCATGGATTTGAAAATCGCGCGCGGAAAATCGCGCTTCCTGGCCAGGGGGTGACATAAAATTGTGTAGTTACCACGGGCGATAAAGAAAACCTCAGATCGCATATTTATCGTCCTTGCCTTCGGCTCGGGCGTCAAATACCTGCTATCTGAAATGTTCTTTGTTCTGAAATGTTGTTTGTTGGTAAGTATATATGTATACAGTATGTAGTACTTGCCTGGAAAAGTTCGTAGATACAAAAAGGCTAAGGCCAAGGCAAGGGAAGGGTAAGGCTATAATTATTTTGATTTTTTTTTCTGGAAATATTTTTATTTAATGGCGATTGTATTCACACAAACCAAACTGTTTATCATTATCAGCACGTTCAGAATTTGGGAATGGGTCGTCGTGTGTACGTAACATTACCTACCAGTGGCTTATCAACTTACGCGCGCTATGATGCAATACAATTAAACCAAACGTAAGGCACCAAAGATCAGATGTCTTTAATGGCTGCACTTTGACAGAAGATGGCCAGGACACTTGACTTAATAAGCACGTGCACTGATAACTGGACTAGTCTGCTGATAACTGTTTTTCCGGTTTTAGTGGCTAATCCACTTAATTAATTGTGATCAAATTATAATGGTTGTGAGGAGGGCTCCTAACTTCAGCGGTTTCCGGGATACGGAAAACCTTCGGAGAAAGAGCGTATTTATTAGGTCCACCCGGACCCGGACGCACCGGGTGACCGAGTTTTGCTATGGTTAGGTAGGCCCATGTATATTATATAGGCACAGTTAGGTACACAAAATTAATAACAGGTAGTCTGTACAATAACAATATTCAAATGGAGTGATTTTAGAAGTCACGTGAATGCGGTCGAGAGATTCGTATCTGCTATTTTCCTTGTTGTTGAGGAAAATCCTGCTTGTATGTACCTAAATGCGAAATTTCGAATATTTTGACACCTGAATCATTAGGTATTTTGCCACAGCCATAGGTATTAAATGTGAACACTTATTCGAACATTTTCAGTTAATTATTTTATAATTTCATACTAAAACCTGCAGTAGTCTAGCGGGTAAAATGGTAACTAAATACCCGGTCCCGTAAGTAAACTTAATTTTGAATGTGAAGCCTACTCGTGTAGCCAGGTGCGCAAGCCATTGAAGCTTAAAAGCTCTCGTAAGTATCCGAGCTTTCCGTTAGATGGCGCTCATTGAAGAGAGCTTTCTGTTTTAGCGGGGTTAGTATTTTTAAATACCTCAGCGCAACATAGATGGCGATAGTAGTAGCAATTTCATGTTTCTTTCAAATGTTACGTATATATTGTGTCGTGTCTTGTGTCTGCTGCAGTCAAGTTCATATAATTATGTAAGTACTGAATAGTTACATACATAGCTACTGATAAACAAGAATCCTTGTGGGAAGTTTGTTTAGAATTTTACCGTAGGTGTTATCAGTCACCGTCACCAATATTGTTTTGTTTTACTTGGAGTTGTTACTATGAGATATACCTACCGTTAAATTTATAAGCTGTCATTTAGAAACTTAATTCTAGTAAGTATACAGTGTATTGTATGTACTCGTAGTAACAAAATAGTCAATCCTACTAATATTATAAATGTAAACATTTAAATTTTAGGATTATGATGAAATATGGTGCACCAACAATGAGTTTATAGCCTTGATTAACATATAGAATACTTTTTATCCCGTAAATCGTCCCTCGATGAAAAAGGGAGTGGAAGTTTACGGGGAATAAGTCGCTGACAAAAGCTAGTGCTAATTAATTAATAGAGATCATTAAATCACACTTAATAACTGAGCGGCCAGGAAAACGTAGAATTTTCCTGAGCGTTTTCTTAACGTATTCCGAAGCTCTTGGAATGGATGAAAATACTTTCCCCGACGCTAAGTTGATTTTATAGCTCTTTCACGCTTCTATAGAGCCATCGAATTCGCAAATGTTCGGGAAACCATTTACAAATATAGGTACTTGTTTTTATGTATGACTACGCGATAATGTAGATGGAAATTCATTCAATGACGATGACGTGCCGTGTGTGCCGACATAGCACGTGGCTTGTTATACAATGCCTTTTCAGCGGCAACGCCAAACAACGCAATGTTCGATACGATGTTACTGGGCTCTAAAATATAACTATTTATAGTAATAGAGAAAATGAGCTGAAACTTATTTTTATCTACATTGTATGATTATAAATACTGTATACTCTAAATTAATAAGGTTATGGCTCAAGTAATGTAAATGTGATATATTTTTTTATACATTTTCGCATGCTTAGACAAAATAGAGGACGCCCGTAATAAGTATAAAATAAATTAACGTGTAATTATAATATACATTATACCTATACATTATAATTAAGAAATCAGCTGGAAAGTCATTTTATGTTAAATTAAACTGCGCTGAACCAATTTAAATCGATGAATTTTCATATGCAGCTATACAAATCTCTGAGAGGACAGGACATTGAGGTAGCAGTTTGTAGCAAAGTCACGGGCAAAAGTTATACACATCACGAGTCAGTTTGATGAAGTGCAGCAGTCTATAAAAATCTGAAGCATTACTTTACGTTGCTGATATGGACACGTGTAAAGGCTTCATAATTAAGTTTGAATAGGAAGACAACATTTTATATCAACGCAATGTTTCCTTCAATAAAAAATATTAAACAATAACTAACATAATTTACTACAAGGCGAACTCAAATATAGTTTCTTACAGTAAAAATTTAGGATAGTTTTCCAAAGATAAAGTGATAAGCGAAAAAGATTCAAATCCAGCAACATCAAATTTCTAAAACAACATTCGTACATTTCTGCAGTGAAATCTTGCCGGTTACTAAATCCATCTTGTGTCATTTTCAACGTAAGCCCACACCTACGTTAGCCGCTTTTATCGCTAAGACTATCACTTTATCACTTAGCGATAAACAAGCGATAGCGTGAGCACGGCAGGTAGCCAGTAGCGATCACGTTTGCCGTGTAACTTGTAAACAGGAACGAGCGGTCGGAGGTTCCGACCTTAACCTCACACATTATTTACCGCTGTATATGTCTATTCAATTCGCAGAACTTGTGTCTTGGCAGATTGTTTATGAAACAGGAGATATGTAATTACAACCACACTCGCATTTAAGTAATAAATTTTCAACGACATATGTCGCAGAATATTCTCTGAAGTTTATCTTTCTCGAGTGTGATTGCAATGTTTTCTTTTTGCGATTGTAATTTTTGATAAAGTAGGGTTTGGGAATAAAATTCAGAAATATAAAGAAATATGTTTTATTGACTTACTCTTTTGCCAGTACTTTCACGATTTCGTGACATATTTTTTTCAACGATAAAAAATAACAACCCGAACCATCTCTACTAGGTCCGATACAACATCTCTTACTTTTACAATAATATTTACTCTTTAATATCACAAAATATACTTATTAGCTACTTTCATTAAAGCTTTCAAGTTGCTTACGAGCTAAGTTTAACACTAATAAAATTGTGAGATCTAGATATGTTTACAACATGAACATCACTAGTTTTGGATCGCGGACTCAATGGGGCAGGCGGCTCCGAGCGGTGCTGGAACAGATGTGACCGCGGAGCCGGGTCCGGTCCTCCAGGCACCGCTCTACCACGGCCGCCAGACCGGGCTCTTGTGGTACGAGCCGGTGGTGGTGCAGTCCAGGGGCGTCGCCGTGTGCATGGGCACAGGCGACGCCGGCGGCGACGGGGTCACATATCCAGAGGAGGAAGACACTGTCGACAGGGCGGGGCTGGGAGGGCTGGCCGGGGGCGTCTCAGTGCCAGTAGCGGCGCGCTGCATGTCGTTCAGTCTGTGTCCAAGATGGGTCATCAGCTGAGTCCCCAACCTCACGTCCACTCCAGGAATCGAAGCCAAACAACGCGACACTTCATTAGCGGCGTGGGTGAATCCAGCTTTGAAGCGGTCGGCGTCCACTGTAGGGTTGAGCGACAAGCGGCGCTGGCGGCGAAGCTTGTGCAGGTGACGAACAGTCAACTCCAAAATATCAGCCTTCTCCAATTTGGCGACGTTCTCGCCCTCCGACTGGAGAGCGCTGACCATCAGCTCCTTCAGTTCGTCGAGGCAGCGATTGATGCGAGCGCGCCTTTTGCGCTCGAGCATCGGTTTCATCACTTTGCGGTACTGATAAGTACGTGAGACGGGCTGCGGGCCGTCGTCTGCGATCGAATACGCGATCTCGTAAGACATGGTGATTGTGTGTGAGTGAGTACGGTAAGCGTGCGTTAGCGCTGAGCGTTGAACGCGGAATGCGGTGGAATGGACGGAGCGGGGGTTTATATAGGGAGCGGCCTGCGCGCGATCGTGGGAACGCACGGAGCCGTCGAGTTCCCACACGCGCCACCTGTGCGGCGCGGAGCAGCTGCCCGCGGGGCGCGGGGGGCGCCCGTGCCGCGCGTGCGCGCCGTAAACAATCGACGCTCGCGCCGCGCTGCGCCGCTCGCCGCGACGCCCGCGCTGGTAATTGCTGGCGTTAGTCACGCCGCGGATTCTACGCTCACTTGCTACCGGTCACCTATTTAGCGTTTAGGTGATAGATAAACAACTATGCTTTACAATATTATACGCCAGATTATAACTTGCTCAATGGGGTATTATGTTCACGAGTATGAGTTGAGTTAGAGAAATGTACTGTGAGTTAGCGACTGACGCTGCAATTTTACACTTTACACTATACACTGCCTATGATAACACTTATGGAAACATCGTAGCATTACAATAAGTAATTATGTAGAGCTCGTAGCGCTATCCTAGATCGTAGAGCGTAGTCCTGTAGCCTCGTAGCGCATCGCGCTGGCCCCCATTGGTACCAATTAATCAGCGCATTGCAAACAACTTACGTAACTACAATTATTAGAGTCATCTAATTAAGAGCATGGATTTACATGTAGTTTTGCAATTCGCGCACGATCCATCATCGGCGGCGACCCACCACACTGATTGACTATTGAACCTTAATAGCTACGAAATAAGGGCTACAAATAGGTAGTCAGGCTTTCTGTTTGTACAATAGGCGCGTCAATTATGTATCGGCTACTGGCGCTCGTCAATCATAGATTACGCTTAATAATTATTGACAGATAGATTACAGGCCGAATATTCCGCCCCAATAAGACGATCTTGCTTAATGACTCGATTGGGATGGAGTTTGGTGTGTGGTTGTGCAATGTTGTAGTGAGTATATTGAATTGCCGCCGTAGTTGGCGCATGTAGGATTCATTATGAATACCTACGTTCCAACGTATCCAACGTACGTACGTATCTTCCAAGATACACTTACTTTTAGGCTCCAATTTAGGATTTTTTCTTTAGGAATTGATGGAGAAATATGTATTACTCCAAGCAATAAACGCAGCTCAGTGACAATTGGATCAAATTCAATTATTCATCGGAATGGAGTTTGCACAGGAATAAATGGAATCATACAGGCGGGATAGCGCTCGTGGCCCAGCGGCGCCTGCGTATCGCTTGCGGTATCTAAGGTTAAGCAACGTGGGCAGCGGTCAGGACTAGGATGGGTGACCACTTTGAGTGGTTACTAACTGAGCGCTCCCGTGCTTTGGAAGGCACGTTAAGCCGTTGATCCCGGTTGCTGTCTATGGCAGCAGTCATTAAGCCAAGTTGGAGGCCTTCGGGCGGCTTGAGAACTTCTAACAGTCAAGTTGCTCACTCACTTGACAAAGCCTAATCCCAATAAGGCCTAGTTTCCCCTCGGGGTTAGAAGGTCAGATGGCAGTCGCTTTCGTAAAAACTAGTGCCTACGCCAAATCTTGGGATTAGGTAGCGGACCCCAGGCATCCTTCAGGATGCAACTGTACTGGGATTACGCCAGGAGGATGATGATACAGGCGGGATCACCTATACAATACAAATACTCTTTATTGCACACCTCAAAAAGAACACAGTACAGAAAATTAGGCTAAACGTAGAGGTAAGCAACAGGCGGTCTTATTGCTAAAACCTCTTCCAGACAACAGCCTACCAAGTAGAACTACCCGTGGTGCTGAGATGTGATCGGCGCGTGCTTCGGCCGCGCAGGCGCCGGTAGCGCGGTCGGATGGACGCATTACTCAGCGCGAGTGGGCGGCCTGCGCTGCGCCTACACATAGCAACATCACTACCAAAAAAACATAAACAGAGTGTCCGAACCGTTCCAATTTCAACCTTAAAACGGTTGCTTTCAGTCCAAATTTAATCGGCGACAAGATTATCTTTATATCGTTTTGTTTCTAGAAACCCTGCCGATGAGAAATTGTCCACCAGTATCGACACCCGATTAATAAAATCCGAGACCGTACCTTCTCCAATAACACCCACTTGGGCACTTAACGTGCTTTATTGGGAATTTTTATCATTCAATCGAGACAAATTTATTTGAATTTGGGCATTGTAAATTGTATGAGCGAATTATGAAACGGTTAAAAGCTGTAAGAATTACAACATTTATGTAGGTGAAAATATTGTCTGTTGTATGGGGGCTCCCGTTAAATAGTTATTTTATTCTGTTTTTTAGTATTTGTTGTTATGCGCTGCGGCAACAGAACTACATACCTAATCTGTAAAAATGTCAACTGTCTATCACGGTTCATTGTATCTCATGAACCTGGTAACAGACGGACGGACGGACGGACAGCGGAGTCTTAGTAATAGGGTCCCTTTGGGTACGGAACCCTAAAAAGTTAGAAAACTGGTCCAAGATTATTATTTTACAACGTTATTCGAATACTAGTTGTTGGTTTACCTGGTAACTAATTATACTATTACTATATATATGGGTATCCACATTACGAGTAGTCGGAGTAATTGAATCAATTAACCAAACGTTGAAGATTTTCCGGATTTGAATTTGATGCAGGTTATGCTACCTATATACTTATACTCAAATGAACAAACTGTTATATCCTGTAGGTACATAGGCATTACCTACTTATTAATTAATAGCATTAATAACATATAAGTGACTAATAGCATTAATACACCCAAATGTCTCATGAGTGCTATGGACTAATACACTCATGCGGATATTATGCATGACGAAAGAAGTCTTTAAGCACGACATTTTCTAGAAAATCAACACTAGATGATACATTGCATGCGCTGGAAAATACATAGGTACGAGTATTGTTGACCGTAGGTTATGGATTCTAGAAGGGAATAACGGTCGGAGATAAAATGATGTTATTTAGTAAAAAACAATGCGTAGTTTGCATAGTTATTGTATGATATCGTACGGCCTTGTTACAACATAGTAAACTCGTTAAACAAGAAAAAGATTACAGTCTAAGTATAGTGTTTAGCAAGATGAATACATAAATAGAACGTCTTTATTTAATTTTCATTATTATGTTTATTAAATGGTATTTAATAATCATTGTAATCTATTAATACTGTACTTCCGCACTATATGGAAGTGGCAGATTAAGTGAGTAAATTAGATATAATTAGTAAACTTATAATTATAAACTAAATCCATAAACAAATCTAACAACAAAACGTACGAGTAAAAGGGTTTTAATGACAACTTCAATAAGTAGCAACCTGAAAAGTATTAGATAGGGTGATACCACCAGTAATGGACACTTTAAGCAGACAAGCACCATTAATGGACACTGCAATCCTAATTCAAAGATCATACGGTTTTAAATTGATTGTTCTATAAAAATGAATGACTCTTATTTTCTTTTACATAAGAGTACAATGTACATCATTGGCCATTGGGCATTAGGCCCTCTAGTCTACATGACTTATGATTATTTTTATGATTTATGTACTATTAGTAAAAAATCTTCCGATATCCCTAATTAAGTTATGGAGGTCATACCCAATCTGGTTCATGCACTAGCGCTAGCTTAATCGGTTGTTTACCTTTGAGTTAATTTCTATGTACGTTTTTTGTTTAGTATAGGTTAATGTCATCTATTGATTGTCTAAATCTTCCCACTGCCATACCACGTAAGTCATTAATATAAAAATTCCACTACGTTAATGTGCAATGGAAAAATGTCAGTTGACTAGCACGTGGTGACTGGTGACGCGGACTAATGAGATTGATTATTACCTAGAGGAAACTTTGCTTAATTCCGGTTTGTTATCAGGCAGACGGCTTGTGGCTGCATTGAAGGTATTGAGATGAAGGATTAACCTGATTGTGGTTGTAGTTGATAGATTGTGCTAGAAGTTCCGATTCGAATTGGGGGATTAACATATCTCTATTGTTTTAGTCTATTGAATCAATGACATGGACGTGATGAGTTAATATGCCCAATGCAAATATTAAGTCCCCGTTGATGGTGAGATTTGTAGACCCAACATTTATTTGTATCTTTACCAATTGTTCCTTTTGTTTAGTGCCCTTTGTTATTTTATAAGCTATAACTTAGTTTAGTACCTACCTGTAATTATTCATTTTTTTTTTATATTTATATTTGTGGACAACCTTACACAAATCAACCTAGTCCCAAACTAAGCAAAGCTTGTACTATGGGTACTAAGCGACGATATACATGCTTATATAGATAAATAAATACTTAAATACATAGAAAACATCCAAGACCCAAGAACAAATATTCGTGCTCATCACACAAATAAATGCCCCGGCCGGGATTCGAACCCGGGACCTCCAGCTTCGTAGGCAGGGTCACTACCAACTAAGCTAAAGCGGTCGTCATTTATAGCAAACTTCCGTGTGCTTATATTAGTAGGCCCAAAATGTTAATTAGATAAGTTTCACCGCAAATAGTACGAGTATAACCATGAAATTAAAAACTCGATAATCACAATTAAATGTATTATACACTTTATTGACGGATACTAAATTATTTTATTACCTAAAAGTAACAGAATAATGAACGCACGAGTCGATTTTCGAAAACATTTCAACCAAGTTCTTTACGTGAGTTTTGTAAAATCACCCTTTAATGAATAAGTGAACAGTTTATTAATTAGGTACTCAGCATTCGAGAAGCGTGCTTGTTTATTTATCAGTGGTTAATGAGTTCCACACACAAAATAAACATTCCATTAAAATTTGTAATATTATTTATTAGCTAATGTCTCATATAGCATGTAAATACGTGATGAGGCTCGTGTCTATACAATAACTCGCTCTATCACTAAATATACACTAATTTCTTAACATATTACTTGAAAAAGTATTGCAGAATTTTCCTTTCTTCATCGTATTTTAATGAATCAATAGATTTATATTCTATTTGCGATATCGTTGTCGATAAGGTTTTAGGGTTAATGGCCCCTCGTATTCTATTCATAATTAATAATCGGAATTTTCCTATCCGAGTGTAACTGGGTCTACTTAGTTGTTTATTGGTTGCCTGATAATTGTGCACGTCATAGCTCATATCAGATGCGGAAATTGGATTAACCCTTCTTATGCTTGAGCACAGATTATTGGTAGGTATAGAAAATTGAGTCTACTAAAAAAAAAATCTGAAATGTTTCAGCATTGTCAGACATAGCTTACGAGACGTAACGCGTTTTTGTCGTAAGTTACGACAGGTAAAAGCAAAACATTTCTGGAATAGGGATGACGACACTATAAAAGAAAATAATAAATCCAAATTTTCTATATAAAGGCGCAAATTCTCAATGAAATGGCGAAAAAAGTAATTCAAAAAAATAAATAATTACGTAATTATAAGTCTTCAAAGTTTTAAGAGTGGGTATGTTCTGTCCCTTTTCCGCAAAACGCACCTTTGTATTGAACGATCATTTACTATGGCGCTACTTAACAGTGACGTCACGGTTAGGTAGCACTTTTTCTCTCTAACTACGAACATTCTAACCGTTGTAGCTTCGTTATTTTTTGAGATATTTGAATAGGATTTTCACTATTTGGCATAGTTTTATGTCTTCTTTCTATTGAAGGAATGATTTTTTTTGTCGACATCCCTATTATCGGTTCCATTTTCCATTACGTACTAGTTTTACTAGATAACATGAAGTAGAGGGGGGAAGTTCAGGTAGTTTTATGTACTTGATTACATGAAGTAGAGGGAAAATTAAACTGAACATATTTACCTTAACTTCAGAACAAATTACGTCTAATTCGCTATATGGAATATGCCTCAAAAATCAAAATATTAGTGCCCGAAAGTCTCAATAACATGTGAAACTTTATTGTGTTTCAGTCTGTCTGGCATATCCAATTATCCACTCTGTATTTTTACTCTTAGAACGCATACATTGTTATTGTATCTACTCAATGTTGCATTCGTTTGTAAATATAGACAAGGTTAGGCTTATTTGCAACTAGTTTTAACTGCAGTTAGGCATGTACATTGTATAAGCTGATAGTTTAACGATTGTTATATGAAGTCAAACACTACCTTGTTACAATATTTTCCGAAGTAACTTATTGCCGTATCATCACGGCAAAAAGGAACATAAAAAATTGTAGGTATTGATCATTTTAAGGTTCGTTCATTCTTTCATGAAAATGTTTATTTGATGTTTTCTAAAAGTAATATTATGTATTAGTAAAATAGTGATATGTCCTACGCCCTTACGATGGACTCAAAATATTCATATCTACGTCGTCATCATCATCATTTTCAGCCTGTAATCAAATTTTCTTACCACCACCGGGAACCGCTTGCGGTATCTAAGGTTAAGCAACCTGGGCAGCGGTCAGGATTTGGATGGGTGACCGCTTTGAGTGGTTACTAACTGAGCGCTCCCGTGCTTTGAAAGGCACGTTAAGCCGTTGATCCCGGTTGCTGTCTATGGCAGCAGTCGTTAAGCCAAGTTGGAGGCCTCCGGGCGGTTTGAGAACTTCTAGCAGTCAAGTTGCCCACTCACTTGACAAAGCCTAATCCCAATAAGGTCTAGTTTCCCCTCGGGGTTGGAAGGTCAGATGGCAGTCGCTTCCATAAAAACTAGTGCCTATGCCAAATCTTGGGATTAGGTAGCGGACCCCAGGCATCCTTCAGGATGCAACTGTACTGGGATAACGCTAGGAGGATGATGAATCAAATTTTCTTACCAATATTCATTTAGATATCTCAATCTTTACATTACGATTTACATTTTATGATACTAATATGGATAACAATAGTTTTAAAGGAACAAATTAATTGCTGTTTTTACGTCACGGTGTCAGATAATATGCACGACCGCGTGGTTTTAAAAAGTAACTCATAACATGTAGGTCGGATGACTCGGTGCGGTTTGTAGGACATCCGACTAATAGGTTCTGAAGTAAAGAAGAATTATTAACATTTATTGACGCATGTCTCGCCAAGGTTTTCCTCAACGATAGTGTTTGCTAGAAGCTAAAGACACGTGTTTCTTGCATAAAACGTGTCAATTTTTAACACCATAGATAAATGTTAGCGTGTGTGTTCTTCGAAGGTTAAACAGTATTTTATTCCATCACGCTTTTCAGTTACGACTGTACTATTTTATAATGTGTTATTTTTATTGTTTATCATTTAAAACAAGGAACTAAAACTTGTCTAAAATCCACGCGCTACCTTGTGCCTATATTTTCACTTGATACTTTCACATTATGATAATTCGTTTTCCTTCCAATAATATTCGTTTTCCTTTGTTTGTTTTCCTTGTTCATCTACGTGTATCAACTATTCCATGACCGATTTTCAAAAGCGTTGCATCTGTTTTGTTAAACAAATAGTGGGTAGTTGGTAATCGTTGAATTTCAGTTGAATATTTTGGTTTTGTGGCGTCAACAGGCAATACCTGTTGTTGAGCGAAAACTCTTATTGCTACAATCCCAATTCAAAGTAGATTATAAAGGCCCGATTATAGTTGACGTATTCTATGAGAATTAGTTTGGTATTCATTCCACGTCGGCTAGAATAGAGCGTACTGCGTTTCAAAAATATATAGGTAGCCTTGTGTCCAATTTCAATACAGTTATAAACAATTAAGTTGATTACAATCCCCGACATTTCTACAATTAAAGTAAAAGTACTGTCTCACCAATCTCACCATAGTCTGTTATTAGATCTGTTTTTTTCGCCATGTCTGTCATTCTCAAAAATCTGTCATTGGACATGAGTAATGATATCAATTAGGGCCTGATTAGGGCGATAAAACAGTAGAATAAAATCTGTAACAAATTTTTTTAGGGTACCTCCGCGACACATGAAGTCGGGTCCAATTTTGTTCCTTTCAAACCCCACCTTATGGGGTAGCTCGTTGAAAGTTAGATATTGTAGCGTTTTTAAAACCATATTTTGATTCAGATCTGGTCTCCAGGTTTATTCAGCCTAAAGTCAGAGATAGAGCTACTTCAGAAATTAGCTACTATAGGTACTACTTAGGTACTACTATTTTGTTTTGTCGACAAGTATATTGGAGCGAAACGAAAGATAGAAGGGTTTTATTATTAGGAAATGGGACTCTATCGCGTGCAATTATGATTTAAAATAAAATAAGTAAAATATTTTAAAATAAATTATCTACAGGTAAGGTATACAAGGTTATACATATAATTGTATGCGATTAAGTCTCAATAATAATGGGTGAAAATCGTGTAAGTTTAAATTAATGTAGAATGGTGTTTCCAAAGGCAATAGCTATCTACAGCAAAACTAGAGATTATTGCCTGTTATTTTGTTACTAACTGATGTGTTTATCCGATCCAAGAGACGCTTTGCCATGTAGCGCGTGATGTAGTCGTGACTGTGGTTAAGTGCGAGATATCTTAGCGTACTTACGTGCCTGCAAACATTCACGGCGGCAGCGCAGCGGCACGCGTCATGCCAATGCCGCGATCGACTTGACTCCTGACCCCTTGACGCAAATACTGTGTGAAAGAGGAGGAAAAAATCCTAAAAATGCTTACCTGCGGCAGACTCATTCTCACTTGGAATTAGTAAAAACGAAAACATAATAAATTGTACTGTAACACAGTCAGTCAGAGTCTGAGTTCTATCTTTGTTGTACTGCAAGACGACGTGGTCATGTTTGTATTAGATCCTATGAGACGGTGTAGTGATCAAAAACATTCTCTCAAACTCTTTGACTGCGTTTGACTTCGAAAAACAACATGTATATATAACTACGAGTAGGTACAAATACATTCACTGCAGGTAAATTAAACGTAGAAAGTTGATTTAGTTAATTAACATTCGAATTTCCAGGGCCGGTATTCGCTGTTTATCGACAACTTACCACCACATTCAGATGGAGTTAGAATCACACTGGTTCACCTTACTGAGATGAACCAGTGTAACCCTGACCTCTGATCACGCGCAGTTGTTACGAACGTCCGCGTCAATATTAACTGGAAGTTAACAAGGTAAGTCTAACTGGTTGTGAATACCACGGCAGCACTTGTGCTCTTTCCGAGTGTGCGTGCGCGCGGGGTCATGAGTCACAGGTCGGCGCAAGCGTCGCGTGCCGGCGCGCACGCGGCTAGTTTGTACTCTGACGCTGACGTGACCCGGTACTACGATTACTTTGAGTTTAACTGACATATGCTCTTATCCATTGGATAGTCTACTTTAACACTAACATAATAAAGTCTCTAATATATAAGCACTGTCTAAAAACCGTAGGGGTGTAATAGAATTTCTATTACATTAGCGTTACAGACAGTATAATGGAATAAGAGCATATGTCAGTGTTAAACTTCAAGTAATCCAACTGTATTATATCTGGAATATGACGGCTTACTGACCACTACAGCTTCCCTGTTACTTTAAATTTCGAATAGGTTCTAAATTTGAATCTAAATTCTGTTTAGTTGCGGACTAACTAAAATAGAACGCAATGAGGGCTAGTTTTTTCACTAGGTTGAAAGATCAGCCCAACTGTCTTCTGCCGGGAAAAAAACAAAATTCAGAGTAGATTGTTAACCAAAGGATGAAATGAAAATGATCTCTCAAGAGAAATATTAATTTGTATGTGAGTATTTTAATTACCTACTCAAATGTTTGAGACAAAATTTTGTTCAATAATTTGCTTTTGAATAAGTTATGTCACAGATTGTATAATGTGTGTTTTTATTTGTCACTGTGACATTGAATTTGTGTGAAGCGATAAAACAAGTTTTAAACCAACGAGGAACGAATCAATTTTACCATCGGTTTAGTTTAGGTATATCCTGGAAGATACAGAATGTATATTTTAAAATTTCAGTAGTGCTCAAGCTACCAATTATTCGTGTCGATTCGAATAAATTCCCTCAACCGCATGACTGCATGTATGTGTGTGAGCCAGACCATGCCCATAACCAATTGACTACGGAAATCATCTAACGCTATTTGTGATTAATCACCTGATAACCCGCTTACTCACATCATTTCTGTTCTGGGAAACACTTTTCTCATCCGACTTAGTTTCCGGAATTTGGGAATCACTTGTGAGGTTATGTTTGCCGGATCTACGTTGCCCACCGATTATGGAGAACCGCGGACCGGTTCCGACTGACGCGTGTTGTTAGACTTGTTAGCGAGCAAATAACGAGAAACTGTGACGCTTGCGCATAACGTGATGATGACGCAGCTAATCTCTCCAGTCTACCTGACGTCATTGATTTGTGCGGAATTATTGCTATCACGACTTAATTCCGAGACACGATGACAAAATTGCATCCGTCATCTAATAATCCCTGGAATTATCTACGTCACTATCTTTAGATAAAAATAATTTATCTAATTGATGGTTTGTTAAGCAAATAAGTAATGTAATGTTCTAGCCACTTATTGCACCATATTTTCTTCATTGTGTTCGATATCGGTACCTATCTAATCGGAGTGATATGGCTCGCCATGAAAACGCGTGATAAGTAATTATGTGATGACGTTGAAAACCATGGTTTATGATCATGATAGCCACTCACTCAAAGCCCAGAGCACAGTTGCTAATAAACAAACATGTTGGTTTTGTGTTAGCTTCTGCTTACCGACTTAGGTTACTCAGCGTTAACATCTACGAATCATACGATTACCGCTTCTGATACCCAATACCACGGTCATTTGTGTTCATTCGGCGCTTCGGCAAATATTTTCTTAGCTGCAGTTTTGTCGGCACTTGAAAGGGCGGCATTTTTGTCTCGGCGGTGGCGCCGGGATTTGCGGGGCTCGCCAATATTTAGAGACAGCAGCCCCTGACTAATGACTTACATGTGCACGCATTTCTCAGACGCCTCTATCTTTGACAGATAAGCGATACATTTTTTCTGTTTCCGTCTTAAGATAAAGCAGTGCAAAAATTGCCAAAAAGGCCGCTTCTCTTAAATATCACCTGCAAATTAGATCATTAAATCACCGCCCAAATTTTGGCGTTCCAAAACCAGAATGAGTTGATGTAATCTCATCGGTGTCTTTTATGTGTCAAGTCTTAAAGTGATGGTTATCTGCGAAACAAAAGGTTCCACAGACACGTGTTCGTGTCTAATGTTTCTCAGAAATGTTATAAACAAAAAGTTGGATAAATGGTTGAAACAGGTACAGAGGCAAGTGCAACGTCTGGGAACAATGAGCTGATCACACTTGAGACAGTGACGCTCAGAGGGGGTCGCTCTAATACAATGTGGCGCCAATGTTTTTTGCCACTTGTTGCTTTAAAGACAGTCCCAGAGGTGTCGGGACAAACGACGTGAAATGTCTGGCTTTTGTACTTAAGTCCTCAAGTGCCGGAGGACAAGCCACTCGATGCCGGTGACGGTTGCGTTGCAAAAAGCAGACGCCGTCGGAATTAGCCAAGTACTTACTGCCAGATGCTGAAATACATTGATAAAAAAAAGCAAAAGTACGTAACCTAAGCGGAAAATCTTCTCAATTCCTTTGGTAGTCTCACATTCAGTATGAAATTAACTTACTGTTGACTCCTATTACTTGAATGTGCACAAACGGACTACCGGATTTATAAAGAATTGTTAATTATTGTGTTCATTGTAACTTACGGAGGCGCGTAATTTCAACATAGAAAGCCCAACTGGATGTTTGAGTGCTTCGTTGTATGGGAATTACAGGTATTCTGATTTGTTTCCCTCAGGCGCTTGCTTGTTATTCTTGAGATGCGGGCGTATTTATTGAAAGAGCTGACTTTGAATTGTATCCGCATACACCCTTGAAGCGGAATAAAGCCCTTTTCATAATTTGTATAACTGTCCGGGCGTTATTTGTGATTCCGGGAATGCTGTAAAATTTTGGAACCCTTTTCAATGCGAGCGGGTAAGCCCACGTGCTGCCGCTCCTCAAACGGGCCGCGGTTGATGGCTCGTTATTCTGAAGGACGTACTATAAATAATAAAATACTTCTAAATTCTTTTCAAAAAGCCGCAACCGGCCTTTGTCTGAAAACTTTTGAAAGTTACTGGGAAGAGAAGACGCCAAGTTGGTTGCTAAATTATGATACTAGACGTTAAAAATGTTTAAATCGATTTAAACAAGCAGTAATTCTTAGTAAATTGATACGTAATATGGAAAACAGTCAACTATAAAGTAATACAGGATATTTTTTACCGAGAGTTATAGACAGTTTGTGCGCGTATTTAGTTGCCAATTTTTAAGTTAAGTGATACAATTAGGACCACATTATCACATAAACTGGTATACCTAGTACATATCGTTTTATCTGAGCATGTAGGTAAATATAGAATTCCGTGTCTAGTCTACGACGATCAACCAGAATTTGTGTTAAATAATCTTACATAATTTTCCGTACAAAGGAACTCGGCTCAGTGTTCTTCCGCGCCCGTGCGTATTTCTTAAGAGGCAGATCTAAATTTTATGGCGTATTATAAAATCCTATAATGTTTTTCGGACTTTTCAAGTTTTACAAGCGTTAAGCTTTGTTGTCACCGCGATTTTATGGTCGGTATACCGACCGTAATTATCGCTGACTTTTAAAATTTTATAATATCACTCGATTTTAGTCCTTAAGACAAATACACAAAGTTCACGTCTCAGTCGCCGTGAAATCGAGTGTCAGATCTATGATATTAATGTCGTTTTTATTGGTGGCTTTTAGAATATTTTCTAATTTTGGAACGGCATTGAATAACCGTTAACATTATAAGGACATCAGCTAAAACTCATTATTCTCATATTTACTTGTGAATATGTAAGGCCGTCGTCAAATAGGTATAGGTTAGAAATTTGCACCATCATGTAATAAGTTCAAAAATGGAGATATATAATATCTATTTTTCACGCGCACTGGACCTAGTCTATACAATGAATATTTTTTTGCTTGAAAAATATGCACATGTGAAATAAGATCGAAGTACAAAGGCGAAATTATCCACATAAGGGATGTCTTCCCTAACAGTTAAGGTGAACTACTTATTATTTTAAAATAAACCAAGACTGCTTTCCTATTTTACACGCAGTTTATTTCTGAGTTTATTTTCCACCTGAGTATTTATAACTTCTCCTTTTGCACTACATGATGGTCTGTATTTGTACTGGCGCCTTAAGGCGTCCTTAAATGGTATGAACAATAAACATTGCTTTGAAAAAATAAATACGCTACCAGAAATAAATATAAGCAAATTATTTGAGGACTCCTAATGAATATGTGTCCGTAACGAGCAAGCTATTATTTATTATTTAAACCCTTTGATTGCAGTATTCGAGATACGGCCTGAAAACTAAACTGCACTGTGTAAAATAAGAATATCATTGTAATTTGAACCGTGACACAACGCCTTAAAGTCTAGATTGGAAACCGCCGATTGTTTCACTTGATGTTGTTTCAGTTTAGTCGAGCCTATACCTACCGTATAGTCTGCCCTCAGGCTCACAGTAGCAGGCCAGTAATATGATCAATCGATATTTTTATGGCCCCTCTTTTAAAGTAATCACTAGCTTACAAGATGCTTGAAATATATTGAGTGGGAAAATGTGGCAATAAGTTAGGTTGAGCTGTAATATTGTGGGAATGATAGGAGATTTATAAGTGCTGTAGCTGCCTATTATATTTAATACTACATTTTTGGTTGCAAAAGTTCGTTCAACTCACGTTTTCTGTATTCAGAAAGGTATGTTTAAGTACTAACATACGTAGTAGTAAGAAGGTGTGTTTTGTATTTGGTTCACCGACGAGAAATTTCTGAAGTGGCGGCATTTCCTATTTTCTATTATATACTCACCGGCAGAAAATTTGGCCCAAATTAGAAAAATGCATTTTTATATATTAAACATTATTTAATTTATTCAATTTATAGTTTGAAATCACGAAAAGTTTTGGGCCAAAATTTTTGCCGGTGAGTGTAGAAGGTTCTTGAACTTCGCAATTTAAAGATGTTCTTTAGAGAACTTTCTCTTTAGATAACTTCCTGAATCGAAACTTGCTTTTAATTCTAGTGAGACTATTTAGACATTTTAGAGATTTTTTTTTCATTTTGAGAATGCTTTGCCCCTCGCACCTCCTGACATGTGACATCATATATAATAATTGTCCAGGAGTATCTGTTATAATTTGACCCTAAATCATAAGAATATATTCATAATCGTAGGTCAGAGTTCGCTGAGTTCGTTTACGGTACATGAATACCTATCGAGTACGTAGAGTCGCATATATAATGGAATGTACTCACTAATATCTGAACACGACTCTATTAATAATGCGATAGAGAGCAAAACAAACAAAAGCGAAAGCCTTGATTGTGACACTCGCCAAACTTGTAACAGCTTTTGTACTTGCAAAATTTGACATTAATGATTTCTGATTTAGCATGTTCAAATGTTTTGAGCACCCTGAAGAGTAGATATATATGATGGTGACTTACCTTACCTCGCTTGAGCCGCGATCGGCGTCGGCGCAGTTAACGCCGCGTAATATTAATCCCTGTAATCAGGCACGACCGCTACCGCCCGCAGGTCGCTTCCGTATTCAACTGAAGGCCATTCCATTAAAAATAAAATTACATATTTTTACAACGGTAAAGATTTTTTTTAAATAAGCATACAAAGTGGTCAAATACTTGGAAATAGGGTGGCAGAAATGAATTTTATGAACACCTAGCCGACCATAAATATGAAAAGAGTGACTAACAGGTAACTAGTGCAAAATTAATTCAGTCGCAGATTTTCTTTGACAAAAAACACTGCTTTTCTTTCTTACGGAACCCCTAAATTGAGATATATATTGGAGGTAAGTACCTAGGATGAGAGAGATAGTGAGACAGTAAGTGGTGAGTGAGTTCACCAGAGCTCCAGAGGTTGCGTTGTGTTGGGACTGAGAGACCTGGGGGACCGAAAACGAAGTATCTTTACCTTTTAAATGTTACCTGGAAGAAATAGCTTCGCGATTTTATGTGTTTAATCTGATCTTGTTTTCTACTGTATAGGTACTATATTTGGTTAGCAATAACAATAAATAATATTTGTATCGTTTTGAATTCAAATTATCAAATTCAAAATAATTTTAATTCAACGGGGACTCAGAAGATTGCTTGAGAAACGTCACAAAGAAATTAACGCATGTTCAATAATCCGTTCCGTTCCGTTCCGGTGACTCATCCAGCCAGCAGTTCTGCTGCAAGGACGCGGAGGCGTTGGCCACACCCGGGAGGGAGGGTCGAAGAGGCTTGACGACCTTGCTCAAATGATCGCACTGGCACCGCACAGACAGTCGGCCGGAGGTGCATAGGAACTTTAGCAGCCTCTATCCGTAGCTGCAAGTGCTGTGACAGAGCGAGCGTTCGGACCCTTTCGCTAGGTCCTCTACGTCTTCTGCCGCCCTGGTGTCTCCAACTGACCCTCCTGTCCGAGACACCGGAGAGCCAATAAGTACAGGAGGGGAGTGTAGGGCTATTGCAGTCGGGAGGTGGATTGAAGGGATAGATACAACCAGACCGAATACTAGCATCGTGCCCAGTAAAAGGAAGAATAAATAAATACGTGTGTCAATATGTATGAAGGGAGAATGACTGCTGTTACTCAGATTTGTGAGTTGGAGGGTGGCCATCGTGGCTTTCATCCTGTTGTTGTTCGATCTCGTCTAGTTCAGATTCAGTGTCCGTTTCAAGTAATATTGGTCGGCCAACCTTCCGCTTGCTCTGTTTGTTTACGATATAGTTAAACTTTATTGTCACTAGCAGCTGCGACGGCAACCTGCTGTCGATTGGTATCCGAAGACGACATTAATATTTACATTATTATCTTCGGTTGCTTTTGGGTGTTGTTTTCTAAAGCGGCACTGCGGCATTGTTAGATTTGTAGTTACTTGAGTACTCCAGGTTGGGTGAGAGGGTTTTATGACGCCCTGCTCTGCTCTTACGGTTAGCACAAAGCGGATTAATATTTGGTACTTACACTATAATTAGGTACACCTTATTATCTAGTTACACATAAAAATTAAAAAGTTAAATACACATTTGCCACTCTTAGAAATGCACACAAAATATCAACAATTCAACATAACACCATCACACTAGATAAGTAGGTAACACAGTTTTATCACAAAATTAATGATTTATGTGTTAATTGCATCATAACTTCAATGTTGAATCTTCAGAATAGTTTTCGGCAGGGTGGGTGAGTTTTAACCAATTCTGGTTAGTGCTTGATTGAGCCCTCACGTGGCCCTCACTAAGTGTTGTCTTCGTGTGAGAAAGTGAGTGCTTCAATGCTTTACGCTCCATCTTGGAGAATTCGTCTTGTTGAGGTTCTTATTTTTCATAGTTAATTTCTTACTTCGAATCTGATAGCTGCGTCTTCATAGCTTTGATTTGAATGTTATGATATATACCTTCGGGTAGCCCTAGTGTTCTTTTTGTTTTTCTTACTAAAAGATTTGAGTTGGTAGTAGGTAACTTTCCCGATTTTAATGTTAAGGGATGATATTACATGTAGGTACTCTCACGGACCTTATGGTTGTAAGACATTCCATGTCAGGTAGCATGCCTATCGTTGTGACTCGAGGCAATATTTTTTTTTGTGCCTTACCTACGCACTATTCTTTTGGTTCTAAAGTTTTTATTTTCTCCATTAAGTCATTGTTGGCGACTTCTTTCGCTGCAGTTGTGTAACAGATGTCAGGGACCCGAGTTTCTTTGAAAATATCCCGGGTGCGTTTTTTTTTTTTGGCTCGGCATTATGTTCAGTTATTACGCAATGTTTTATGGTAGAATTTTAAAATAATGATTTTATAACCGGTATCGACTATGAATGTGTAGTTATACCTAATGTTTTTGTCATCACGTAACAGCGCCGTTTAATTGAGACAGGTCTTTGATTACCTCTTGTTAGAGCCGAGAAATGACGATAGTAGAAACCCAGGTATTTATTATCTGTTCTGTGTGTAGGCACACTTCAACCATTTTTCTTGTGTACAATAAGGCATTCACATACATACATACAAAAGAAGGTACCGCCGCGTTATTCAGTTGTCAGGCGTTTACTTTTAGTTAATGCTTTTACATATTTATCTTTATGTTATTTCCGGGGTTGTGAGTATCAACTTACTCGCCTAGATTATATAATATTACGATTATGCTTAAGGGACCACTACACGACCGTGGTGCCTGAGTAGACCTGGCTGTTACCTACATTGTGGACCCTATGCGAATGTGTTTCAAACGAATCATTAATTTTAAAAGAAATGTGAAGAGTTTAAACTGGAAAGAGCTCACCAATTCGCAGGGTTTGCATTGCGTATTATCCCAGCTGTCGTGCATGGGACGGACGGGACGAGGTTGTCACTCACATTAAATACACATACACTCACTATTTATCTAAATACTATATAAGACACTGCACTGCATATTTTGAACTGGCGGTCGGCATTTTAAGTATGAGGTAGAGAATCGCGCGAAGTTTGGTTGACTGGTTGGACGAAGAGTACCGCGGCGGTCCTTGCAGAACACGTGTTTCTATTGTTTCGCGAAGGCCTATTGTTAATTGCCGAGTTTTTATGGATGTTTTGGGCTGCGGATGGACGCGTCCGTACCCTATCGTGTCTCAAACAAGACCGAAATTAACGCATGTTCAATAATTATACAAAATTGACATAATACAATATTTAGAAATATATTATTATTGGGGAACGGGACTTAATCGCGTACAATTATAACTAATTTACCTTAAAAAATAAATAAATAAAAACGTAAAACGTAAATTAGTTAGGCCGGGTATTACCACTTTTGAGTTTCTAAAAAGCATCTGAGACATAGAATATAGTGTCTTAAAATCTAAAAAAAATATATGTGTTACATAAGGATCTTGTCTAGTCAAATTCGTAGTCAATTACATGACCTGATGAATTTCACTCGATAGAAAAAAATCACGAAGTTACCCCTTTTTGGAATGAATTTTCAATACTACGGCTATATTACTGATATTTAACATTTAATTTTTGTACTCAATTAAAGATCCTAAATAGTTATAGACAAATTCGCAGGGTTTGCTTTGATAAAATGATTGGCTTAATGACTATAGCTAAATATTTACGAAACTGCGCGCAGAGCTTGCGTAGAGAGCGGGATGGTTAATTGTAAACTCAGGCGTGTTAGAGCGGGGCATTTGCGTTGGGGATACCTCCACTTAAGTCCCGTTCCCCAATAATAATGTGTGAAAATCGTGGAAGTTTAAATCAATACATTTAGAAATATGTACACGTATTTCAAACTCAAATAGTCACATTTGATGTCATCAGCTGACAACACACAAAATTATAAACCCATAACAACAGAAACATAAACAATACACATCAAAATGACAAAATAAAATAAATTAGAGCCAATAAAATAATGTCTAAGTATTTTTTATACCTATCTAGTCCTTGAGTCGAATTTGGCGGCACCCAGCCCACCTATCTACAATCTCTTTAATGACTACCGGTCATTTAGTTTTTACACCATTCGGATTAGTTCGAAGAAGCTGACTCAACGGCAACGGTCATCCGCGGGATTGAGATTTAACTTTTAAGAATTAAATCGTATCACGGCGGTTTTTGTCCGTTGATGAAGGTTTGATATGACCTAACATATTCTTGGAAGGTTACGAATATTTTCCTTATTTTCCTCGTTAACGTCTTTATATTCCTTATTTATTTATTTGAATCAGGCAACAAGGGCCATGTTACGAACTCTTTGTTTATCTATGTTTTTATATGTTTTTTTATATTTAAATTCGAAATTGTATTCTTTTCTTTTGTCAGTGTGTCAACACGGATTTTAGTGAAAAAGCTGTCGAAACCATTATATTCTTGAATTTCTATCTGTTTGGTAAAATAAACTGCAAAACAAGGTAAATATACTTTTCATTACACCCAGACTCAGGATTACAGCCCATCCCCCGTCTTTTTCATTGGTCCTTCATTTAGTTTTCAGTGCCTATTTTTCATTTCACTTACATTCATTTCATTATTTACCATTGTTACATTCACGTAGTTTCATTAGTTCCATTACGTATGATCACCCGTAGCAAAAGCAAAATAATGTCGGCCAATTTCGACCCCGCCTCAGTTGCTCCTCAGCCTCATAGCTCCGGTTTGCCGGCCCAAAGCGTACACAGTGAACACACAGTGCGAAGCCGTTCATCACGTTCGTCGGCAACTGTGAGAGCGCAAAAGGCAGCAGCGGAAGCGCTCGTCTTACGTCGCCGCTTTGAGCGCGAACAAGAACTCGCTGCTCATGAGCGCGACCGTGAGCAGATTCTTGCCGAACGTGAGCGTGAACGCGAGCGCGAACTCGCCGCGTTACAGCAGAAGTTAGATGAGTGCGAGCTGCAAGCCGAGCTGGCGGCCATCGATGCTGACGCCGAAAGTAGCCGCGCCGAAAGCCGCGCGAGCCATCGCAGCTCCACACGGGTGAGCGTAGATAGAACAAGAAAATGGGTAGATAATCACAATTTTGACAGCTGTGTTAATAGAGACGTCACTGCAGTAGGATGTGATCAAGGCCTCCCTGTCCCATCCCCCGGTCGCTTGGTACCACCACCAACGACCACGCGGGCAACTGCACTCCCTATTAACCCTCTCACTGGCCAATCGAAGTTACCAAACGTCACTAAAGCGTCCGAGGCGGTTGGCTGTACGCCCCCGCTCATTTCTACGGAGCTTAACCAACCTGTCACGCTTTTACAAGCAGTGGCTGACACCGCGGCAGCCGCAAAGGCTCTCGCCTCTGCCTCCAGTATAAGGAAGATGGAATTACCTCAGTTTTATGGTAACACGTTACACTGGTTGCAATTTAAACGTACATACAATGTTACGAAAGCTAATTTTTCTCCGCTAGATAATTTAAACCGACTTGATATTGCGCTCCGCGGGCCCGCGCGTGAGGCCGTGGCGGCGCTGTTGATGTCAACGGAGGACCCCGAAGAAGTCATGCGCGCTCTAGAAGATAACTTCGCGCGCCCCGAGCTTATTGTTTACAAGGAGGTCAATTCATTGAAAAACCTTCCACGCCTAGGTAACGACCTCAAAGAGCTCGGAGTTCTATCCAATCGGGTACGTAATTCTATATCTACAATAAAGTTGTTAAATCACTTTGAATACTTGTGTTCTCCCGAGTTATTCCACGCTGTTCTTGGAAAACTTAACCCTACAATGAAAATTCGGTGGACAGACTTTGCAGCACAGGATGCTACAGGACGTCCTAAACTGGAAATACTGTCTGATTTTCTAAGGCGTGAGTTAGATCAACATATTCGTTTTGGTTTGTCACCCGAGTTTAGTGCGACACAACTGCAGCATAACATTTCTACTGAAAAAACATTAAAGCGTGAAAATGTTCATAATACTGTTATGCAGTCAAAAACGTCAAAGTCAAATTCTAAAGTCGGTTTTACAAAAAAGCAAGAGTGTGTATTTTGCAAAAAAGATCATAACATTAAGGAGTGTACACAATTTAAATCTTTGTCTGTCGATGACAGATGGCAGTGGTTGCGTGAAGCGAAAGTTTGCTATAGGTGCTTAAGGGCTAGTTCTCACCAGTGGAAAACATGCAAAGTGAATCCGTGTGGCGTCGATGGCTGCTCTTTACGCCATAGCGCGCTTCTTCACCGCCAGCCATCGCCGCCGCTCGTTAACACGCTTAATGAGCAATTGACAGATAATAACGCACACCCAATATCTGCTGAACATAATACACACCCTACGTCAAGTGCTTCTGAACCGTCTGAAGAAAAAGTGACAGTGTCGACAACCTCTACAGGTACACAGAAACCTAACACGATTTTAGCTCTTCGTCCTCGTGCTTATTTGAAGATTATACCTGTTACTGTCTCGGGCCCTGCTGGAACCTGTGACGTATACGGTCTTCTCGATGACGGAAGCACCGCGACAATCATAGATTCCAGCATTGCCACACGCATAGGGGCAACCGGGCCACAACAAGCCATAACGGTAAATGGCATTGGTGGTCTTGAGCGAAATACCACAATATCATATGTCGATTTTCACATTAAAGGTAGGCACACACAAGAAACCTTCTTAGTGAAAAATGTTCGAGCCATGGAATCTTTGTGTTTGCGCCCGCAGTCGGTCAAACGTGAAACGATCGAGACCTTTTCACATTTGTCCGACTTGGTTGATGTTCTGACATACGATGATGCTACTCCAACAATTCTAATAGGAGCTGAGCATTGGCATTTGACAATCAACCGTGAAGTTCGAGTTGGTAGAAGGAACGAGCCCGTCGCCTGCTTGACTGCTCTGGGCTGGACTTTATATGGCGTTGCTTCTAGCAAAACGAAGCTGATTGATTTCGTTAACCACACACACATTGAACCAAAAAATGATGACAATTTAGAAACCTTGATTAAAGAGCAATACAAACTTGACTCCATAGGTATTATGAAAACCGAGACACTACATAGCAAACAAGACCAGCGCGCAGTTGACATTTTGGAAGCGACTTCCAGACGACTGCCCACTGGTCGATTTGAAGTAGGTATGCCATGGCGCGACGATATACAGCGTGTTCCAGACAGCTACCCACAAGCTATGTCACGATTTTTAAGTTTAGAACGACGTATGGCCAAAGAGGTCGAGTTTGCTAGGGCATACACTGCGTTTATAAATAATATGATCTCGAAGGGCTACGCAGAGGAATGTGCTCCAGATACTTACTACACACGTGATGACAACAAATCTGACAGCTTACGTCTTTACCTTCCTCATTTCGGGGTTTACCATCCTCTTAAACGGAAGGTTCGAGTAGTTCATGATGCTGCAGCCTGCAATGAAGGAGTTAGCCTGAACTCGTTACTGCTCTCTGGTCCAGACTTGCTACAGCCGCTGCTTAAGGTTCTGTTTCGTTTCCGGGAGGGTCGCATAGGAATGACCGCAGATATCAAAGAGATGTTTCCTCAGGTCCGAGTTAGACAGCAGGACAGGGACGCTCTTCGATATCTGTGGAGATCTGACAAAACTCAGACCCTAAAGGAGTTTAGGATGACATCCGTCATTTTTGGCGCATGTTGTAGCCCGTTTATTGCGCAATTTATAAAAAATAAAAATGCTCAGGAGCACGCACTTACACACCCTAGAGCCGTGGACGCCATTTTGTACAGCCACTACATGGATGACTACATTGACTCACAAGATGGCGTCGACGAAGCAGCTCAGTTGGCAGCAGACATAATAGCCGTGCACAGTGCAGCCTGCTTCGAGATGCGAGGATGGATTTCCAATGAGCCAGGGGTATTGCACCTTGTCCCTGAAGACCTCAGGGCCGCTCAACCTTTGGAAATCGATCTTGGCGAATCTAATAACAGCATCCGAGCTTTAGGCATACAATGGAATCCGACATCAGATGCTTTAGGGTTTCGCACAGGCTTAATTGAAACCACCCATAATTATCTAACAAAACGCAAGGTGCTGTCACATGTCATGCGCGTGTATGACCCACTAGGTTTATTAGGGCCTGTAGTCGTTAAGGGACGAATATTGTTCCAGCAAACTTGGAGATCTAATATCGACTGGGACACAGAGCTCCCACAAACAGAAGCATCGAAGTGGTTTGATTGGTTTCAAGACCTGTCAAAAGTCTCATCACTTAAGTTACCGCGTTGGTATGCGAAGGCGAAAGGTTATGAGCCTTCTTACAGGGAACTACATGTCCTGGCAGATGCTAGTGAGCTTGCTTACGCCTGCGTTGCCTACTGGCGTTTGATATACCCTGACGGCAGCATCAAGCTCACTCTCATCGCAAGCAAAGCAAGGGTATCGCCTCTAAAACCAACATCGATCCCGCGTTTGGAACTCCAAGCCGCTTTGATAGCTACTCGATTGGCACTTGTCATTAAGGACAGCCATCGAAAAAAACCGGTACGCACGTATTTCTGGACTGATTCAATGACTGTCCTCCAATGGTTGCGCAGCGATGCGCGAGCATTTAAGCCGTTCGTTGCCCATCGGCTAGGTGAAATTTTGGAGAATTCCTCGGTCAAAGACTGGCGATGGGTACCGACGGACTTGAATGTAGCTGATGACGCAACGAGACTGCGCCCAATCAATTTGGACCCTAATCACAGATGGTTTTGCGGTCCATCATTTCTTTTAAAGTCCCCAGAGGACTGGCCCACGGAGCCACTTGGCGTCGCACCAGTTCGCGAAGAGCTCAAGTGTCATCCGAACGAACTGGTGGGACTGACATCTGTTACAGCTTTACCCACACCTGTCACAGCGAACTTAGCTCGCTTCAGTGACTGGTTACGATTGTTGCGTGCCACAGCCCGGGTACATCAAGCTGCGGCAATTTTCGGAAATATTTTGGCTTCCATTCGAAATTCTAAAGCAAATAGTGGGGTTGTACGCTCCCACTCTTCATCAACGTCTACCACCCTTACACCCTTGAGCGCCGATCTCATGAAAGCCGCTGAAAGGCACATATTGCAGCAAATTCAACTGGACAGCTTTTCTCAAGAATTTCACTGCATCCTTGACTCGAAGCCGATTCCTTCAAGCAGCCGCCTCATCAAACTATCGCCCTCTATGGGAGAAGATAATCTCTTACACTTGGCTGGAAGGATTAAAGCCGTTCAAGGCATCGATCCCGACTCACGTTTCCCAATCTTACTTGATGGTCGCCACCCAGTCGCACGCTTATTGGTGCAACATTATCATCGCTTGGCAGGTCACGCGAATCATGAGTCTGTAATAAACGAGATAAGGCAGAAATTCTGGTTGTTGAGACTTCGCGACACGGTTAGAGCCGTTGCAAACCAGTGCCTCTTCTGTAGAATACGCAAGTCACGGCCCCTGAATCCTACCACTGGAGATCTTCCGCCACAAAGACTAGCTCATCACCAGCGAGCGTTTACATATACTGGCCTAGATTATTTTGGTCCGGTCAACATAACCATTGGACGTCGCCATGAGAAGCGCTATGTGGCCCTTTTTACATGCCTGACGACCAGGGCCCTCCATCTGGAACTGGTGCACAGCCTATCCGCAGACTCCGCAATAATGGGATTTAGACGCTTCATTGCCAGACGCGGGGTACCGCAGACTTTGTATTCTGACAATGGCACCGCATTCGTTGGCGCAAACAGAATTCTGCGCGAATTTTATACACATGACGTGCAAGATTTTGCTGCCACCAAGGGCATAAAGTGGAGTTTCATCCCAGCAGCGGCACCTACTTTTGGAGGATGTTGGGAGCGCCTTGTCAGAACAATGAAGGTTGCGTTGAAAGCAACTCTTAATGAAAGATGTCCCAAGGAAGAAACCTTCTTGACGTTGCTAGCGGAAGCCGAGGCGATTGTAAACTCGCGCCCTCTCTCGCACGTGTCCACGGATGCAGACGATCCAACCACATTGACTCCGTTCCATTTTCTTATCGGATCTTCATCGAATCAAACCCTCCCATCGACATTACAAGACCGTGACCTGATTGGACGCTCTGAATGGAAGAAGGCTTTAAGATTATCCGATCACTTTTGGAACCGCTGGGTGCGCGAGGTACTGCCAACGATGCAGACACGAACTCCGGTTAAGGGAAATCGCGGACAAGACCTGCAGATTGGGGACGTGGTAATTATCGCCGATGAATCGCTGCCACGAGGAACATGGCCACGAGGCCGAATTGTGAAGATGTTCCCTGGAAAAGATGGCGTGAACAGGGTGGTAGACGTTGCAACTGCAGGGGGTACGTTGCGCCGGCCCCTCAAAAAGCTTGTAAAGCTTGCCACGTAAAGCAAGTTTTGGCTTTATCGTATACATAAGTTAGTGCATTGCTGCACGAGGGGCAGGATGTTACGAACTCTTTGTTTATCTATGTTTTTATATGTTTTTTTATATTTAAATTCGAAATTGTATTCTTTTCTTTTGTCAGTGTGTCAACACGGATTTTAGTGAAAAAGCTGTCGAAACCATTATATTCTTGAATTTCTATCTGTTTGGTAAAATAAACTGCAAAACAAGGTAAATATACTTTTCATTACACCCAGACTCAGGATTACAGCCCATCCCCCGTCTTTTTCAGGCCATATTTACATATACCTTACAGACTAACATGCATATCTATAAAAAGAAAATAAAGAGCTTACAAAGTTAAAGTTATAGTTAGCTAAGTTTCTTTTTAGTCTATCACACACTACAGCGGCCTGCAGTGGCGTTGGCGGTGGCGGCCAGTTGTAAAGTATGACAATCCTAACATTCATTCAGACACTAATCGTTGCTAGCGGCCTTGATTGTCATACTGCCTACTGGCCGCCACCGCAGGCCGCTCCAGTGTGTGGCACGCTTTAAGATTTACGTAGATTAAATCCTCAGAAGTGAATATCAAGTCGTAGATACAAGTACTTACCATGTTTTTAAATTGTTAATGTCCGTAAATTTTATAATACTTTTATTAAAAACTAATAAGTGTTATTAATGTTATTATAGCAAAAAAATACTCATAATAATTAGAGATTACTATCCTATATACGGCGTGTAAGTAATGGTGTAGCGTAACCTAAAAATACGCATGTAGACCATTTTGGAAATACTTTTTTGTTTTTAGCAAATGTTATTTTGTAAAAACTTTGTCGTTTGTTTTTAAGGATTATCTATTAAAGCAATAATCTGCTGATCAATAAACGACCTAGAATTATGTCTAGTTTTTGTTGTCAAACATATATTTCGCTAGAAACAGGCAGTCGGGTACATTAGTCGTTAACTAAAAAACATGTCCTCCACACTAGACACAAATAAAATAAGATATCAAGCAAGAAAATACTGAATAAATTGAGCTAACGACTTCTAGAAGTAATGTCAATTATTATATTTATTTTTCTTCTTATTTTATTACCTTTGTGGAGAATAATAAACTGTGATAATATTAATAATAGAATCGCGTGGAATAAAGAGACGAAAGAACGGGGAATTATAATATTTTTTCTGTAATAGAAAATCATTTCAGGCGAATTCTCTTCCGGTCTGTTAGAAAGCCGGTTTTTTTACAAATTCACATACTGTATATGTCTATTTTGTTAATGTTTATGTTAGGAGAACCAACAGCATTATAACAATGAAACAACATGAATATTAAATGGCAGAGCCAATTACAGGATAGAGTGTATACAGGGGGCCGATTTTTGTGTGTCTCTCAAATCTCTGTCTCAAAAATCGGCCCCCTGGTTGGAAAAAAAATATGGGCCCTGGAGATAGCTCATTTTACTTAAAGCAGTCATTGTTTTATTTTTAAAAAGAAACAAAACTGCATTAAATGATTTTCTTAATTTTTCTAAGATTTTCTAAGAAATTTCATCTCAATATCCGGTTTTATGGATACCTTGTACGGCAGACCTAATATTTCTTGGAGAAATATTATCTTTAACATTGACTGTAACGACTAGTGAAATAAAAAGGCTAATGTCCATTTTTTTAATTTTTAGCTGGTTTTATTCCCGGGGGAACAGGCAAATTTTAGAAAATCAATGATTCTTTTTAAAAATAAAAGAATGTTTCCTTTAAGTAAAATGAGATATCTCCAGGATTTAAGGTTCCCTCCAGGGCTCCAGGGCCCATAACTTTTTTCCATCCTGTATACTAAAGTGCGTAGGTACTCGTACACAATTACAAATATATACAGGGTTAGAACAAGAATATATATGATAGTACAGAGAATATATAATAGTATAGAGGTATGAATATAAAATTGAGCGCTTGAAGATGGGGTTATTCATAGATATAGAAACGTGAGTAATTAAGACGAGTGTTATAGATATCTGCGGTTTAAAATACAGCTTCCGCTTCTATTAAATCACAGTAGGTACATGTATTATGTTCAATACATTAATTGCATCTACTTTAAATATGTTACCACATGGCGATACGTTATAAGCTTGGCCAAAAGCAACTTGGTTTGGTAGTTGGGGACTTTACAATACAGTACAAATTATATCTTATTCACATCTACGCCTACATCGTGTTAACTAATGAAATTAACCAAAACATATCTCAAGCGTGCCTATTATCCTGCCAATTACAACATATCTAGCAGAACGTCAGTTTCTTTCGTGAAATTTCAAACAGTTAATTACCATACACATAATTAACACGAAATTCTTTGTGAGCAGTACTGTCGAATTTCATATAGTTAATTCCATATAATTAATATAAAATTCTTTGTGAGAAGTACAGTCGATTATTTTTTTTATATTTGCGTTTAACGCCTTATTTTCAATTGGCAGCCATTGTTGGCAGCACCTGTCGAAGTATTTTTTTCTTATCATTTAACTACTTAAACTTTTAGTCTCTAATCGAGCGGTAATTTTTTGTAAGTTTGCGAAGTTATCTAGTTAATCTACTGGATTATGTACATTACTGTGATATCAGGTTATATCTCATCGAATATCAAGACATATTCAATTACCCGGCGCTGCGTGACCGATTACTGATGATTATAATTTTCCACGTCACGATTATTCGAGCAGTCGTCCTCATACATATATCAGGCCCGTTTGAAAGCTAAAATTCATTAACGATACTTATATCTATCTTCCAATCGACACATCGTAAGTTATTCGATAATAGGCTTTTTGTTAACGAGTTAAAGACGCGTAGAAACTTTACTGGATGCAAGATAAGTTGGTTTAGGTTAGGATTCAATGAGTATATGTCAAGTATTAATGCTTGCGCACCTTTGATTGAAACCTTCGTAATTGTGGATGATCGATTTTAGTTTACCCGTAAAATGTGGGGGTAATTGAAGTATTTGCATAGTTCATTAATATGTACGAGTACAGAAGTCGGGTTGTCACTGTGACTATAATCAATATAAATAAAAAAGTTCTTAATGAAGCTGCTGGCGCCATCTTTTCGCTCGTTATATGAGTTCATTAAATAATGTCCGTCATTATACAAGTAATTTTGTTTTTCGTCAACCCTGACGTTTATTATGACTTTAATTTCTATACAACTACCCGCCTGTGAAGGAGAAAATATGAATTATTATATTAATTAATCATAATTCATGCATCGTCCCATTGTTATTGTTTAATAGTTAATTAACGTACGTGATAGTATGCAAGTCCGTGTAAAAGTACTTAGTTAATAATGCTTGAATAGACAAATAAGGACAGCACTGCTCGCACCCTGCTCGTCAGTGTGCAGTGTTAATGACTTCATTAAATATTACGCATAATTGCGAGTTAATTATGAAAATATGGTTGGTTTTAATTTAAGAGCTACCCTTTTCGGGCTCGAAATCACCATCTATATGTATATAATGACATGCGTATTTGATAATTATATTATGTGCTCACATATGTTCGTAATTAGCCACCAACTTATCCAAGTGGTCGCAAACTGGCACACTAAATTAGCAGGTTGCTAACCGACATAAAAAATACTTTAGCATAAATCATTTACGTCCGTACCTTAGATTTACATCTTTAATTCTTCATTGTTGATCTAAACACACCACTAAGATAATAAGACACCTATTAGTGTAAATTTAATCCTAATAAAGGCCAATTTACAAACACATTTTAGGCTAAATTGATGCCGTTAAAACCCATAAACTGGTCGATTTGCGTAAAAATCTCGCTTTACAACCCAAATGTGATTTCTAAGCCTTAGTAATTAATTAGGCAGTTTCGGCTCACTCAAAGAAACATCCAAATTAACTTCCAGTTGATTGCTCCAAATTGGTTCTTTATGTTTTTATTTGAAGTTTCTAAACGAAACCTTTTCTCGACTTAATGAAGCTGGGAAATAATGCTGATTTAAATTTTATAATTTATTTACAAATATTTCTTAATTCTGACCGAATTAAGTGTAATTGAATTTTGAGTCTTACTCCCATGTGTGAATGATTAAAATAGCTTGAGGTTGAGGTATCTTGATCTAACGTGTGGGCAGTTGTATGGATACAGTTTAATGAAATATCGAGGTGATAGGCATGAGATAACAATATTTTTATGATCAGTAATGATTAGAGATGTCTTACCATCGAAATATAAATCTATTTCGAAAATATACCTACTGCAACGCAGTATTTTGGGTAAATGTAAGTTTTTGTTTTTATCAAATTTGGTTCTACCAGGTATATCATATTTTTTCTCTAAACTAATATTTTGAATTATAAGTTCATTTTAGATGTTCCAGATGATAGACCAGCGAATAAGCATTGCCATCCAGCGTGGCAATGCAGCCAGCCTTCTGGGCACACTGCCCATTGACGGCGATGAAGGGCGCAGGTCTCGGTATAAGGAAAACGCCTTCATATAAATTTATAAAATAACTATATTTCCACTTTTCCTAATCTAGTTCTTTCACAGAGGATGCGTTGCGTGTCGCGGTTAACGTCCAACTCGCTCTTACTTTCTACCTACATATCTCAAAATACTTATTCTACCTACATTTAATACATATGGATATATATCTTAATGTACGGTATCGTACAGGCGATTTGGGCCAAATTTATTATTTGTAGTTTTATTTTATACTTTGTAAATATGTAGTCTTTTAAGTTTGTTATTGTACCTAATTTATCTTCTTTATATTTATAATAAATACCTAACAAGATTAGTGTAGGATTACTAAGATTGTTTCATTACACTGCGGGTCACGTAGTTTTAACGAGTTCAATCGCTGTAAAAAACCGCGCAATGTACATAGTTAAAATCGCATACTAGTCTCGTATGTGTGTCTTAGGATCTTATAAGTCAGTATCATAAACATCTATGTACTTTTCGTCCTTATGTCTGAAATATTAAGAATACATATATGTTAACACATTCCGCACTGGCAATGGAATTAACCATACATAAATTACACGATTTTGTGTCACCGGCACCGAATGTAATAAATTGATAATGAGTATGACTGTACAGTCAACATTTAAATAAAAGAGCATGCAATCGAATTGAGAACAGAGCCCACATCCACATATGCACTTTTGCCAATGTCTATGAACATAGATCTCAACATCTATAGTGATTAAATATCTGTTCTTTCAGTATATTAATCTTGAACTATTTACCTCCAGTCTGTTAAAAGTGAAAACACGATTTGCTAAAAAAATCTCGATACTTTTATTTTTCAAACATAACCCTTTTTTTCGATGTTTTTGGTTGGATCTTTAACAATGATTTTTGGTTTAATAGTTGTAGAATGATAAGTTCTCAAACCTGATAAAAAAGATTATCCTTATAAATGTACACGTTTAGAATAAACATCAATTTTTACGAAAAACACGCGCTGAGCTTCCGTAAAGAGCGGGATGGTTAATTGAAAACTCACGCGCTCTACGCACTACGCATCTACGCCCTCTTCAATATATTATATACGCGCTCAATGACAAAGTGCTAAAGACAGGCAATTGAGATAATTACAGATATTTTTGTCACTCTGGGGACGAGCATGACGAGGGGTGTGTGGTCAAGCCCGGTAAGTCGCGTAAGAGTCTATGAAGATTTTTAAAAATAGAACTATGCGTAACGGATGTTAAGTTCTTATTTCAAAAAGGAATTATCACGATTTATCGAGTTTATATATTTCTCTTTGACTTTAGGTTTCCAAAGAACTATGGCTATTATGAACCCGTCTTCAAACCCTGTACTAAAAAAAAACGCGCAATATTTGCACGTAAAAATAGTATCGTAAGGGAGTAATAAAAGCACTGAATGGCGATGGCGGCGCATGAATGGCGCACTAGTAAGTATTCAGTTATTCATGCTGGATAATTTGCCGGTTTATGCATAGTGGTTGTGAAACTTCAACGAATTTTTATATTACCAAATTTAAAGATATAGGTTCCAAACTGATATCAATTTTAATTATGGTAGAAAATCAAGCAGCATTACAATAATGTATTTTGCCGATTATACTCATAATACATTTATTACAAGTACTTATTTAGAAATATGATATACTCACATTATAGTGCCTGCATGCCTATAATTGTCAGGATCATAGTACCTGCATGCTTAGGTATAAAAAAAAGTTATAGTGTTATACACTATACTATAACTTACTTAAAGTACGTAGTTTAAGTATTGGCTCATTACAACTGTAGTTGTTAATTCTGGTGTATATACTATATATATGTGTCTAGGGGAACCCACTTGTCTTTGAGATTACTCCAATCTAAAATTAAGATTTTATCAGACTATATTTTACATTCCATGTGAACACCTTAATTATTAAGTATATTAAGATAACCTTCAGTAAGATTCAATGTAGTTTCTTACAGCAAAAAAATAACATCTTAAAAGTTATTAATATTTATAAGTAATTTTAAAAAGCAATCAGTTTTCAAATTGATTCCTAAACACCGCTTACATTATTCATAAATGCAATGCAACCTTAAAACATTTTGGCAACAGAAAAACCTGTCTTTAATTTTGAATTGAAACTTTAATCATTGAAACTTTAATGAGTTTTCCAACGTTTCCTCAAAGTCAAGCGGATCGATAAATACGTGTAATAGATGAAAGTAGATTAGAGCATGCAGGTAGATGATTAAAAGTTATCGAACCTTAAAAAAATAAATATCCCTAAACAATTAAAGAAAGATAATCTCCAGTCAAATCCGTGACGCGCGCCCGCCCACACGAGGCGCTTGTAAAAAACCGTAAATCGTAAGAAAGTCCAGTACCTACAAGAAAAGTGGTATAAGTATAGCACACACACAAGAAATCTCTAAGAAGGTACGCACACAAACGCGCGTCACCCATTAGTATGTGAGGCGTCGGACAAGGGCTCTGCGCGTGCTCGCCGCTCGCTCCACGGCTTCTTATTATTATTATTTATTGTTGAATAATGTGAATGGTAATGCGTGGTTGTTCACGATCCCGCATAACACCTGCCGTCTTTTCCCACAGTCGGATCGGGCTGGAGGCGCGCGCAGGAAGTGGCGCGAGCGCGGGTGCGAGCGGGACAGCCTGCGCGCGTGCAATGCGCGTGCGACGGCGGCGCGCGCGCGCGCGAGAGCGGGACGCAGCACGGGAGCGTAGCACGCCGTAGCTTCGTAGCACTGAAAAAAAAACGCAACATTAACGTTAGACGCGGGGAAATTAATGACACGCGGAGATCGCCCGTCAATGTTTGAGTTAATTGAAACGGCTCGGTAAATTGTAAGGCTAGCCGCTGTATTAAAATGATCGTCTTCCCATTACGTGTATATACGCTATCTCGTGGTATTGGCTTGCAAATTTATAATCTTTGAAGTATGCTGGCTCATTATGGTGATATCCTAATTTACGTGGTAGGCATTTTGCCGCTTTGTTAGTATATTGTCGCGAAACGATATAGCATAATAACTCCTCTTATGGAGGAGGGCCTTGAAAGTTATTATAATTCTCGTAAACACGACAACGTCCGTATCGCAGCATCTCTGTAAATGTCATGTAATTTATTATGCAAATTAACTGTTTTTATAATTCCTCGCGAATGGGACCCGTGGGCAGTGAAAAGTATTTTTAAGAAACTTATTCCGTAAAGGCCGATTGTGATTACTTAATTCCGTATCAGTGAGTAACGCTACTGAGATTTTTAAGGGTTGATTACTGTTTAATAACCAGTGTAATAACACCGCGATTTCGAAAACATTCAATTTTGTTCAATTATAACTGTACCTTCGTAAGTGCAATCACCGAAAATCAATGCAATAAATTCGCGAAACCGGACCATTCACTAAGATTTTTATTTCTTACGAAGTTTAATCAATCTACAAACTGGAAAATATAACGAGACATGCCATAATATTTGTATAGCGTCTTTTGATAAGGAAGACAATTGAAGATCGAAATTCACGAAAAATTTTGAAAAGGCGGATCCAAGATGCCGTCGGATAATAAAGTATCGAGTTACTGTGCATTGTTG
Source organism: Cenopis cana (assembly GCA_951800055.1). Lineage (NCBI taxonomy): Eukaryota > Metazoa > Arthropoda > Insecta > Lepidoptera > Tortricidae > Cenopis > Cenopis cana. The sequence goes on from OX637488.1 coordinate 12,145,582, forward strand.
ATACCGCTTCCTTGTTCGGTATAAGAATGCCAAAGACGATGTAATTTTCCTGTTATGCTCTTCGTCAATACGAGAGAACAATTCAAGACTCGATACTACGGAATAGCCACCGCGTGAATAGACACCCCGGATGTGCGCAATTTAGTTTCGTTCAACCCAATGAATGCTTCTATAGTTCATTTAACAATAAAAATTGCTCATCCCGTGTCTTTAAAGATTCTCCAACGTTCCAAATTCATTTTTTTAATATCCTAAATTGAATTTTAAGGATCTAACTGTAAAGTTCATTTTCCGACAGTGAGTGTTGTGGCCTGTTTTTGCATAAGGAATTGTCCACCATGGAGGTCAGTCTATTAAATCGGGTTGTCGAGGACCGGATGGGGTCGTGTTTCAGTGATTTTAAACGCAAACATGTTGCTTATGTTACCTTACTTTGTATCTTTGGGGCTTTGGTTTAGTACCTAGTATTAAGAGACATTGGTTAATAACTCAGGCAATGGATTATGTTACATTTTACGGCCATGTATCTAGTTTTATCTACACACATATCATAAATCCTCTAATATGCGTTCGGAAACCGTAGAAAATGACTCTCATTTCAACATTCAATGAATTTATGGCAATTTTCTTATCTGTGGCTAAGGCTACAGCAGTAATAAAATATTTCATTTTAATCTCATATATGATGTTAAAATATTACGTCAAACAAAACTGTCAAAATTTAAATGTCAAAGTTGACATGTCCCTATTCTAGTATCACTGAAAATTCAAATTCAGTCGATGCGAAATGTCAGCTCGATGTTTTTTTAGTATATATCGCACGAAATTTGAGCTAGAACGACATGATCACATCAGAATAAGGACTCTTTACTTTTTAAAATAACATTCAGGTATCGGTTGCCAGTTCTGATTTCGATATTTCCGCAACCGTGCAAAAAAGGTTGTATTAACACAATTATTGTATTTATTTACTACGGTTTCTGAACCCATCTTAGAGTAATTATAATATGTGTGTAGATAAAGTAATGTATGCAACTGTACATAATTAGGCATTAAAACACTCGTGTGACCTTATTATGAAACTCGCCTTCGGCTCGTTTCATAAAACACACTCGTGTTTTAATGCCCCTCATTATGTACCAGTTGCATAAACTACTATTTAGTTACTGTCACTGCTTTCGCTAACTTACGCTTACTTTGTGAGTTACTTAACTCAGGAATATGTAAGTATTAAGTAATTACTCGTATAAAAGTACGTACCTAACTTAACTGTAGGACGGACGAGAGAAGAATTTTATATTTTTTGTCATTTCATCTGATTTGCAAGAGTTCTTTACAATCCAGCTGTGGAAATCCTAATGACAGATCCTTGGTAGCCAATTGCTAAATATTCAGTTATGCACTATCTGGCGAAAAAATTACCCTTATTGCTGTGGAGTTGTGCCCTTAAATGCCTATGTAATTTGTATTTGGATATCTTTATTTTGTATTCTAAGCAAATTTGTTTTAATAGTACCTATATCGACATTACGTTATATTTACGCTGCTAGTGTTGTCATCGTAAACTTTCGCCAGTTGGGTTAACCGAAGACGTAAAATCTGTCGTCTTAAGCCACGGGCTTTACACTTCAGTGGCTCTTCATCAATGATTGCGTTTTTGCAACATTTGGCACTTGCAGTGTGGCGACCAAATGTGCTGTAACTCGACCTGGAGTCGCCGAGATTCGCCACATGTCGCCACATGGTGCCAAAGGTCGACTAAGGTGGCATTTTTTATGGGCTTCCTTGTTTATGTCTTGTTAAATTAACTACTTAACAACGTATAACTTCAGCGGTAATAACTATACTTAGGTTTGCACTGGGAAATGTTAAGTGAGAGTAAACGTTAGAAATTACTTTGCATTCAAAGGTATTTGCGCCATCAAAGGTTCCTTAGTTGGTAGGGCTTTGCCATTGCAAGTTATTTTTTGCGAGATCAAGTAGGTAATTACCATTAAATGCTATACTTTTTCCTTCACCTCTGGGAATGTGCAAGTCATCACTTTAAAAGAAAACAAATGCATATGTTTCCGACCCGTACCCATAAATGGTTCTTAAAGATAGGTCTACGATTCTACTTCATATATTACGTTGTAAGTAATGCCACTGCAGCACTGGTAGCAATTACCCGCTAACAAACGACTGGCGCGAGTGGTCACGACGCCTCCGCTCGCAGCACTCGATAAATCTACATCTCCATTACACTTTTATTCTTACAACCTGTCTTTTCACGCTGCGGCATCGAATTTCGAACGTCCACAAATTATTGTCAGTCGTTATTTTATTGTCACGATATTTTTTCGTTTCTTTTCGAATGTTTGTCTTTGTTTGGCTCGGTGATTGTGTATTGGTTGTCTCGTTTCGTCTTGAGGTAGCACGGAGCACGTGCGACATGTTAAAGTCAGAGCGTTCCCACGGTCGAGCTCGAGCCAGCCCGCGCCCCGCGCGCCGCCGCCCGCTGGCGCCCGCGCCGCCCGCGGCGCGTGATTCTACTCCGGACACTCGTGCCAATGAAATAAAGTGCCCGCACAGCACGTACCAATTGCAAAATGTTATCCTATCAGCAATGAAAGTGGCGGAAATGGCTCTTTCTGGAGAGTTGAGTAATGTTCATGACGTTCGCGTCGTTAGCGACTAGGGCCATGCAATTACATCTAATTGGTGTAAATGTCGTGGCCGGCGCGACTCTTTTTAGTTTAGCACAAGGCTAGATAAAATACGTGGGTTTGAGCGACCATTAGCGCAGAGTCACGTTCAATGCATTTAAACCTGCGTATTGAGATCATTGCCGTCCTTAAAGATCTCGATCTTATTTATCTTGCTCTTTACAGATGTAAAAGAGTAGATACACATTAAAAATAAAATGGCATGTGATTCCATGAAAAGGCACGCAACCCACGTGTTCTCCTTAAAGTGAGTCAAACTAGCCCGGGTAGGTGGCCGGGTTATCATTTCCCTGGAATTAGTTGGAAGTCGATATACCCTACGAATTCTCGTAAGTCGTAACATGCGATTAAGTATACTTGGTCAATTTCCGAATGTTTAACATTCCTCCCAATGACCAATGAATTAGATACTACAGTTCTGCTATACAAATACATATCTGTGAAATAAGTTAAGTCCAAATACTTCTAGCTTTCCTGTAGATTAATTGGGTAACTTGAGCTTTATGAAGGTGATTATGTTATGAAACATAAACTATCATTTTCACATTGAAAAAAAAAATTTATATGTCCTAGCTCTCGTTCGAAAAGTTGCTCAATTACCCTGAATTCCCACGTAAACGAATCTACGTGAAATCCAATACAATTTAACATAGCTCCGTATAATGTATTATATTATAAATTGTGCTAGCGGTTGTGGTTGCGATATTTGCGATACGGCGTGACATTGTGCGCGTGCGGCCACCGCTCGCGCAGCTAGGCTCTTCACAAATGGTCTCGACTCGTCGAACCACTCGTCCCTAGTAGTACGTGGCCTCGAGGACACAAGTATTCGTAATCGGTAACTTTCTTCCTCTTAAGGACTAGCGACGAAGGTTGCTGATACATCCTGAAGAGTTGGCACGCTGAAGCGGCAGTGAACTCGTCGTCTGCCGAGCCGACGATCGTTATCAATATTTTCCCCTTTCCCCAGAGCACTCTCCATCCGCGCACTCCTATCAGCTCCTGTTTTAAAAAAAACATTATAGATACGTTCATTGGTGGACAGAGAGACTCGTGTTACTCGCTGGATTGATGACCTTAACAGGATTGCTGGGTGGCTGCAAGGGGAAAGCCCAGAAGAATCGAACTCTATGGCGTTGTTTTTTTTTTCTCTTTATTTAAAGAGCTTTGTCACTGAGTGATGATGTCGCTCTGTCATCATTATATTAGAATTATCTTCTGCTTAAACCTAATTTTACTAGCTAATAAATAAGATGTGCAGAATCAGACATCGGGTGAGCTAGAATATAATTACATCCATCCATTTCAAAAAAAGCCCCATTCATAATCTCTCTACGAACCGACTCGTTGCGGACACATTCCATAAAAATGTGATAGACATCTTCTACAACATCACACTCTGTACAAGTGTACAGTTCTCCAGTGGTATTGCGCAGTGGCAATGCTAAATTAGAGTCTTACACGTATACATAGGGCTTCTAGTCCCGGAAACGGCTTGTAATTCCCGCAATCCCGGCATTAACCAGCTTATACTGGTTTCTAAACGAGTGTTTGAGTTGTGAATGTCGGCCCTGCGCACGAGACGCACGACATGAATTAACCAACGCGCGCCAAACCGGGAAACTGCTTGCCTGGGAACTCTAAATGCCTATAGTTTTTGCAATCCTCAGTTTGGTAAAGAAGTACGGATGCTATGGATTTAGTCTTCTTGTTTAGGTACCTAAACGCACAATTGCAGTCAGTTGTTTTTGCCCTCTATTCTGTCGGTAGATGTCATTTTTTTAGGTGTTTGATGATTAAAGCCTCGTGGGTCTATTTATTTAATAAAGCAGATTGTGCGGTTGATGGAGTAGAATACGTCAATAGAATGACATGCATATTTTTCTGCTATTATTATTAGACACGAAATCATGTTTAGTAATGAAAAATTATCAGAAAAAAGATACTACTCAATTCCAATTCTCATCTGTCCGGGAAAGGAGGCTTTAATTATATAAAGAAATTTCTACTTATCTTGTCGCTAACGTCTCCATATGTGGCTAATCGGTATGCTGTCTAAGCTAATCAATTCTAAGTATGTTTTCTAGGTTTATACATGCCTATATCTAGACAGAAGATTTCATTAAACTATTTTTCAATGGAACATGTTAATGGTGCTTGCTTGGGAACTTTTGATTTGTAGGTTAGGATAATTAGGATAGTCATTATTGGAGAGTTCAAAGTCCCAAATACTAGTGCATAATCAATTGACTTAGGCACAGTCAGCATCTATTATAAAAGTTAACATCATAGTAATTAAAGTAGCCAAATATATCGCAACACATATTTATTACTGTCGGAGTATGGTTGTGTTACAATGTATTTGTCTAATTTTGCTGTCAGGTATAACTATATATGTACCTACATGTTGCTAACAATACAAGGACAAAGATTATGGAGTTTTATACTTCATAATCTTTGACAAGGGTTATGTTTCTTAGAAATTCTCAGCAATGGCCATAAATTTACTGATTATCATAAATCTATAACAAGGAAGTAGGAAGGCGTCTGTTTTGCTTAGTCGCCAGATAAGTATAGCGTGCTAATGGTCCTGGCACCCTTGACACCGGTGCAGTGGCGTACAACTACACACCCTTATCTGCAGTGGACATGCCCCCTTATCTCAACCAGGAACCTTAATTAACTGCACCGCACTAAGCTTAAGATTCCGGGGTACATCTATAATTTAACCGGTCGTAAATCAAAAAACAATAGAACACAAGATGGAATAAAAACTGACGCAACAATGACGCGCATGCGCGAGAAATTCTCAAAGAATCAAATGAGTAACGGAGCGAGATCGATTATCATTTTCATACAATCGACCATCTAAAGGTCACGCGTAATGCCATTCAACGTAAACTTAATCTATATTGAAGAAACTGCGAGATGTCCCGCGCGCAACGTCACTAGTCCATTTAGCCTCCAAGCGAATTCAAACTTTGTTTCATATAGGTATAGGGTAGCTTTTGTTGTGGTTGAGAATATCCAAGTTAACTATTAAGATTATTTGTTAAACATGGAATACGCGACATGCGTTATCGGAATATAGGATCTCCGCGTAGATGCGTAAGGCCTAAATTTCCATCTATCGGTCAGCAACACTGTCGTGTACCGTGAAGCCAGGAAGCCCATTGTTGGGTCACGTTCTCACAACTCCCTTCTTCGAGGGGAATAAATAATTGCACTTTTTTCTGTCGCATATGGCCAAGGAAATGGGGGATTGTGCAAGACCGTTCCCACGATTCGCCCCTAGCGTATAAAGGCCGATTGAGGTCAAGAAAAAATACGTGCTAGTATAATGTGAGGGTTTCTTTTGTAGCAGCAGATGCGCGGATCTAGGGTTAAGTGTGGAATCGCATCAAATTGAATTGATGCGATATCGTTTGGGAATCTTGTTTGTAGGAAGAAATATGTGTCCATAGAATTGTTTTTTTTTTTAAATTATAAATAGACAAGGTTAGTGCAGTTTTCTAAAAGTATTTATATGTAATTAACTAAACGAATCCAACTGTAGTACTTTAGAAAAACTGATAAAGTTAACGAACTAACTGAAACGCTCTTATTGCAAAAAAATAATCGCCAAAGCATGCCTAACTTTCAAAAAATCATAACTGTACTAAAAAGCTATTTGTGTAAAGAGTTGCACCCGATAACCGTAAAAAACCGAAACGCGACGCTCAAACAAACACTTTTTGCTAAACACTCTTAAATGCCATATCTCTACAAAATTTCAAGGGTTCCAATTTCAAAATCCACTCGCCACTACAGCCGCCATTAGAGATAAAAAAAAGCCGTTGAGAAAAAAAGGAATTGCACCTTTTCTAAGGCGTTCTATATTTGAAACTCGTCGCGTTCCCACGATCGCCCACGCCAGTTGCGTTCTACCCCTCTATCTTGAGTTTTTTTTGTGCCATTATAAAGGCGATATTTATGTAAGCACACGTGAAGAGACGTCGTATGTATAATTTAAGAATAATAATGATAAGTAAGGAATCTCAGGTTTCTTATTTAGTATTGCATAATGACATTTGTTTCAATGCAATTTTTTATGCTCGTTATTGCGAATTTAGCACCTATTACATTTTGCACAATATCGGTAGTTTCCAAAATATTCATAATTTAAATATATTACCTATGTATATATTATGTACGTATTTATAATAAAAGCAAAACTTTCAAGACCACTTAGAGACTAAGTAATCATAAATTACAGTCAATCAACACGGGGCATGTGCAAAATAAACACTGCTTTACTCATGCAGCGCCCAAACATCCAAAACTAAAATAACCGTCTGCGAAATAAGGTCTAGTTTCATTTGTCCGTAAATTATTCTAGAAGCTGCATTCAAGAAATGGGGCTTTATTATGACGCGTTTGAATTCATATTTGGAACGCGTGTATAGTCATTAAAGGAGAGGGCACAGGCACACATTGCGTTCAGCCGGGATGCGTTCCCACGATCCACGCGACATATGGCGCGAGCTGGCGTACGCGTGATCAACGGTTGTGGAAAAAAAAAACTTGGACTTAGCGGATCTATGGGATGATGCCCTTGTATACAGATAAGGAAAACCGATAGGTGTAGGTAATGGGTCTATATATTTTTTGAGCGCCTTTAGACAGGTATACTATCATGTCAATTAAAAAGATAAGTGCGGACAAATCAACTTCTGACTTAGTGTAATGTTTTAAGGTGTTCTGTTAATATCAGACTTATGTAAAATTTTAAATAATTATCATAAGTCATTATGTGTAATTGGTTTAAGATATATTATGTCTGTTTCGGAAACGAGGGAATTAATCTTTCGATTAATAAGTAATTTCCTATTTAATTTTACAAACCTGACAAAAACACGATGTGAAAATCGTGCATCGGTATTTTTACTAACGTACGTTCTTAAAAAAGCAACAAATCCAATCGATAAAAAAAAGTTGACTGCCAAGGTCAGGCAAATTGTTCCGAATTTAAAATTTCGATGTGTTTTTTTACCGGGGGCAGGTGTGGTGCGCGCAACTGTCGTTGTTCCCACGGCTCCGCACCGGTCCGCTTGCAGTACGGGACCGTGTCATGATTGCCAATTACCACATTAATGATAGGTACTGTGTTTTTGAATATTTAGAAATAGGTAGGTATCAATCTGAGCGTGTTAGATATATTGTAATGGAACAAATTATTACTTGTGCTCTGTTGATTTTAAATAAGATCGAAACAAAAGAGAAAATTATAATAAGGCGATGTCTTGTTCTTTAGATGCTAGACCCATCTTGTGTAGTGCTTTAGTTAACTAATATTACTAAGCTAACATTATCTAGAAGCATCATCAGCTTTTACATACGCCCTACTTTTGGGAGCAGCTAGTTGCGAAACTACCATTTCTAGTTTAGAAAATGTCGTTTACAATAAACCTTAACCACGTAACTTAATCACCCCTCACACAGTGCAGGCAAATAGTGACAAAATGAATATTCTATACTGACCCTGATTTTTTCTCTCTAAAGTACTGCCATAGTAAAATGTATGGTGCGTTCATTTGTTTCTTGCCAATTCTTGCACAGGACTTGTGTAGGATAGATAAAAAAAACAGAGCATAAGTAGGTAGTCTACAGTCGAGGGCAAAAATATGTATACATTTTTGGATCTTATTTCAATGGAATAAGGTGAAAGAGTGTATACATATTGGTGCCCTTGACTGTACCTACTAATTTGCATGATTTATAGTTTTGCGTTGTGCACTTGTGCTGCTGAGTTTATATTGCTCAATAAATTATTACATTGTAAACATTATACTTGGCACTTAGGTTATTGTTTCTTGGCACCTAGGTTAATGCGTATGACTCATGGATAAGACATAATGCATACCAGACCTATATAACTCTAGGTAAATCTACCTTAGCTTATTGTGTAATCATGATTTCAGAGATTGTGTGATCAATAATAAGTGAACATAGCCGCGGAAATTTTATTAAGGCTTTATATTATGTATTTTTGTCCTTCAAAAAGCGAACAATTAATACAGGAAGCGCATTATTTTATAAATAATCTCATTTAGCAAACGGCCTATGCCTACGGCCATTCGCAAACAGTCCTTGAGCCGTAGTTTGTAGTAAGTACAAATAGCTGCGCGTGCGACTGCCACGTGCTTCTGTTGCTTTATGCCCTTTGTTTGAGCATAATGAATGGATGACGATTTGTTTGTACAATAAATTAACTAAATACAAATAGTATGACGGTAATGGGTATAGGTGCGGTCAAAATATATAAAATATATATATATAATTATTATGATTTGGGATTTGTAAGCATTTTTTTAAAGTGCTATTAATTATGGCTATCATAATCATTTATCTTGAAGTAAATAAGATAACTAAGTATGCTAATTGAATGTACTTAAGTAAGTACCTATAATTATTTGGCGGGAAAGTATATTTTACGATAATTTGGTGTTCATAATGGAATATAAAAGTAATAATTAAAATCTACCTAAAAAAATAAAAAGCAAAAAAAAGCAATAAAAAGTATAATTTCTTTCACACTTTCTTTGAAACGTTTAGTTTGTTACAGCGCCATCTAGCGGCTAACCTGTGAACTTTAACCAGGAAGAGATCGACCCTAACAATAAGGAGATAGGGGAGTCGGAAGTATTTGCAAGACAATGGAACCGTAAACAATATCTTTATAGGTCAGAGTAAGCCATTTATTAGGTCCGTGGGAAGATTTCGCAAATCGAGGGTGACGTTAGTATAAAATTAGATGATGTTACATTTCGTGTTCAGTTATTTTTGTACCTTTAACCAGGAAGTAACGGTACTTATCTAGCGGACGGTCTTTCTTATTCGATTAAAAAAAGTTAGAATTTGCCAAAATTTTCACGCATTACTTGTAATTATACCTAAGTGAAAAATGTAGTGCGAAGTGAATTTTAGTGTGCCGTGCGTGTGAGTTTTAGTGCAGTGCAATTCAAATATTGATTTTCCTTTAAAGAAAATAGGTACAACTACAGCAAATTTACTCTAAAGAGCGATGCAGACGGATACCGAAATTTGGACAATTAATGTAGTAAATGTGCGAAATACAAAGTGGGTATTTCAACTGAGTCATCATATTATGTTTATCTTTCAATATCAAAAAAATATGGTTGTGTAACGCTTGCTGTCAACAATCTATGTACCTACACTTGCTGTATCACGAGTGACTCACTTATTTGTTGTAGTTAAGGCCATGTTATGTAGTTGTGAGACTGAAGGATTGCGCTAGGTATTGTTTATAGTCTTGAAACGCATAAAAATAACATGTCTTACGTAGCAAAAGTCTGGCAACAAAATGTACAAATTTCAGCGTTTTGCAAAGAATTAATAGAATTAAAGATCTCAATAATGTCTGAAATGTCTAATCTAGTTTTATTCTACAATAACCTAAGATAATCCTGAGTCAGTTATTGTATCAAAGTATTTTATAGGTGCTTATAGGAGTTATAAAAGTTATCAAACGAATGATAAAATCTTGGGATTAGTAATTACTTGATATGGCGATGGCACATTTCTAGATTCACAATTTGGCACAGGGTATTATAACGCCAGGGGCGTAAAATACATTTGAACGTCAAAAGTTAGGCTCTATTGTTCAAAAATTTCAGGAACTCTTTTAATGTTTTTCTCTCCCGAGTATGATCGTATCTCGAAACCAGAGATGTACAAAATGGTTTTAAAAAAGCATTTAAATACAAAATGCAAAATACTTTTCAGATTTACTATTTCAAATGCAAAATACAAAATAGTTTTGCGTTTTGTATTTCAAATGCTAAATGCAAAATAGGTATTTTCAAAATACTTTTTCAAAATAAAATACCTTTTGACCAAATCGAATGATATTTTTATTTATTTTAGATATTTATCATGAGAAATAGAATAGAGATACAATGCCGAGCCAAATGGCACCTTATGCATGACATTTTGGTGATATGTATCAGTACGCGTATCAATAAATTCTGTTATGTTATTAATAATAATAATACTCACTTAAAATAATGTAAAAAAAACTAGACTACCGAAAAGATAGCAATGGCTCCATTTTGTGAATTGTGTGGCCATTTATTTCGGTTGATTGTGCATCTAGTTCTTATTTTATTATTATTACACTTTTCTTTTATTAATAACAATGGAGAATGTCAATAGGTCTGCAAAATCACTTGAAAGTATGTTACGGCATAACATAAGGCGCGCACTCTGACCACAGAAGAAAAAAACCGGCCAAGTGCGTGTCGGGCCACGCGCAAGGTAGGGTTCCGTAGTCGTCTACCCTTTACATTATGTGGACTAAAAAGTTCGAAAACTTATATTTACTATGTTTTTGAAAGAATTAACAACATTATCTAAGGTATCAATGGAAATTGTACGAACGTTTGCTTTTGTAAAGTACATTTCTGAAGTTCGACTATTACTCGTTAACTAGTAATGTCTACTTAGCTGTGATAGTTTTCCTTTTAAATTCATCGTATATACTACTACCATGATTTTTTTCACATGCCTAGTAGCCACCGTTTAGCTGGCAGGGGGGGGGGACACTTGACCATAGCAAAAATTATCACTTCAAAGCTTAATATCACGCTAACCAATTCTTTAATCAAAAAATGCTTTCAGAAACCTTATAATATTTTTAAAAGAGCTATCCAACGATACCCCACACGATGGGGTTTGGCAGAAAAAAAATTTGCACCACCACTTTACATATAGGGGAGGTACCCTAAAAAAAAATGTTTTTAAAGATTTTATTCTACCGTTTTGTCGGCGTCATTGATATGTATACTCATGCCAAATTACAGCTTTCTAGCACTAACGGTTTCTGAGAAAAACGGGGGTCGGACGGACGGACGGACGGACGGACGGACGGACGGACGGACGGACGGACGGACATGGCGAAACTATAAGGGTTCCTTGTTTACTACGGAACCCTAAAAAAGGGCACGCATGGCTAGCAGGCGCCTCTATCGGTCAAATTCGGCAATACAAGCGTCATTCGTTCATTTCATTTTGTTTGACTGGTAATGTTGGCTAAACTTAATCACAAAGTATTTTGCATTTTGAAATTAATATTAAAAATGCAAAATACATCTCGAAAGGTATTTCAAATAAAATACAAAATGCTTTTTACTAAAAGGCATTTAAATGCAAAATACAAAATAGGTATTTTGCATTTTGTATTTGCATTTTAAATAGAAGTATTTCAAATAAATCGCATCTCTGCTCGAAACCTTTTTTCTAATAAAGCTTTGTGTATTTAATTTAATAAAGAAATAATTATGCCTTAACCGCGCTCGCGCCAGCTCACAACTCTGACGCAAATGCCTGTGTTCGATAACTGTTTGCCTTCATCTGTGCAAACCAGGGACCCGCCCGGTATCCCCTTCGAGGGTTTTTGAACGGGTTTTTAGTAAGGCTTTGCTTACCCAATCCGTTGCCCTTCAAACCCATTCATTTGGCTTTTAAAGCGCTTTTAATACGGTATCCCCTTCAAGGGGTTTTTGAAAGGGTTTTTAGTAAGACTTTGCTTACCGAAGTCGTTGCTCTAAAAAAACCCATTCATTCGGCTTTTAAAGCGCTTTAAATATGGGTAAGCCGTTCAGTTAACGAATATCAGATATTTTTACTAAGCGCTTAAAAAGCCTTTCGAAAAGGCAACAGTTTGAAGGGGTTTCCCTTTCCACGCTTATGCAATTTTCATCCTTTTACTGATGACAATAAGAGCAGTATTGCAAATTTACGTTTGTCGACTGGATGACTGTCGGCACAGGTGCCATAAAATGCCGGCGCCTTTGAAATACCGCTAAGTTGCGATTTGAAAATACCTTATCACATTGCAATACGGTTTCCTTTGGCATGGCGAAGGGCCGGAACAAGTTGAAGCGTGCAATTTATCGAACGGGCCGACTTTTCTGCAGTTGTAACATATTTAAAAAGTAGTGTTCAAAAAACAAATGCTGATTCTGTTAATGCAAATACTTTTTAGGGTTCCGAAACCGAAGGCTCTAATCGGAGCCCTATTGCTGTCACTCACGCATCCTCCGTCCGTCGTTTGTCACAAAATTTTGTTCCTAACAATTTTTTAACTTCCCGTTGACCTATGAACTTGAAATTTGGTGATAATGTTTATTATTTTACCAACAAATACTAATATATATATATTGATAAATGAGGTTTTTCCTTTGAAATTTTGCGGATGGTTCGGAACCCTAAATGTGCGAGTGCAACAAGCACTTAGCTGGGTTTATTATGTTAATTAATTATTAAGGTACCTAAAAAATATATATATACTCAAGGATTAATGCTTGGATTTAGCAAAAAAAAATCGGATAAATGTGTTAATCTCGGTACCGATACCGATGTTCCCCTGAGTGACGAAATTGAAATTAATAAAATGGTTGTTTAAAATACGATAATGGATATATTTTTCCCTAAATTATGAATATAGGCTACAACAATATTCAAAATACAAAAAACATTGCATATAATATAGCAAAACCTTTTAAAATAAAGACATTTTAATTTCCACTGAGTTACATTTTGTACAAAGTGTACGTATACGTACACTATTATTTAAGTAACATAATTTACCTAAAAAACGAGAAAAAGGTACATATTTTTTTAGTAAAGTGCTATGTAATAGACCGGCTCTATTTGCATGCATTATAAACGAAGAAAAACATTATATTCCACCAAAATATTTTTTGTGAGTTGTTAGTAATACCAAAGAGTAATACCAATATGACGTATAATGCACAGTGTTGCCAAATCTTATGTCTTTAAACGAGCAATTCTTGTATACATATTTATTTATTTTGGGGATCTCGGAAACGGCTCTAACGATTTTGATGAAATGTGGTATGTGGGAGTTTTCGAGGACGAGCAATCGATCTAGCTAGGTCTCATGCCCAGGAAAACGGCGAGCAAAGCTCGGCCGCCCAGATATTTTATATCTTTATACGAGCAATTCTTGTATATATTTTTATTTCGGGGATCTCGGAAACGGCTCTATCGATTTTGATGAAATTTGGTAAGTGGGGGTTTTCGGGGACGAGCAATCGATCTAGCTAGGTCTAGTAGGTCTCATCACCGGGAAAAGGCCGATCAAAGCTCGGTCACCCAGATATTTATATTTGTTTGACAGCTCATTTTCATGGAAGAGTTAACGTAGTAAAATTGAAGTTTGAGCTTCCAGTGTGAAGAAATAATGTAGAATTACACTACACAAAAAACTATTTAGACTGAAAAAGAACACAGTTAGTAAAATAACCGAAGAAAACATTGAAAAATGCCTTAGCTAACTCTGTCATAAATCCTAATATCATCGTAAAAATCAAGTTTAGTGCTGATTATTTCGTAATTTTCAACGTCAGTTATAATTATGTTCTTTTTTTACGAAACCGGTAAAGTGCGTGTCGGGCCACGCACAATGTAGGGTTCCGTAGTTGGTCACCCGTTACATTATGTGGACTAAAAAGTTTGCAAACTTATATTTACCTACTATGTTTTTGAAATACTTAATTAAAAATTATCTGAGGTAAAAAATACTTAATTATCTGAGGTACCTACCTCAATGGAAATTGTATGAAAGTTCGGCTTTTAGTCGTTAACTAGTAATGTCTCCTCAGCTGTGATCATTTTACTTATAATTTCATTATATAGGGTATAACATTTAAATCGGTCAGTATGGGAATTCTGAAACTATAAGACATACCAAGATCTGTTCTTAGGAACGATGTCATAGATTTCAGTAACAAGAAAAACTCAATAGTAAAATCATCACCTAAACGAGTTTAATATTGCATTGAAAACCATAGTTGCCATTTCAAACATCAACTTAATGAAGGGTTATGTTATGAATTTATGATGCATTTTATTCATTTTAGATAGCATCATAGTAACTTTTACTTATGAAGTTATGACCATACTCGGAACAAGTTCTAGGGATTTGATATCGATTAAATTAAAATTTTAATTGCCAGCAATGTATTGCAAAGTAAATTGACAACTCAGTACAAATGACAGGCCTTAGTGTTCTGTTTACTATGAAGTTCTCTTAGGCAGTGCACGTAGTACATTGAGGGTGCGGAATTAGGAAATTTAATTTCGCAATTTTTGAGTTTTTGCTAGTCCTCAGCTTAGTGAATCCTCAAATTTGATAAAGGGTCGGCAATGCGCACGTTACTCCTTTAGAGTCGCGAGCGTTTATAGGCTGCGGTGTCGGCTTACCATCAGGTGGACCGCACGCTTGTTTGCCACCATCGTAGTATAAATTCTAGTTGACGTAGAATGGCTAATGGAACATATTAATATCAGTTTAAAATTAATTCAATTCAATTCAATTCAATCATTTTATTTCAGATAATATATAATCCATACAATTTGTTAGTAATACACCAAGAACCTTGCCTGAAATACCTATACCTGCTATACTGCTTTCTATACCTGCTTCCCGGTAACGCACTGTATCAATACGTGTGCTCATTGAAAATTCTACTTACGTCACCATGAAAAAAGTAATCAGTCAGTAACAGGAAATTTCAATAACCAACACTTGGTAGCTTAATATCACGCCAACAGATTCTTGAATCAAAAAACGGTTTGAGTAACCTCACAATATTTAGACAGCACCAACATGATGCGGTTTGAATGAAACAAAAATAAATTCACCAACACTTGATGTCTAGGGAAGGTACCCTAAAAAAACATGTTTTTCAAGATGTTGTTCTATATTCGTCCGTTTATATTTAGTACCCGTGCCAAATTACAGCTTTATAGTACTAACGGTTTTTGAGCTAAGCTGGAACCGGACGGACGGTTCGACGGACATGGCGAAACTATAAGGGTTCCTTGTTTATTACGAAAACATGACAAGCAAGGATAGCTTTTTTATTGTTCTAACACAATTGGTAACCGGATAGATTGTTGATAAGTGATCCAGTATTCCAAAAAACGGTCAAAATAAATATTTACGAAAACTACGCGCAGAGTTCCTTAAAGAGCGGGATGGTTAATTGCAAACTCACGCGTGTTAGAGCGAGACATCTGTAATGGCACTGCAATAAACTAGTACAGAATTCATATTTTAATTATTATCCTTCTTTATGCACTTATAACGCGGCTTTACCGTTACACTGAGTAACTTTTCGATCCAATGAGAAACAAAATTTCTCAGTGGAACTTCACGCTTGTACCTTGAGATACAAAATTTAAGTTATTTTATTATGAAAAGTAACGGTAATTTCTATATCAATGAATGATGTTATTAATAACACCACATATAAGAAATACGATAAAATACGATAATTACCTTCTAAAACTCCGTCACTAAATGGAACTAAAAATAGTCAACCAAAAACTCTGCAATGTAAACTCCTTTTGCAACGAAAGCTTTTAGTATACTGACTAACCAACAAAACCAACACGGCATGGATAAAAGAATGTAGCCTTACCAAAATAAAATTGTCTTTTTGGAAGAATTAATCAAAATATTATCGAATAACATTCGTTATTCAATAGGAATCTCTACAGCGCTACTTTTTTGAGCAATATTATACACTAAACATTTAAATTAAAACCATTACAATGATGTAAATATCGATGTATCTATAAACTTTATTGCTAGTCAAATCATAATACTCTTACCATACAAAAATCTGCATCTGCAATAAAATGCTGGGACATGGAAAAAATGGCAGTGTTGCTACCTTGTAGATATATTATTAAAAAAAAAGTTCCTACGCATAATTATTGATGCAAAATTATCTATTAACGTATTTAATAGCACAAAAGATACGCAACTACTTTAAAAACATGTCTAAAGTGATAAAAATAATGGTAGGACATACCAAAAATGCCGCTATACAACGGTAGAAAAATCGCCCGAACACGAAACAAAACAAAACTTCGGCGTCGGCTACCCAAATATTAAAAACTAAAGTGAAACTATTAATTCACGCCGCTCTACGCGAGTTGCAAGTACTTACGCAGCACAGAAAACTGAAGATCTTCCAAAGGGTAAGCGCTTAACTCGTTATGGTTAGCCTTTCCCGAAACTATTCATTGAATGGGCAACCAGCGCTTAAAATTGTCGGAAAGGGATACCCTTATAAAAGCGGTGGTAGCCTCTTTCCTAGTTCTAAGCAAAATGAAGGGGTTACCCCTTCGATTGGGTTAGCAAGACGTTAGGGCTATTCATTGAACGACTAAGCCGTTCAAAGGCTTTTTTCTGGGAAGGGGTGGTCGGGTCCCTGGTGCAAACTGGATGATATCATCGCTTACACACTAGTTGTACAGGTGTCTCATTGTTATGGCACCAGAATAACTGTTCTGCTTTAAACTTTACGAGTTACAGAGATTGAGGGACATAGTTATGCTGGTGTCGAGCTGATGGTATCTGTGATCGTAGTTCTAATGCTTGTAGTGGGTGAGGTCGTGCATGTTACTTGATGGGCAGCTTTCAGTATAATTAGTATGAATGCGAATTGCAGTATCATAGCAATATCTGTGAAAAAAAAATTGGCTTCAACCAACATCGGCGTCGTGTTTGACGCTTCTTCAAAAACTGAACGCAGCCATAATAGTTACGCCACTGTAAAAATGTGCTTAAGTATAGAAGAATACAGCTAAATACCGTTTATATAATAACTCCTTTCAGACGGAGACGTGTGAATAGCCAGTTAATGTCTTAAGTAGGCATTTGCTATTGCCAATAATAAAGTAGGCAATAATGTTTCTCAACAGAGCCCTGGGGTCAAACGATATTATAAAATTAATGGCAGCAGGCTATCCTACAGCCACGTAGTCTCTTACTCTATATTTATTGAGATCGCTTTAATTGATCTGGGAGATTCATTACGGGGCACCCTAAACAACACTATAATGCGAAGAAATAACAATATGGAAACCGGTAATAGTCTCGAACTCGATATGTGCGTAGTGAGCTGCGAGGAACACCGTTAATGTACTTCTAATTGCTTTTGCTAGGTTATGTGCAGCGCTTTAATAGCAATTTAATCGTAATTGAAAACTAATCAACTCAGTTGAGCACAATCTTCAATTAGTTATAGATCATAATTACTCGAGTTCAATAGCTGCCGCAGGTATGAGGTGCCTACCGATTTAATTGACCCTTCTGTTCGTTTTCGAAATCGCTGCACGTGGCCGTGGCTACCTTTTATGGTAAGACTTACAGTAATTTCTCCGAACATTCCAAAGTAACAATTGAAATGCACGTGTCTTGAAAGCATTCCGAATTTGAAATTGGAAGCCGAAAAAAAATTAACCCAAATTTTGCAAGAGTTGCGGAATTGAAAATAAGGGTTGCAAAAAATCCTTTCTAACCCGAGCGATGCGTCCGAGGCTTTGCATCGAACACGTGCAGCGGTAACAATGCGGCATTTCGAAGACAAATTGTCGGATGTCGCGGCTGTACATTTGGAACATACGACGTATAAGTACTGAGATACAGAGCGAGATGACTCACGGGCAGCGTCGTCGATACCGGAGCGAACGCCGTATTATTAAAACTCGAAAGGAAAAAAAGATAAGCGTTCACTCGTCGTCCCGCGTCAAGAATTGTACATCTGCCGAAATTTCTCACGGGTCCTTCCAGAGCGTCTCGTATGGTATTATTACGCCGGACCACTCTGCTATCGCTACCTACGTATTATACATAGATCGCGGAGCTGTGGTAATTATGACGACTGGGCCGCTAGCGGTACGCGGCTACTTTTTAATAGCGTGCGATTAGCATATCGGGTCCGCGATGGGATATCTCTAGAGAGAAGCTGTCACCGCGCGATTAATTGACGTAGATGAAAGTTATTGCGGTGCGATAAACTAAAATGTTTGCTTTAATTAATTATGAAACCGTGACTGCCATTTGTTGTAATTAAATTAACTAGTTAGTTAAAACGTGTCGTAACACGTTCGTGGGAGAAAGCTTTTGGCACGCACGTGCGTCGATAAATAATCGTACGTATTGTATAATAAGCTCTTTTGTCAACCAAATAAGAATAGTTTGTTATTCTTAAAGAATAAAGTGAGTTGCACAATAAGGTCGGATACGGGTCCCGACTTGTTGGAGGTGTTTTCACGCAACAGGTTGAGACTTGTCGAGGCTCGGGGTGGTTTTGTAAATTGTGCAAAACGAAAGCTTGGAAGCCTGCGGCGTTTGCAGGCTACCATGTCTACTATTATAGAAGGTTCGAAATAGTACCAGCTTATTAAATGTTATTTTATTATCCGTTTATCTATTTTCACTGCTAGAAATAATCTTTTGCATCGACTGGAACATGAAACATGCCTGCTTGCATGGACTGTCCTGTTAACATTAATAACGCGGAACTCAAAATGCCAATAGCTTAAACCTGTGCATTGTTTTATATTTTGTGTGATGGTTATGATTATAAGTATAATACAGATATGAAATTAATATTGTAACAGCGTAAATCCCTTTTCAATGCTAGGGCTTATACTAAGTTTAGGTACCTATGCCTTTATTTTTCGACCTTTTGTTAGTTGATACGAGCCAAAACTAAATCCCAATTTAGTTTTGTCTTGTAAAAATACCCAAAAAATAAGTCTTATTGTCTTAGTTATTTAGTACCTGACCAGTGTGTTATTTTATACTTAAGGCGCGGGGGTGGGCTAGCTCTCTCCATACGAACTTTTGTTCGCTTGTGTTTGCATTACACTTATGATTTTTGGTCAGTATGCTTATTTTTCTGTTAGCCATGGATTTTTTTTTCAATTTGTGGAAATTTTTGTTTTTTATTTTCTTGACATTCTTCGTATATCCAATAAAGCAAAACCCCTACCCCGCGCCTTAATTACAGCCAAGTGCAAAATAAATAGTTATGTAGGTATCGTATTTATTCTTCTCCTTGAAATGTACCGGAACCTCGATTCTCGGTCATAAAAGCTGTGGAACCTATTTTGAGTAAGTTGTGTGTCTGCATCCATATTTTTGCACTTGACTGTTATACAATTTAAGTGCTACGCCGTAGCCCGTAGCAATTTTTGCGATTGTTTTGTTAGCAGATAAACATTTTCATCCTATTTTTAATTTAGTAAGTAGTTACCTATCTAATTAGCCAATTTTTTAAAAAGTTTTTTAAGACGGGCAGACTACATTATTGTAAAGGAATAAATTATCATAAAGATTGTTTGCTATTTATGAAGTATGTAATTATGTAAATAAATATTGAATAATAACATAATTTAAACATATAGTGTAAATTCGACCAAACAAGAATTTATACTGGTTCGCCTTTCGCCTTTTTACACACTATTTCCTTTTGTATTTTTCATAATTGTTTTATGAGTACAATAAAGAGTTTTACTACTACTTCTACTTACTACTACTACTGGTTTTATTCTGGCAATAAACAATCGTTGAATAGCAAAATATATAGTCCATGCCTTAATGCCCTTTTAATCTTTGTTAAAGTCTTTCATCCAGTTTGGACGAAACCAGCCTAAGTCTTAAATTAATTATAATATGTGCTGATGGCTGACTAAATAAGGGTCCTTTTGCATGCTAACGATGATTAATTTTAGTCTTTAGTTTTGATTACAATGACCATAGAACTTTTATTTTTTCTTGCAGTATTTATTGAGAGAAATAAACCCAGGTAAATCTATCTAAGATCAATCCAGATTAGCAACACCTACACACAAACAATTCTCACTCAAAATGCCACGGGCGCCTATTGTTGTTGCCCTAATCATATCTCCTATCTCTCAATCAATGTCCACTTAATCACGTCAGGCTGACGTCCAAAATAAAACCGCGGCGGTAAAAAGTGACCATTAAAACCCAGTAGCAAGGTCCGCCTTGGGCTTTGCACGTGCGCGTCCCGACCGGTACTGAATTACTAATATAATACAGCCTTCCACGGATACCTTAAGGCTTTACCAAAAAGGTTTAGATTGTCTTGGCTCAACTGCTTTTCTTGCGTGGTGCTTCTATACCTTATATAGAGAGTATTGACTGTGGCTCGCGCCGACAACATCTTGTCTGACCACTTATGGAACGAGCCAAAGTAAGATTCAGCGCTGTACCTCCGATCCGACTCTGTAACATTGAGTTGCGGTCTCGCTACTGTATTGCTTTATTATATCATTTATGACCATTTGATGATCATTTTACTGTGGTATTATTAAAGGGTATGAAGGGCTATAAGTGAAAAATATAAAATGCATTGAAAAGTTTATATTCGTGTGGCCATTTATATATCTAATTTGATTTCAATATTTAACTTATCGATATAAATCATTACCCTAAATTAAAGCTTAGTAAAGGAAGATCACAATATCAATAACCCTAATTCTTAACCTACTATACTATACAATATTTTCAAAATATCACATCACGATTCGAAAATACAATTAAAGCTTTCGGAGTTATCACAAGTATTGTGCGAACCCTAATTACTAACCCTATATGGCATCTTAAGATTAAAGCTAACATCACAGACGATTGCAGAAACCGGAGAGCAGCACTGGTTTCACGGAAGACACTGATTGTTGAGTGTGTGAGGCTTAGGCTTGCACCCAGCGGTCTTGGAAGGCTGGGTACTGCTGCTCGGGGGTCTGGCATTCGGTGTAGCAGTGCGCCGCTGCGAAGTCAGCTTCGGTCTTGGTGATGGCGGTCCAGAAGAAGGTGCCGGCATCTGTGCGGGCGAAGTGGACTGGAACGTAGAAGTCGTCACAAGCGACGGGCACGAGGTCACAGGTGGCATCGTTGTAAACAAGGAAGGCAGCCCCAGGCTGGCAAGTCTTCATCTCTTCATAGATCTTGCGCTCCAACGCTTCGTTGCTGGCGTTGTCGACGACTTCAACGCTCGTCTCGACAGTTTTGGCGGGAACTTTGCGCTTCGTCGTTTTCTTAATGATCTTCATTAGTGGCTTCAGTAGCGCCTTGATGCCGCTGTTCTTCATTTTCTCGGTGTTGTATTTGTTCTCGTTGATCGAGTTGTTAGTGGCGATGATGTATTCGTTGTTAGCGTAGTAAGACATGTTGAGAGATTGGGATAGCAAGGTAGTGCGTGTTTCGCAAGTGAGATCACAGGCGGGAATGAAGGGCTGCTCGGGCCGACGGGCCTTTTATACCCGGAGCGCCGCCCCCGACATAAAAGCTCCTTGTACGTGAAAAGCTCCCTTGCGTGTGTGGGTGAGTTAAGTGGTTTATTCGATACGTTTTCATAAAGTACAATGGGTCAATATTGTAATAGTGATGATGTGTTACATGAAGAGTTAAATACTTAAGTGCATATGAAAGTTATTTTTTTAATTGGCAGCATTGTTTTTGAGAAGTTTATATGCTGTAATTGTACCACACTAGGTTAGGTATTAACCATTTCTATAAGTTCTAACGTATCTTAAAATACTATTTAAAATAGTGGGTTCTTTTAATGTTTAGTAATGCTATCGAAATCGTTTAATAAATTCTTTATGCCCTACATTTTATTTACTAGGAAATTATTTCAACGAATAAACACGTAAAATAAGTAAATATTTAGTTTTTAATACCACTTAAGCATCACCCCTCTCCCAATTTTACTGAAGCCTATTTACGAATGATATCAATGATATTACATTGTATGCAAATATGTATCCACAATCCTAATCATAGACTAACAATAGATGTATTGATTATAGAAGTGTCCACGTGCCGTCCACACGCCGTGGGTAAACACAACATGTGTCGATGTAACAATGCGATTGTTATCAGGGGTCACTAAGTCATGAAGGGTAATTCGTTCCCATGTCGGGGTCACCCGGGGGTAACGGAGTCACCCTAGGGTAACGGCGCGCGCGCGCAGTTTTGTATGACACCTGACTGAGTGTAAAGTGCGTGTAATATATGAAATTTGGGTAAATAGAGGTAATAATGGTATCAATGGTATTGATAATCGTCTCTTTCATTAATAAAGTTATATGTAAGATAGTATGATTGTCTTTTGTTTTTTTCCTGAGTAGGTATCTAGAAACTTAATCCTATCTCACGATCAACCATCTGAATTATTCAAGTCGAGTTCGTGTTCATTAGCATTTAGTAAAAGAATTAATAAACATAAAATGCCACCTACACACAAAATATTCTCGTACCGGTCCAAACATGTAAGATTTTTTTCTTGTGTCCAAAGAGAGTATTACAAAAAAATCAAGTTTAAAAGAAATCAGTGTAGCGGTGATAGTGGCTGTCGTCCAATGGGGTGCGCGGGCGCCGGCAGGTGCTGCGATCCGCGCGCTCGCACACACTCGCGCTGCTCAAATATACGACCATTGAACACGTGCATTCGAAGGGGATGAACATACGAATCAGTCTCGACATCGAGCGGGACGGTGAATATTTTTTATCGAAACGTATAGATTCACGACTCCCTCATATCCGAAATAGGGTAACGCAAAGGCTAATTTGGTTATTGAAAATTGAGGGGTTGTTCGTGGGAATGCTCCGCGCTCCTAGGTTCCCAGGGTTGCTCGCACATTGAGCTTTTTTTCGGCGATGCGAGATTCGGAACCGCGACAGATGGCAAGCGGGCGATCGTTCAGCTTTGTTATAATAAATCGTATGGGGTATTGGATATAAACGTTCCATTTTGATGGCTCAGCGCGTTCGGGGGAGGGATGAAGATGTAAACAAGTGTAAAAGGGGTCAGTGGAACTCGGGCTGTAATTAAATGACTATTAGGGCCATTTTAAGATTATAAGGAGAGATTGTTAGGGGTTGAATTTGGGTTTTTCAGAAGATTACACCAATTAATGCTCAGCAACGGCATCGCTTTTAGGAGTTTTGAGTTGTGAATAGTAATCAAATGGTAGTTTAGGGAAATTACTAATAGGAACGCCGAAAGCCAGTTCCGTTGATGAAGATACTCAGAAATTCTGAAAGCCTTATCACTAATGACAGCGGTACTATCCGATTGCGTGAATCACGAATTCTATTTTTTCCACGACGCATCATTTTCGAAACTCACATTATTTATCTAACGATGTTGGCCAGATACCTGTCCCCGTTTCCCACGACTGAAGACGATGCAAAAACCTGTAACAAAAGCCCCTAAAGAATAGCCTGAAGAAGGCACTTTGCGTAATATTAAGAAGAGGTATTGTCATCGCGACAAGTGCGTGGGATCGCGGGGGAGCGAGGGCGAACCAAAACCAACCCCTATTCAATCTTCCCTGCACTTGTCACGCCGGGGTCAAATTTTTTGGCTTTGTTATGCTTTAATTTATGAAACTTTTGTGAGCAGGTAGAGCGGTTAATGCGATTTCGGATTTATGATTTTAAGACGCCTGTGGGCTGTGAAATATGTCGTAGAAGCGTGAGATACAACCAGATAGTGTATTAATTGCGATGTCCCCCAAGTTCAGGCAAGCATAAGAAAGAAGTGGACTTGGAACTTTGCATTGCCTGACTGGATACATGAATGACTACATAGTATAAAACAAAGTCGCTTCCTGCTGTCTGTCCCGTTGTATGCTTAGATTTAGATCTTTAAAACTACGCAACGGATTTTGATGCGGTTTCTTGATAGATAGTGATTCAAGAGGAAGGTTTATATGAATAATTTGCACCCGTGCGAAGCCGGCGCGGGTCAGTAGTATCTAATAAGCCGAGGCAGTACAAAAAAGTGCAAGCGGGTTAGTCACTCCAAAACTACTAAGTTGTTAGTGTGCTAGGTGCCTGACAATGAGAAGGCTTGGATATACCCAATACCCATATAAGTAGTATTTTTATCTCACGAGCACAGGTGAGCCATGGTTCTGTGTTGTGCTATACATGCACGTTGTCTATGTGTGTCCCAGCGTAGGAATAGGAACTATGAGTTCACGTTGTCTATATGTTCGTATGTGTCACAACTACAACAATGGTCAACCTGCGCTTGTGAGATAAAAGTGCTTCTGACTGGAGTTGACGTCAATATCAAATAGAGATCCTGAAGATGAAACTGTAAAGTAGATGATAATGTTAAGTGCTGACATGTGTCCCGTTATAAGATGTACGAACTTTATTGTAGACCTAGCACGTGTTGCGATCGAGAGTATGTCGGCATATCTTTAGCTATCCGTCACTTTCTAACAGCGCCAATCAGAAAAAGACGCGTTGCTCGAGATAAGTCGAGATACTCTCGAGCGCATCTTGTGCTACGTGCGCTGGTGAAACTTAATAACTATATATTGCCTTAAAGTTACGTAGGTAAGTTAATTTTAATGTTGTTAGAGTTTGTAGGCATATATTGAGCAAATTTTAATTTATCAATCGTCTTATCGATTACTTCTTCAATTTGAGATATTGACTTAATAGTCCCGAAAACTTAGTCTTTTTAGTTCTAGAAAACGGTTCTCGTAAAGATGTTACTGTCATTCAGTAATATATATATATTTATATATATAGGTAAAGTATTATTAACCATTATAATCCAAAAGAATAATATATCATTCTGAAAAAACTTAGCTAGGTCTACACTGTGAGTGTGGGAATTTCGGTTACAGCATTAGTCGAATAAAAATTGGGGGTGGAAAATAAAAGCATGTATAAATCATCCCTAATCGTTTCTTTTGTTGGCTGTACACTTGTTGCGTCACCCAAAACGTACGAGATGTATACCAACATACATTTACCATTAGTAAACTATCAACAGTCGATAGTATATGTCAAATTTTCAACAGTTGAAATGCAGTGAGGGCGGAATTATAGGGGTTGTTGAACAATTAACCGAATCGCAGGTAAAATCGTTTCTAATTGAGGTGAACAAAAAAAGGTCAGATGATTTTGCATTTGTAAGGGTGATTGGATGATGAATTTCGTAAGATTATGCCTACAGTTGGATACGTAAATTATTAAACGTAAATCACGGCTGTAGTACTTTACAGCCATCCATCATCATTACCAGCTTATACAGTAAAGCAAATAAAGGTCTACCAGTTTTAAACCTTATCATGCAAATAAGAGGGTTCAAAAGAGGTAGGCAACTTTCTTGACTGACTGTACCAGATCCACTGACCTCTGTGTGCCTCTGTGTAATACACACGCCATGCCACTGGACTGCCGGGTAACAAATTATTAATTGGCCGGTTTGGTTTACCTCATTTTGACATTGGAGGTCAACGACTTAATGAACAGGTAGGTAAGTAATTATTGATTAAGTTACAAATTACAATCAGGACATTGTGACGAATAATACTTTAAATTCTTAATTTATATAGTATATTGAACCGTGTATAAGTCAGTGATAGAACCATTATATAGATATCATTTGATAGAACGTAATCTATTCTAATGATATTATTTTCGATTTCGTTAATATTACAATCTGACTGTTCTGTTTTTTTTTTCAGAATCAGAATCAGAATTTATTTATTTGTTTAACATAGGTACAATGTAAAGATCTTAAGACTTAAGCATGCAGCGAACTCTATGTTATGCCAGGTGGCGTACAAATATTTTTATGTGGTAATATAGATTTTCATTTTCATGCATAGATACTAATACGATTTATATAATTTTAGAACAACGTCAACAGAGATATAATGTCAATAGTTATTAATAGATAATACGATCAATATAATTTTAAAACAATGTCAACAGAGATATAATTTAAAATTATAATATTAATGTCAAAACGAAATGAGAGTAGGTACAACAATTTCAATAAAATATATATATATATATATATATATATATATATTTATATTACATCAGTGTCATTTAAAAATTGTGGAATATTATAATAGCATTTGTCAATTAAAAATAATGTTAACTTCTTCTTAAATAATCCAATTGGTAAGTTCTTTATGGAGGTTGGAATTTTATTATATATTTGTGGTGCCATCCCCAGTATGCTCTTCCTTAGAAGAGCAGTGTTACATGTTTTGTTACGTAACATATTCACGTACTGTGTTCTTGTGGGGAGCCTTCGTGTGTTGGCAACTGTAGTGTATAGGTTGGGATTACATTTTACAAAAATAGCTGTTTCTAAAATGTACAGACAGGGAAAATTTAAGATTTTAAGTGACTTAAAATATGGAATACAACTATCTGTAATTTTCAATCCACACATAGCTCGGATGCACCTCTTTTGAGATTTAAATACTGAGTCCTTATCAACAGAATTTCCCCAGAAAATTATTCCATATCTCAATAAAGATGCAACGAGTCCATGATAAGCAACCCGTAAAGCATCACTGTTTACTATTTTGGAGAGCTTGTAAAGAGCGTAAGCAGACTTATTTAGTTTTTTACATAAGTCATTTATATGGTCTTTCCACGTGAGCTGACTGTCAATGAGTAAGCCTAAGAATTTCGTCACTCCTACCGTTGATATGTTATTACCTTCATAATTAATATTTATGTCATTTAATTTAATTCTCTGATAAAAATGCATTATATTCGTTTTGCTTAAATTAATAACTAAATTATTATTATTCAACCACATTACAATGTCATTTATTACATTATTAATATCATGTTCATAATTATTAAAGTTATCACATTTTATAATAGATGTGCTGTCATCAGCAAACAAAATCATAGGATGAGAAATGGCTTTAGGCAGATCATTGATATATATCAAAAATAATAGAGGTCCCAACACACTTCCCTGCGGTACACCGTAGCTTACACATCTAGCATCAGACAAGAACACTTTACAAGTCTTGCTCTTTACACATATTCTGTTGATTTCAGTGTATTGCAACCGGTTGGACAGATACGATTTTATAAGATTTAGTATATTTCCCCTGATACCATAGGCGTTAAGTTTCTTAAGCAAAATTTCGTGATCTACTTGATCAAATGCTTTAGTCATGTCGGTAAATAAGGCACATATTGGTATTTTCTTATCAACGCTTTCCATTACGGTATTAATTAAATCAAATATAGCCATATTAATACTAACATTTTTCCTAAATCCTTTTTGTTCAATACACAGTAAGTTAAATCTATCCAAAAAATTATAGAGGCATTTGTATATGTATTTCTCGAACACCTTTGAAAATACTGGTATGAGGGCTATTGGCCGGTAATTTTGAGGGGATTCTTTGTCACCTTTTTTATGTAAGGGTTTAATGATAGTAGTTTTTAACTTGTCAGGGTATGTACCAGTTTCAATACATAAATTCATTATGTGACTTAGGTGGGAGGCTATATTATCACTTACATATTTAATAACTAAAGTACAGATTTTGTCAATTCCCACACTCCTAGTATTTCTTAATGTATTTATGATTAATTTAATATCGTGGGCCGTTGATGGGGCCATAAACATTGATTGCGAAATGTTGTGTATATTACAGCGCGAATTATTATCTTTTGGCAAGTTTTGTATACATTCAATAAAATGTTTATTTAGTTCATCAGCTATACCCTTGGGACTCGTTATGACATTCTGATCAGATTTTATCTTCATAATACTTTCAGGTTGGTAGTTAGCTTTCACAGAATTAATGATCTGCCAAGTAGCTTTTGATTTATTTGGCGCAGAGGTAATTTTATAGTTATTATGCGCTTTTTGGGTTAGCTTGATTATTTTTTTAAATTTCCGAGAGTAATCTTTAAGCATGTCTTTATTGCCTAGGGTGGGAGAAAGTCTGTATTGCCAAAGAAGTTGCCGTTGTTTCTTGCTACAAGCTTTTATGCCCTTTGATAGCCATTTAACTTTTCCATTGTTCTTTAGTGTCGTTTTCTTAGCAGGGAAGCATAAATCATAAATTAATAAAAAGTCAGCAAGGAAAATATTGTAAGCTACATTAGGATCATGCGTATTGTAAATGTTACTAAAGGATAAGCAGTCCAGATATTTTTTAAACAACTTTAAATTTTGCCTTGAGTAAATGCGCCTTTCAACACGCAGGTTATCTATTTTACATGTCTTATTTCCTGGATACTTAAACACTTGCGCAGTATGATCCGATAATCCAAAGTCGTGGACTTTACAACTTTGGCCATGTTTTAAGTTATGTGCAAAGTTATCTATACAAGTACTGCTAGATAATCGCGTAGGCTGTCGTATTTCTAAATCTAAGTCATATCCTAGGAGAAAGTATTCAAATTGTAACGTTACATGGTTCTTTTTCATAATGTCTATGTTAAAATCGCCGCAGATGATAATCTTTTTATTATTGTTATTACATATTTTTTTAAGTATAACATCAAACTTCTCATAAAATAAACTAAGGTTACTATAACTAGGTGTCCTATAAATACATACAATCACAGTTTTATGAGTCACAAGTTCTACTGCACAACATTCAATTATACCTGAGATTGAGAGTTTAGCAATATCAGGTAGTTCCTTAAAGTGTTGTCCTTTTTTCACCAGTATGCAGGTCCCGCCTCGTTTGTTTTGTCTCGAAAAACACGCTGCGAGCTGATAATTTGGTATCCTCACAAGATCTTCATGGCTGGTCATTATAAAGTGCTCTGTTATGCACACTACGTCTATCTGTTCTTGGGCTGATTCTAGTTCGTTTAGACATATTGTAAGCATGTCCGACTTGTTTATAAGGCCGGCAATATTTTGGTGAAGGATATTTATGTAGCAGTTAGGTACGAAAAAACTGCTCCTCTACTCTCTGCTCACTGCTCCTCTCTGAATTATCCGTGGGCTTGTCTATGCATTTAGAGCTATTTTCAGATATCTCGGTCATATTATAATTACTGGGAAATGATGTCATAAGTTGTATTAGGTCATTGTACATTGTTTTGAAACCTTGTCGATTTAAGTTTCCAGTCTGAGAGATCATACTGTTATCATATGATAAATTCAAGTTCGAGTCTAAGATGTAACATGTTTCTTGTTTTAGATTATTCCTGTATAATAGGTTATTAAACATTTCTATACGTTTGGTAAACAAGTTCGAATATTGGTTCAGTTTGTATGTCGGCAGACAAATAATAATATTAGTATGTTGTACAAAGCTTATCTGGTCCTGAATAAATTTGAATACTTGTTGATCTGTTGACTTTCTGTTAACTATTAGGTAGCGGACCCCAGGCATCCTTCAGGATGCAACTGTACTGGGATAATGCTAGGAGGATGATGTTATTATTACATTACAATCTGACTCGGGTGTCATTTTCGCAAAATTTATTATGTAATTTTGAATCACCAAATTTTATCAGTGACTCAGAAATACCAGATACTCTTAATTAAGTTTATATTAACTTCATACGTTTATATTTATGCCCACTACAAACTATAAATTACACTTGAAATAAACAAAAATAAACGCCTAGCATTCTTTCAAAGATGATCTTACCAGAGCAACCACACAAAATCTTATAGTTGGGCCTCTCATACCCAAAAAGTACCTACCTAGTTTTTATTACCCAACTAGAGCGCATCGAATCCTTAATTAAAACTACAGAATAATAACAATCCTTTTTTACCCAAAACTATTAATAGGCTTCCATGCACGCGGTACCTCTGAAACTCATTCTGATGGCATTCAAAATAAAACAAAAATCTGATAACGAGAGTATGGGGTGATTATCGCCTCACGCCCCTCGCCTCTACCCTCTGCCACTAATGACCTACTCTCATTAGCTCCGTAACAAAATTGGTAAAAAAGCTGTAGAAATTGTATAGAAATTGGAGCCGATGATCCAATAAGATAGGCTCTTATTAGGAGGTATTTTTGGTTCAGTGGGCATGAAAACAAAGGCATTGCAAACAAACGTAAATATTTGAACATTTTGTAGATCTTATCGAGGTCATTGTTTAAGTTTTAAATGAAGTGAATGCATTCTGTGACTAGCTGATATACTTATTTAAATATCCAGCAGTGCAGTAAGTATCTCCTGTTTCACTTTTGATCTGTTTAAGACAACACTCCGAAGTGTTATAGATAGGTATTTAGACTATTTAGCCGATTCAAGGAAACATGTGAATAAATAACTCCTATTTTATCTTTACTTAGGTACCGAATATTTTGCTAGCTAGCCCTTTACCGGAAAGCTATAATTGCATAAATATAACGATGTATTTTGGTTGGAAATAGGCTGTGGAACCCATTGTTCTACATATTTAATACTTACCTAAGCCGCTAAAAATTGACTAGGTCGCAAGTCCTGCCCAGCTAGCATAAAAGGTTTTACAGTCACGTGGTATAAATTTACTAACACGTTGCCAACGAAAACAAAAAGATACTAAAGCAGTAAATCTTCTGTTTGAATCTTAATTGGTTGCGTCTAATATCAGAGTGCTTCTATTAAAGGCAATGGCGGCGACCAAGCAATGAACAGGCAGCAAATAAATGTTTAAGTGCAACGGACGGTTAATTCAAGCAATTTGTGGCGCGCTAGCGCAACTGAAAAGCGACATACGCCACCGTGAATACTTACATTTTTTATTATGCGTGTGGCAAACAAGCATACGGCTAGCGGCCATGTTAGGTAGACGGTATAGCGTATGGACGCTTAAATTGTGACTTCAGTATAATCGAAAGTGCGCTGCCAACCCTTTTTGATTTGATCTTTTGGTTCTTAACACAGTGAATCTTCTGTAGATATGTATACAGTGTTGTTCGCTACCAGGAACACGATACCTCATAGGTGAACGAGATGATATTCGGTTAGAGCCTACCTCTCATAACAAAGATTAACGTTTCTCAATTAGACTGCTTTAACTCGACCGCTTAAGCTGAGAGGGCGCGGGAGGGACTTGTCGCCCGCTACCCTGCCACTCCCCTCATAGCGGCCGTCTTGGTTAATTGGTAAGTGTCACGTACTAGAAGAGCCTATGCTCAGCAGTAATTGATTATAGGCTAAGAATGATGATGATCATAATAGCCCCCTAAAAGCAGCCAAACACGCTGCCAGCCCATGACTCACGGCGCGTGCGAGGTAATTGCGGCTAATAGTTGTCGCGAGCCGCCATTATGAGCGGGCGCCGCGACTTAATTGATCGTGTGTGGGATTAGATACTCACGAATTGATCTGACTTCATGACTCACCATTGAGTCTAATAGACTATTTGTGGAAATAGACAATCCGTTTGGTATATGACGCGCGTTAGAATAGGCGCACGTGAAGGCGAATGCTAAACTTTGTTTATATACTGTACTTATATAAGTTCCTAACGGTTTGCGTGGGTTTCAGGAAACATGAAGTCTGTTGTGAAAAAGCATTGCCAAAACACTCGTTAAGGCGCAAACCGATTCATTTTAGATATACCTACGCTTGGTCAAATCGACCTGTTAAGCACAAAGGGGGATTCTGCAACCAACAGTTATTGACGTGTGATGAGATTACTACTGTTTGTTTAGGATAACATGTAGGTGCATTGTTGATGTCATCTACCATTTAACGACTGGCGCCGCAGTATAATTGACTGTGCTGACTCACTGGATGCACTAATATTTATGATCAACCAAATAGCACTCAATTTTAGTTAATTATTCCTAAAGTAAATCACCACGCACTGTAGCCAAGGATGTACTGCAGCCGAGTGGTAAAGGCACGTGTCTTTCAATGTACAGTTCCTGGGGTCGACCTCGGCTCATACCACTGGATTTAAGAAAAAAATCTATGTATGAAATATCTTTTTGATGACGGAAAATATTGAGAGATCTAAGCGTGGGATATCATAGCATCGAGAGATCTATAATCATGATCTACTAACCGCCGTTTCATGTCTTGTGCTGTCTCTTAACCGGCTACACTCTTGATTTAAGTCATACATGCACTGTCCCCGATTTCATTGCCGTTGAGTACCTATGTTTAGGTAGTGAAACGCATACTACTAACTTACTAGTAACTATGTAATTACTACTAATTGTATTTAACTAATTGGTAAAGCCAGCTAAAATACCGAGGACTACCTAAATATTAAAAATGCGTCAAGCTATAGTGTTCATCTGCACATACCTATATGTTCAATATATACCCAGGATGATAACCTATTACCGAAGGCATCCGAGGTTGAATGAAGAATTATGTTTTGTTTTATTAGTTACGCAGCGACGTTCACGGTTGCAATGTTCGAGGCGCCGCCCGCCTAATTGCAACAGAGCTGTCAGAAGTAATTATCTCTATCATTACTGACAGTAATATTTAACTTTATTCTCATTTATTTCTAATGACATAATTTGAGGCTGTATCTACAATTATCTCCTTCAATTATCCATACTAATATTATAAATGCCAAAGTGTGTCTGTCTGTCTGTCTGTTACCTCTTCACGCTTAAACCGATGAACCGATTAAGATGAAATTTGGCATGGAGATAGTTTGAGTCCCGGGGAAGGACATTGGGATACTTTTTGAGTGATAACTACGTAAGCGCCTGATATAAAAAATAGCAATTAAATTCTATGGCGATAAACAAGTTCCACGCGGACGAAGTCGCGGGAAAAAACTACTATAAAATACGTGTGATTATAAAATTTAAGCCATTGAACGAAAATAAAACACTTCTCTCCACTTCGCTCCTCTTTGACTATTACATAAAACTAAACTAAACGATACAATATTATTTTATAAACTCAATTTATTTTAACAGTCGGGTGAAAACAAAATTAGTTTTCAATTTCTTTAACAATAAGGGACGCGTAACAAAAGCTCGTTATGTGTTCCTTTATTTATTACGAAATTAACACGTCAGTCGTGGGTAGGCAAAAAAGCAACCCTTTTGTTATAGTTATTTAACCCTTCAGTGTCGGGTTAACCGGCAATCAATCGGTTGGAAAAGGCCCGAATTACTAAAATTAACGACTACCGATTTTAGTTCTCAACAATAGTTTAAAAACCGGCTAAGGACGTGTCGGACTTCATACATTTAGGGTTCCTAATTGATCAATATATTAGTATTAAGGCGATATATTGATTGAAAGAGACGCGCGTATGTTTTTCGTTCACGACAAAACGGGATGCAACACTCTCCGGGAATAGCTTTTTTAGACAAATCTCGATAAATATCTCACTGTGTGCAGATTTATTAAATATCCTCTTGTCAGTACCTACCTAGATGAGGTAAAATATCATCATATTAACTTAATCGTGTCTTTTAATAATGCGTTGTTTTAGTAGGCTGAGTAAAAAAAAAGAAAATATAGACTCAACTTTGGATTTCTTTTCTATCGAGAATATTTAAACAATTATTAGTAGTAATAATTAATCATATAGTCAAGTATTATATACCTGAAAATCAGTCCCTATTGTTTCCTCGTCTGGGCAGAACAGCGTTTCAAAGTTTCTAAATTTCTCAGTGTAGCGCCTTAATAAAAATATAGGTACGTATTACATTATCACCAAATTTCAAGTTTATAAGGTCAATGGGAAGTTAAAATATTCTTCGGAGCATAATGTTGTGTCAAACGACGGACGGACGGACGGATGGACGAACGCGTGAGTAACAGCAATAGGGTTCCGTTTGGACCCTTCGGGTAAACCCTTAAACACGACATTATTTCGCGGCAATATTGGTGGTAGGTCGAAATATCTGAACGTTTAATTTTAATATGCTTCGTTTTCTTTTATGGCTACAATACCATGCAGATGTGAGTGAGCGAGTATGTTGGGCCTCAGATTTCGGTCATAATTGGTTAATGATAGGTCTTGGTTAAGATTTCTTTGTGTCACCATCACCAAAAACGTGTTAAAGAGTAATTTTTGAACCACACGTTTTTCGTTTGGAATTTCCTGCTGCCGTTTGTGCCACGAGTGAATAGCCGTCTTATGGGCAAGCTCGCTTCACCGTCGGCCTTATCTTTGCCTCCTGTTTAGATACTAGACAAGAGCAATCGCATTTAAATATCAAAAACAAATTATATCTATAAAGCAGGTATATCTGCCATGTACTACATTGTACAACTTCGTTTTTACGGATGACTTCTTATGAATACATTTTTCATTGAAAGTATTTGTCTTAAACAGTAGGAGTCCCAGGGATTTCATATTTTGTAATATGTCAACAGCTCCCTAAATACCAGTTTCGCGGAAAAACGCAAGTAGTCAAATCGTCAAGCAATCTTAGTAGTTACGTAACAGACTTCGAAATTTCAGTACGTACTTTAATCTACTTTATGTCAATAAATTTGTGTAACTTAAAGTTAATAAAATGAAAACGATTATTTACAAATTTTCTCAAAAAATTACTATGTAACATTCTTCATCGTCATTATACTCAGAAAAAAACAAATGCACAACGTCGTTACCAACCCCGTAATTACGCACACTAAACGATGTTTTCGGCGGCAAATGACGCCGTCATTCATATGAGATTTTAATACGGAAAGGCTTACTTTGAGTATAACACCTTTTTTGTGCTAATGTTGGCCGGAACACCTAATTATCGACGATGGGCGTCATTCGAGCCGATTCCGCTTAATGACCGCAAATTACGCCAGCAAACTGCGGCGCGGCCCGTGTGGCACTCGCCGTTCAATTATGGAATAGCCCTTTAAAGAGAATCTTACTTATGTATTGCGTACCATTTAGTTTAGCTACTTATTTATTTTTTGGGTACGTCGATAAAAATCGCGTCAGTTTCTGTGTACTACGCCTAATACGTCTAGGTCAGATGTGAGAGGAAATATGGAAATTTTTAGATCATCTGCAGTCGCCTAATACAAATGTATGAAGAAGCAGATTTTAGTCACGCAAAAAGTTGGTCTTATAGTAAAAGCGGTTAGAGTCATTGATGGAATCATATTTTCATATTTCTGTTCACGACTTATAATTCAACCTGTATATACAAATAAGAGAGTGATATAACTGAAACATCTCATTGACTGAGTGAAACGAAGAATTCAGCTTCCATAAAAATGCTTTCCTTTACGTCGCATTTATCAACCATTTCTCGTGAAATGTGAACAGGCATATTCGTATTTAAAAAGATTGTCAAGTCATTTTTTGGAAATTTTCAAAAAAACAAAAATCACTCGAGGTCTACAGCTCACAGAACCACCAGTGTATTACCTATATGTTTTCAATCGATTTGCATTGAAAAAACGAATAAAAAGCCATGATGCTTCGAACACTATCAAACGCATATCACTGGTCAGTTTTTTACAAACCATCCGACGACTCTACCCGTCCCTTAACTCCTCAAATTTATCACGACCCTAAATAAGAGTGATAAAGTGCTAAATAAAAAAGATGCCCAGAGATAAAATACGGAGTGTCGTGCAGGCATTTTATCGCTTTGATAGTGAAATATCGCTTGACACGGATATAAAGTCGCGGGTTATCGCCAAGTTGAGCGTAGAGGGTAGGTACACTGGGTCTGATCGAAGTCAAATAGATTACGTACTGTAAGGGATCGTCCTAATACAACATGGCCACGCGATTATCGCGCATTGGCGCAAATTTTACTCGCGCGAGTGCGCAAACAAACATATTAAATATAAAACTAAAACTAACTACAATTAAACTCTATTAGGTACCTATCTAAAATTAAAAGTACCTAATTGCTACTCTTGGTAGGGTGCCCATCACATTATTTGTATGTACGAAAAGTATAAATAAATTGCTTATGTTATGATGGTAGGTAGATTTATCGGAATTGAAAATATAATATTAGCCTATCTAGAATTCTATCTTCGTAGTAACAGTATATGAAAACGTATACAGGTAGTCATATCGAAGACAAGATCTTTTAGGTTATTTTGGGTTTTGAAAACGTTGATGCATACTTATAACATAATATTAAAAAATCTTATCATGCGTATTGAGCCCAACATCATCGGGGAGAGCAAAGCTGCTCGGCTGCGCTGGTTCGGCCACGTCGAGAAGATGGAAGAAGATCGGGCTGCCAAAAGAGCGTACCTTGGGCGTCCCGCTGGTCGACGATCGGCCGACCAAGGTATCGCTGGATCGACGAAGTCCAAAAAGACGTGTGCCAGCTTCAAACGGCCGACTTTGATTGGCGACAAGCTGCACAGGACAGAGCACAGTGGCGTGTCTTAGTGTCGGAGGCCAAGATCCACTTCGGGTCGCTGAGCCAGCGTAGTAAGTAAGTATCATGCGTATTTGGTGTTATAGTGTGCACTATTCCTTAATTGTCTAAATATTTATGATGTCGTTATCTTATCACCCAAAATAGTGCTTATCAGAAGCACACACTTTAACTTGAACCCAACATATATTTATAAACGTCGAGAGAAAACGTGTTATCTGGTTGTTATATCGCCACCGGCTAACGCTTTCATTGATCATTTATAAGTTATACACGATTCGGTGCAATAGATAATCAATATTCTTTATTTAACCAATACACTATACATTATTATTCAAATGTTATATACAATTACGGTTGATACTGTTCATAAGTGCATGTTATTTACAAAATAAAAATTAATCAATTATTAATTCTAAGCCAGTAAGTTTTAAGGTTAATTTATAACCGAGTAGTTCAGAGTAGGGATCGGAACCGGTATTTCAACTCTAAAACAATTTCAACTTTACACCGCACCACCACTTTACATGTAGGGGAGGTACCCTAAAAAATTTTTTTTTTTAAATTTTATTCTGCCGTTTTGTCGGCGTCATTAATATGTATACTCATGCCAAATTACAGCTTTCTAGTACTAACAGTTACTTAGAAAAATGGGGGTCGGACGGACGGACGGACGGACATGGCGAAACTATAAGGGTTCCTTGTTTACTACGGAATCCTAAAAAGAGCATCTTGCAGGCCTAGGCCTGCAACTTTGTATGAAATTCCTTTGAAGGCCTCTCGTCTAGCCGCACCCGAAACGTGACACTTCGCAGCCTATTATAATAACATAACCTCAATATTTCATTGCATGTTTGAGAAAATAAATTAACTTAATTCTGCAAGTGGAGCGCAATGTGTTGTTGTGGAGGTTTGCCTGCCTATTTTCGGAATACAGGAGGGTTTATGTATGTTTGCTATAAATATATAACAACTAATAGTCTACTGTGCCAATTATCTATCGGTTCTACCGTGACGAATGTGTAGATTTTTTTTCATGTTCAAACATTGTAGGACTTTATTCCTTAAAAATAAGATCTAAAATTGTATACCTGTTTATGATGCTGACTGTACTTGCTACGGCGTAGCAAGTATCACTCTGGTATCACTGCACTTGCGGATAGATAGAGTTTCATATCATATCATCAACTCTAGATAATAACAATCACGAATCCGAATCCAAATATCAAATCATCCGAAGTGACTTTTATATGTACGCAATAACCGTTACTCAAACCCATGCGTCATCCTAAATCCACGTGAGCTACACCAACAAAGCCTACCCCTGTAAAAACAAAGTCGTCATCGATCATCGGACTCCGTAAACCAAAAACCGTGGCCCGAAATTACTGGCCTAAGAAAACAAAAAAATGCCGAAGATTTATTTAAGGGAGCGTAAAGATCTGTTTATGGTATGCGTCGGTAATTAAGGGGCGGTGCACACGTGCGCTCGCGCAAAAACGAACGAGAAAAAGGTATACCTGTTCCTGCGTGAGCCGAGAGCGACAGGTCCGCTGACACGCTCTTCAGGAGGCATGGTGCTCAAACTCTCCTGCACGGTTGAGGACTTTTTAGGTTTTGCTGATTGATTACACAACTAGAAGGTTTTCAATATGCAACAGAAATTTATAATAAGCCTCAGATAATGAACAATTTGAATGCTTTTCTTGATTAAAGTGCAAAAAACACTCTTATACCTAATGCCAAAAATATGAAGCTTCCATTAGTTTAACAAATTTTATCAGATTTTGTGTCATTTATATGGTATTATACATTTATACAAATTAAAATTTTAGATGTTTACTACAGTGCCTTAGTACAGATTAATAATTGACTAAGGCTTTGATATCTAAGCGACGTGTTTTTTAAAGTCCTTAAAGTTTGAGCGCCATTGCCCACGCCTTCCCTTAATGTTATCTTATTATAGCTAAAATGAGTTCGGTGTTCAAGATAATGGCCAGGCCTGGGTTCACCACCATTTTTTATCCCAACTTTTTCATAAAAGTCAAGATAATACTGCTTTTAGATGTTCCGTGTTAGTTGATTTGATTTTAGAATGGCGCGTCGTAAACGGAATAGTCGTTAATTTTTATCGAGCCTGCGAAAATTTTGTGGTGTATTTATGTTGTAGGAGTCACGTATTTTATGGCTGCAGTCTGGCAGGTAAACACGTGCGATTGTGAACCCTTTTAAGTCTCATACATATGCTAAAACTTTGTGATAGATACATTGTTAATTCGAAAACTATTAATGCCTCATCGATTTGCTTCGGTACGAGCTATGTTGATAGTCGTAATTATGATCATCGTCATACCATTATATATGATAGCGACTCGACTATGAATGTATTTGACCAAACGAATTGGATTGAAATTGAATTTACATTTATTGCGCGCAGATCTCATACATCGCGCTCTGCGCGTAAGCAAACGCTTTCGATAAATTTAAATTGTATAAAATGATACTTTAGGTCAGGTTTCATTTCATCCGCTACGGGCCATCAATGCCTATCATTGTTTTGTGGATTGTGTATTATGTTATACGGTAGATAGCTTATGTAAAGTAGGCTTACGGTTATAACGAGGGAAATATAGGATCACACTTACATTAGGAACTGCTTTCTCGTTTCATGAAAATTCTGACAATTTATACAGAGCATGCTATAGATAGCTACTTTTCTCCTCATATTTTATTCAAGTTTTACGTAAGACGCACTCCGAACTAATTTCCAGGTAGGTAATAATAGTGATATCTATCAATTTTGAATTCTCATCATGCACCTCACAAACGGTTAAGGAATATGATCGTCATAGAATGCCGTACAACGCGTGGATGTCATAACAGATAGATATATTAACGCATTCTTGTGGGGTTCATGAAACAATGTTATCGAGGCATCGGCACGTGATAGGACCATCTCTGTCATGTTTACAAATAACTCTATGAATTTATAATATTAGTTGTAAAAGGTGAATGTTTTGGGAGGGTGGTCTTGTGACTACAAGCTGTAATTTGGAAGTGTCTTCTTGAGTTTATGAAGCTTTGACGAGGCTCGCAATCTTTCATCTTTCATTGGGTACCTATTACATACTTAAAACATATTCACATCCAAGCATTTTAAATAAAAGCAAAATTATAATTTGATTTACGCCAAACACATTTTCAGAACTTTTTATTCCAATCTGGCAACTCATGTTCCATTTCGGGTCCCAACAAGTTTGACAACAACCATTAATATTTACCAACGTTAACTCGCCGACTCCGACTTCCTGCGTCGTGGATGATGCATCACTGCGGGGGAGACACGATTAGTGATGACAGATAGACTCGGCTTTACTTCAATATGATTACTACATGTATTCGCCAAAACGTCGTATAATAGGCTTTTTGGAACAGTTATATGACCTATCGACGCTGGTATTCTTTATGTGATGCTTTTTTGTTTCTAACTCCTGTAACATGGTCGCCGCGTTACTAAAACCTTGAAGGATATATTGCAATCCAAGTCTCCTTTCGTATGGGTATTTTAACTTCAGCCCATGCAAACGCAGCATTAGATAAAGAACACATGTAAAATCTTGTTAAGTTATTAATAGGCAGATAGTTACATAGACTTTCGTCTTTCTCCCAAGGGATGTTTTTGTTTTAAACTTTCGGAGCAAACATGTCGTTTGATGATAGGTTAGTTTTTGCTCATATTTTAATTCCATAATGAACTTTTAATTGGTATTCGTTAAATTTAAATTTAGTCGTTAATTTAATATGTTGTATCCTCTCGTAATATGTCTTATTTTGTTATTGTAGCGTCGGAAATATACAATTTTACTGTTACAATTTTTTAGCTCGTCTAAACAACTAATTGTATTGTAGGTACAATTTACAATGATTTAACATTGAATAAATATTTTTCTTCTTTCTTCTTCTTAATTGTAAGTCACACTGTCCGCGCAATAAATTATGTTCTTAATTCGTCTTAATATATAAGATGGCATCGAGAACACTTCGTTATCTCCAATCTTCGTCAACTCGTGGTGTTAGTTTCACTGACGAGGCGAATACAACCATTGTCCAAAACAAACCGTACAAACACACGGATTACTGGTATAAACTTACGTCCTTCTTTAATGTTGTTGAAAAGGCTCGATGGCTTATCAAGTTATCTTATGGAGCGGTTTGTAGACCACTTATAGGCAAAGACACGTTTATCTTTCATCTCTGTAATTTTGGAATCAGTGAGCTGGCACTGTGGTTCAATTATAGTAATCTCGTTTTCTCGCGTCGTAAAAAATACTCACGACTTTAATACCAAACGTAGTCGGAACGGAAGCGGTCTTATCACTGTGTAGGTAGTAGATGTCATTAAATATTGTATTTGGAGTAGTAGGCGTTTAGAATAGTATTTTGTTACATTTGGTTTTATGGTAAACAGTGTACTATTGAAACTGTTTAAATTCCGCAAGATGTTAATGAACCTAAAAAATCCATAGTATATAACATTATAAATGCGAAAGTATGTCTGTCTGTCTGTTGCCACTTCACGCTTAAACCGCTGAACCGATTTAGATGAAATTTGGCATGGAGATAGTTTGAGTCCCGGGGAAGGACATAGGATAGTTTTTGTCCCGGAAATCATCCCTTAAAGGAGTGGAAGTTTTTATGGAAGAGCGATAATGAGGTAAGCGCCTGATATAAAAAATAGCAATTAAACTATATCGCGATAAACGAGTTCCACGCGGACGAAGTCGCGGGCAAAAACTAGTACGTAATAAACCTTTACTTTCATTTACCTTGTTTTTACGTAGGTACAGTTTATTTATATTCTATCACTAGTATTTTATTTTGTTAATAGAAACTAGTTTTTAATTAAATAGCAGAAACTAGTTTTCCAGGCATGGCTGGCAGTTGAGTTGTGGGATTGGATCTAGTAGATTTAATTATGGTAATATTTTCTTATTTTATAATTCCACTTGTTAGCAATGCCTAGGGGTATGAATTAATACTATAGTATTATAGTAGAGTGTAGTATCCTAGTGTGTTGCCAGGGGCGCTAGGCGTTGGGGCTGTGTGGTGTGTCTCTTTGGTGACGTGAAAATTTGTTCCGTCAAGTTTTATGCAGCTGCTGAAATTAAATTACTTATAAAATAAATATGTGTCAATTTAAAGTAGTTGAAACTGAACACAAATAAAATTTGTTTCTTCAAACTAGCCTAGGGCTAGTATTTATTTTAACTAGGTAAATTGCATATTTTTTCTAAAATAATATATACTTATGTTTAATAAAGACAACGTCAAATGACAACTCCAATATAAGCGTTATTCTGGAAGCTGTGCTCACTAGAATAATCATTTACATCTACAAGTTTTGATGCCTATTATAAATTACAGATTAAATAGTTGTACCTACTTACCAATGTTGTGAGAGATAGCTAGCTAGTGTCGGCTTTCTTTACTAAATGTTGTGTTGTTGTTTTCCGGGCGGTACTTACGCAAGATCGCAAAAGTTTTTGCGGGTGTCGAGAGCCAAGGGCCTGCACTTGTCTTTAGATGCCAATACAAAGAATTATCAATTAAATAAAAGGACGGCGAGTTATGACTGTTATGAAGTCGTGAGCGTCCATAGGCTAAGGTGGACTATCATGAGACAGAACGTATGCTTGATTGCCATTGTGTTACAAAAAATATATAGCCGTGATTGTTATTGATTTTTGCAAAAACCCACTAAGCCATCCCATCAGTCCCTTAGACATCCCATATTTGCACAATATCATAATCTCGTCACGCTACACTTGACACCAATGTTATCCTGCCATTTTAAAACGTCTTATATCCTCCTACATTTGTACTGCATAGACGCCATTTTGATTAACGTAAATGCATTTGCGCAGGATTACGCGATGTTTATCTGCGAAGGCTGTCCTGTAAATATTTGTTGGATTGCAGATCGGTGGCGTGACATGGCGTGACAATGACGGCATAATATTTTGCATTGTAGCTGAAGCATCCGAGCATAATCGAATTGCATTGTGCAAGATTTATTGTGATAACAGACTATTTTTTTTGTGGTCCGAATCTATGTACATATGGCTTGTTAAGCAGGCGGTTTTGAGTCAATAATCATAAAGTTAGCTACAACAAAATTTCAAGTAATGATTCTTCTAGATCAATATTTTGTGTTGTCGAAAGAAAGAAAAGATCTCAGTGATATTAGTACGAGGTACCTAAACTATTTTTTTTTCATGCTGTAATTGTTTCAGCCTCCTCAAACAACTGCGCAATGTTGCAAATAAGTGCCACAAATGACTACTTACCTTACCAACAACGATAAAAACCCTCAGTTCGAAATTTCTGTTGATAAATGGGTTAAAATTATGAAACCAATTTTTTTTCAGTCCTGATTTAACCAAGAAGGAAGATCCTCCATTTTTATATGATAACTAAAATATATGAAAAATTCAGTTCAATAGGAGTTTCCGGCTCAATAATGTTTCGGTTCGTAATTGTTCTATTTCATACCTATGAAATTTTATGTCAACGTCACTGTGGACTTAGCTCGCCGTATTTATTTTAACCAAAAGCCTTACACGGTCACCATAATCTTCTATTAGGTA
The DNA here is from genome assembly GCA_951800055.1 of Cenopis cana. NCBI lineage: Eukaryota > Metazoa > Arthropoda > Insecta > Lepidoptera > Tortricidae > Cenopis > Cenopis cana. The sequence goes on from OX637488.1 coordinate 12,188,903, forward strand.
CTAAATCACTATGGCTCAGAAAAACATTTCTATTACCAAACATTTATACAACCTTTATACGGTCTAAATAGAATGCAGTAAACCTCACCAAATGGGGCGCGTTCTAAATCCCTCCTTATCTCATACACACCATCTTTTGGTCTCGGTGTAGAGTTACAATGAGACAAACTACCAAGAAAAGGAATTCAAACCTAACAATACCCGTTCCATTTGACCCTTGAAAGAGAAATTCACGCGTGAATTAATTTTCTTAACAGAAAATGCGAAATTGAAGATTTTTTGCGCGCTGGATGTTTTAATAATAAAGTGAGTTGCTATAAAAAGATTTAAATCGCAATGTAGTGTGATGTAATTATTTGGTTATATGTTTAAGACGTTACGGAATGGTTGGTTAGGTTTTCAAAATAAGCTGATAGTTTTTATTGTAATAGAAAATAAGGACTCTACTTAGCAAGATTATTTAACAGCAAAATGTTGTAAAGCACTTATTCACAAGAAAGGTTATGATTTTAGAATCGATCCTTATTGACTTCTGTAGTAAAAGTTGAAGTTGGAAAATTCGGCAACGGTGAATAAAAAACACGCTATAAAAATATACATCATCACATAATTTTCAGAGCAAGAAGTTTCCGTTTCCGAAACAGTTCATCATAATTCATAACTCAAACAGTAAAGTGAGAAGATAAAATTCGTGTCAATTTTCAACAGAAAAACTATTTCAATATGAACAGTTCGTAGCACTTTTTGCAATGAAGAATGCTCAATCTCCAAATCATGGTATTGAGGCAATTCCGGTATCTACTACCCTTTGTTAAAAAAGGTCTTAAGTGAGAGTATTTCTTGAGAACTTGCGCTTTTTGTGCAACGAGTTCGAATACGGTTTGTCGACGGTCGGGCGGGCGGCTTCACTTACAAATATTTTGGAAATATTTCTATAACATGTCGGCGTTTTATCTACCGCTTCTTTCCGTTTAGTTGCCTATTGCATACCGAATAAGTCTGTCAGGATTTTTGACGTAATTCTAGATTTTTACACAGTCAAATCTGAACTTAAATAGTCAATTTGTTAGGTTGAATTTTGTTCAATCGTGGTGTTACTTTAAATCGTTTAAAATAGGGTTGGTAGTTGTTATCGTTAGATGTGAGATCTTTACAAAAAAAGTAAAAATAGATGCGCGCAAAAACTCATGATGCTGATTTAGGATTAGGGATGTCAATAAATTTAAAATGAAATGGGATTCATGTTTTGATATCAGTTATAGTTATTATGTGAATTAAATTAGTAATCATTTGAAACTAAATTAACACCATTGAATTTTAAGTGAATGGCGTCTTTTTCCTCGTAATATTTATAGACGGCATAAGGAGTCCCATTTACTTGATTGGTGTCAGATTTACCTTAGGTTTATATTTGTGTGGCAAATTTCATTTTAAGTTGGAAAACGTTACGTGACGTGATAATCTCCGAAAAAAATCACTTATTTATTTTTATTGTGTAGTACCTACATAATATTTTCTATAAAAAAATATCCAACATTACAAACATTACACAAGAAAACGACTTGAAATAGCGCTAGCGAGCGTAGCAACCCTAAAGTGCACCATCCTCTATTCTCTGTAATTTGACACTTTTCTCTGACAAAGCCCACATTTGCTCGACACAGACCGACCTACGAACTGCGCAAAAACCTCCGACGATCTACAAAAAGCAATTAGGGTTTTTTGAGTGTCTTCGTTTAAATTAATATTTAGAGGAATTTGTAAAAAAAAAGGTTAGCACGTGTTAACCGAGAATATGTGGACTGTAAACTATGTCTTATTTTTCATAATTAGGCCGTGAAGTTTTGAGGATGTTGGGTTGTTTGAGAGACGTTTGGGGCATTCTTGAGAGTGCTGGGGTGGTCTGTGTGTGATGGCATGCATGACGGGAAATCGGGGTTTTTATTGACTCGTGTCCGTCCAGTCACGATTCGTGAGTTTGGAGGTCTGACCCTTTTCAGTAGGTGCTACGTTTGATTAGCACTGTTAGAAAAAAAAAGGTTCTACTCTTACCACCTCCTGGCCATCTTTGGCTAGGTAAGGAGTTGACAGAAGGTACGTACTCCAACATGGTATTCCCATAACTGTATAGACTTGATTGCAGGGAATATGGATATGGCGTAGGTGCAGGTACCTACACGTCAACTATGGATGATGAGACAAAATTGAGATTACAATTCATTGCACAATGTCGTCACTGTAGAATAGATTTCCATCTAATGCATCTTACCTATCTATACTCCTAAAAGAATTGTATTTTATTCAAAATATTTCAGTACCATCGATTCAATCTTTTATGTCATTCAACACATTAGAATATAACACCGTAACATAATCAATCAAACTTGCGAATTCGATTACAGATACAAAAACATGTCTCCGGGCGAGATCCGTATCTCATAATCCGAACAGGAAATTCATTGTAGATCATACTACTATCTTAATACGAAAAGACGTAAATGGATTAAAATTACACTGGACTTCAGCCCTTTTTCAATTTTGTACCATCATTGTGGAGTACCAGATGCGAAATTCCGATGCGCAGTAATTGTCCGATTGAATAGTGCACTTGTGGGCGTGGTTCGATTGCATTCGGAATATCTAGTTTCGATTATAAATCGAATTTTCTTAGCCATTGTCGAGGAGATAAATAGGCGGAACGGTCTTTGCAATTTTTCTATGTAAGTATTTAGTAGGTGTAAATAAAACGGTAGTGCTGAAAGGGAATGTATGTTGTAGCTGAAACGCAAGTTGCAAATTCTCGAAAAATTGCAGGTTATATCGCCATTTGTAACGTTTTGTATGTCTTTGTCTTGACTTTAGAAATGTATGTATAAATGTAATATGTCTTATAAAAATCTAATGATTGCTTTTCTTCTACCAACTTCTTCAACCCCAAGTTGAAATAGCACGTATTTATCAACACAATAGCATTTAAAACAGGAAAAATATGCATTAAAATTTCAATGACTTATTAGACTAAGAAGGATGGAACTTTAAGCAATTAATAGCTTAATCACTAGATGCATTTTCATAAAGCTGCAAGTTTGACTGACTCAGATTCGCGTTGTGTTATAGAAAAGAGTTTTTTATTCGCCATGTTTTCTATTTATTTTGCCGAGAATAGCTGCCAAAGATGCCGATACACTCCTTTCATTACGAACATAAAAGCCGGCAAATTAAAAAAAAGTTATAAAACACGATTCGATTTTCAAAAAAGGAAGAACAGAATAATTCAGGCGGCAAATTGGTAACCAAAGGATTTCCTACTGTTTTGGAAATACGTGCAAGGCGGTGATGTTTGAGAAGGATTAGGGCGCACCCGGTTGTCTTTTATTATGGATTGTTTTTACAGCTTTGTGGAACCCTTTGTCGGTTTGCGGAATTACGTAGTATTGAGGCAGCCCATAATGCGTCGGTTTATCGTGTAGTCCTTTAATAGAAGAGGTATTTTACGGTTCTTGAATGGTTCCAGGCTTTTTGACGCAGAATTTACGTGATGGTGAATAGGCTTGTTTCTGTTTCATGCTTGAGCCCTCAATGGAGCTGAAGGTTTCTATTAGTTTCGCTACCTACCTTTGTGAGCCAGGAAATGGTTAACGCAACTTTAGATAGCATTGAAATCGGGTTGAAATCACTTGGCGGGTTTTAGTGCAAGTAATTCTAGGAACTTGCATATCGTGGTGTAGGTTGATGTTTATTGGCTACCTAGTTTTCGCGGAGTAGGGCAACAATTATCACTAGCTTGGAACATTATTAACTATTAGTGGGTGGTTAAGGAATTTAGCACCACATTGCCGACGCCGCTACTTTGTATGTAAACAAAATATGTTAATTAATTTTGTATTAAGCCGTAACGCTGCTAACGCAAACTACGAAACTCGGTGCCTAAGTTTTTCAATTTATCCTTTATTTCTAAATTTGTAAAATATGTTAATGTTTTTCGGTTCTTCTGCTAATGATTTTTTTTTGTTTTACAATGTGTCGTTGTACCTACCGTTCGTTCGACGACCAGTAACAAAACTTTGAAAATTCTCGACTGTCTTGCAAAATAATAAACACATTTATATTCTGAATCTGGACTTAATTACTACAACGGTATATAGCAAATATGGTATATAACAAAAATAGTGTCAAATCATGTAAAATACATACCTTATACAGTCAGCATCAAAAGTAGCTACGAACTATCATGAAGAGGTCAAAAGCATACATAATATAGGTAAGTACTTTTGACTTTTTTTATGTACCTTAACTAAGCTATTCATTATTACTGCACTAATATTACAAAATATTGTTCTCGAGAACCCAGCATATTCATCAAACTATAATAAATAACCCAGAACTGTTATATAACTGAAAAATAAACAAGTTTTTCTAAATCTTTTAGCATAACCCACTCAAAATAGCCGGAAGCCATGTGTATAAATATTTAAAAGTGGTCTGCCCGCGGACATTTTTTTGTCTAAATTTATTTAATGGTTACTAAGTATAGGAATCAGACCCTTTTCCGTTTGACAATGATTTTTGGGCCCAAAAAGATTAGCGTCTGCATTGTCAGCCATTTTTTGAGCCCATTTTTTGTCATATTCCTGACAGCGACTTTAATAAATAAGAAATAGCCTAATAAGGATGCAAAAAATGTTTCCATTTTAATGCAATCCTTATATCAGTGGCCCTTTTTCGTGAACGTGACTTTGGGTTATAAAATATTTATGCAAATGCAAATGTTTGTGGGACAAAAAGTTCGACATATGTATTCGAAATTCGTGGAGTTAGTTGCTTCACTTGTTGTGTAGGTACTACAGCGCGGTAATCACGTAAAGTTTTCGACCGTTAGTACGATAGATTTGAATGTCAAATCCCATACTGAAACTGACATTAAATATGTACTAACGGTAGTAAATATCGTTACGTGATTACCCCGCGATTTCCTGTCACTTTAGTCAAATATAACCCATGCCCATACATTGTTGTGAGAATTAGCCACTATCAGAACTAAATACAGAAAAATCAAGAGAAAACGTAAGATTTTTTTTATCGTAGTCATTGTTCGTAATACTTCCAGGCTATCAATGCCCTATATATGTAATAGTCCGTCGTCTAAGTACGATGGTAGAGATGTTTCAAGAATTCTCTTACCTTCCCAAGATCATAAATGTTTTTACAGACAATTGAATGTCTTTGCGGTAAACATCTCAACATAGAGACTAGCCACCAATTTCAAAAACTCCAAACTTTTGTCACTGGCGAGGCGACCCAAGTTATATTTCCGTAACAATAATCCTAGCTCAATTGTGAAGAAATATTCTGATTGATGATATACCGAAGGCACAATTTAGTACTGTCGCGCCACAAAGAAGTCCATTGGCCCCAAATGTGCCTTCCGAGTGTGTGCTATAAATAATACATTATACACCTCATTGTTGCCAAACTGAATGTAAAGCCTTAAGGGTGGATGATCTCTTAAAATAACAAGTGTTTGCTTCAATGATTATCGACAATACAGATACCTTTAGCTGCCTATGAAAGCCTTATAAGACACTCGGACATTTGAATGTTGTAACTGCCAAATCGACCTATTTAATATATATCTTATTGCACATAATACAGAGTTGGAATCACAATAAATGGTCCAGTTTTTAACTCACAAGACCTTGCATTCAAAATTGATCCTCGACTGGTTGTCACAAGGTTTATTTTATACTGTTATATGTTTACTCCGATATTTATAAAATTGGTTTCAAAATAAAATGTGCGTGAAACATCACGGCCAAGTTGGTTCACCAAAACACAATGCAACATTCATCCATTGATACTTTGCTATTTAAATGGTTTTACACATTTATAATATGAGTTACGGTAAATAGGGGCCTTTGTGTTCGGAGTTCTTATTTTGTGCCGAACTTATTGTATGAAAATAATGCATTAATTCTATTTCAATATTTGGTCGATAAGTTTGGAGATGCTTGGAAATGTGTAATTAGGATCGGAGTATCAAAGTGTTAGCAGATTATAAATTAAACTTGTATGATACGTCCAGCGGTATGTCTCCTTATAGTGCGTCGTACCAGAATTACTTATCTGTAATAACTGTTTCTTCAAAGACACACAAAGTACAAAAGGACCTTGGTAGTAAAGAGTAATACGGTTGTCTCCCTGTATGTTCATTTCACACACGAACTTTACTCTTGGTACCGTTTTTTGATTGCTTGTAAAATTAAAATGCTTTAGCATGACCGTATTGCGAAGTTTTGTTGTTTGTTTATCACACGCATTTCAAATATGCATGACGTTCTCCATTATATGAGCTTTCATAAAACAAGTCGAATTTTATTCCAGTGTGTATTCATTGTAAATATCAATTACGTCAATATGTAAGTAAGTCTATCATGGCAGTTTCACACAGTCCCCGAACAATGACTTGAATGTTACAGTTACATAATTGTTCCCGTACCGTAAAACAGTTAACGCTCTTCCAAGTATCTAATTACGGATCGTTACGAGTAACGTGCGAGACCATTAATTAAAAGTAAAACTTTAGACGTTGGTTGGAAAACAACTTTTACACAAAGCACAAAGGGTGCGGAAAAAAAATATTAGCAATAATATTTTTTTTTTCCGGAGGGGAAAATGCATTACGCATACCACCCGGGCGCAGGGGGTGACCCTAGTGGTTATGTCCTCCCGTTTAAGCTAATGAGACCCACGGTGTACCCACTAAAATGCCGCCATCTACCGCCTCGCCGCCTTGTGGCGGGGTTACGGGAACGTTCGTACTTCCGCGACCCCGCCGGCGCCAGCCGCTCCCAAGCGGCTCCTACGCAGATGCCCGGAGGCCCTCCGCGTCAGGCACGCCAGTTATTTTGACATGCCTTCCTCCTCGACTTCCGGCTAGTACAGTAGCGGACCCCCCGAGTCCGCTACAAGGGTCATGTGTGCCAAAAAAAAACTTTCGGCACCCGGTGGCGGGGATCAGGTCTGTGGTTCCGCTACGAACCACGCCTCGGCCGCAGAGGATATGGAAAGCGGCGCACCGAATACCGGCATTCCTCTTCCTCTGCGGTCCCACCGATGCCGTCACCGCGGAACGGCCCCGCCAAGTTCGCAGAGGGTAGGGAGAGTGGCGCACCGTAATACCACCACGCCTCTGCACCTGCGATCCCGCCTCGGCCGCAGAAGTTAGGGAGAACAGCACACCGAACTCCTCTTCTTCTGCGGTCCCACCAAAACGCATCCCAAGCGGGCTAGCCAAGCCCGCTGGGAGCGCCCTCCTTGGGCCAGCCGGTAGCGCAAACCAGCCGGCCCTGGGTGCCTCTTAGCTTCACCGTGGGTGACCAGCCCACGGTTACTAAGCCCCCCCGCCCCGGCAAGGCGGGGTGCTAATACTAATCCTGCTGTTAAGCCAATTCAGAGTTCGATTATTCAGGAATTTGCAAGGCATAAAATAAGGATCCACATGTCTTATGTTGGTTCGAAAGATATAAACCACATGTTTTTTAATGTTTTGCACTTACGTTTAGGTTCGTTGAAAATCCCACAGAATTTGTTTTGTTCTATCCTATGATACACTAGCAAATGTTAAAGACCAACATTGTGTATTGTTTTACCACATAACGTTAAGGTTTCAGAGACATACAAAAAATATTCAACAACAAATACCTAACAGCATGGAACCTACCACTTAAAACGCCTATCATTTAGCCGTTTTTTAAATAAATAAGCAAATACCCATTAACACTAACTAATATTTGAGAAAACGTGATTAATTCTCGTTAATAAGTCCAGCTGCATTTAGGACCACGCCTAAAATATTAATAACACGAAATTGGCTTCGCTTACCATCCTGCATGGGTTTGTATGGGTCATTGAATGGTCCCCGCCCTCGGCCAGTTAGTTGCCCGCCCAAATGACGCCCGGTGCTTGTCAGTTAGCGTTATTGAAATTTTATGTTTCCTCATTCTAAGAATTTGCTGAGATGTTTGGCAAAAAATCTTAGCGAAACAAAATTGGCTCAAAATTAATTGGTTAGCTAAAATAATTCTGATTTTCAAATTGATATTATTAACTCTAATAAAATCCTGTGGATATAGGCCTACGAAGTCATAGTGAATATCTAAATCCGATGCGTAAGAAACAAAACAATTGCTATAATAACAACTACTAGGAACCCGATGTTTTCCGAGATTGGTTACATTAGTGTAAGCAGTTGTGATGAATTCAGTGTTTCTACGATTTTTGTGGAGGCGAGCATGTTAACGGGCTGTGGTATGCGACAGAATTTTACGGAATTTGCAAGGACACTGGTCTTCGGAACTTGGACATCGAAATTGACCTTATTGACCATGATGGTTGTCAATCATAAGCCGTAGACCGCGTTGGCTCATATTTTTAATACAACCATACAGCCTTTATTGATTTATTTATTGAATATTTCTTATAATATTGGCCGGCCTTTCCTTGTCGCCAATCATCATGTCAACATTTAATAGGTAATACTGAATTAGCACAACCATGACTTAGCACTTTTAAGGCATCTGCGTTTAAGTCCCGCCCTGACATTAATTTCAACAAATTGGCGGTTTTGACTATTACATTCCCAGAACTAAATGGCCCAGTGTCCGCCCTTCGAATAGTTCGGATCTCCTTGAGCAGTTCCCGCCTATCTCCGCCCGGTGCAAGTTTTGATACGTTTATGTTTACAGCTTTTAAAAGGTCTTAAGTATATTGGAAACTAGTAAACTAACTGCCTTTTATAGAAGATGTGCTAGAGGCGGTACTTCTATTAAGGACTTGACATGTAAATTGTTTGGCTAACGCCTTTGTGGTGTGGAGTATGGGCGAATTCGGAGAAGACGGTAAAGAACGGGATGTTTCGTTTCAGAAAAGCATCACAGTGAATGTGTAGGTGTAAATGAGATTCATGAATGGGTTTGCCGAAGTTGACTAGGTCGCTTAAAATGTCGGTTACTTTTGATGTATTGAGTACAAATTAAGGAGGAGAGGTATGGATCCGTTAAATTTTGAAAATCATAGTTACATAATACATTTAATTTGCTATAAATCTGCACGATATGTTAATACATACATACGATCTTACACTTTTTAGGCATCCTGTAGTATAGCAAGTCATCGCTTAAGAAATTTGTAGGACTTTCTAAATATAGTATGTTGCTTTAATTACGGTTTCTGTATACATATTTTATTTATAACTACTATTGTGTGAGTGAGACTAGTGTTTGCTATTAAGTTTCCATCATTAATGAATTATGTTCATGTTGAACTACCACCGTAGGAATTTCCATCCCTTAGTGTACACCACACACCAACTTGAATTATCCGCATATCACATTTCATCCCATTATTTCCTCGTTGTGAGCATGAAAAGGTAGCAGACAAATAAAATTCATTTCATATTTATAATGATAATATTATCATTTTATATGGTATATACGCAAAACCTAACATAAGTAAGTAAGGATTTACGTCACAAAATACTTATTGAAACGCCAGTCAGCTGCCTTACTGAAAACATTACTTATTGAATTCGGCCATTCGGCAGCCTAAGCTCTAGAAAGCCTCATTGTACGAAACAGCATGACGTATTTTCCCCGCACAAATAATTGACCATAGTCAACAAACACCGTTACAAAACAATTGATTGACACATCTGAAACGTCATTGCGATCTTTGAAAACAAATGAGCATCATGTTAAACGAGTACTTTAGTCATTTTCGAGTTTATTGCGTTGACATTACAGTTAAACTTCGAACGAGCCTGTAAAGAAACGTACAACGACTTATTTTTAAAAGTGCGATTTGTACTTCACTTGTTTTTTTGCAGATCTCAATTTTCGTTGACTAAGGAGACTCTTATCGGTTTGATCTTGGATCGCAGACTGAAAGGGCCGAGATGTTATCAGCGCAGTCTTAAGGCCCAGAAGGGCCCTTTAATCCCATAGGGGCCCAGACAATGGACCGATCACGACACGTGGACCGCTATTCAGAACAAACAAATTGGGCATTATAATGTTTTTTTGGGAATTGTCTTTTGGGGGCTGCTTTTTGGTTGTATTTCGTATCAGGTTTTTATAAAGGTTGGATGTATATATTTAAAAATTATTGATGCTATAGTACTAGCAAAGGTTAGGTATGTTAGTAATACATATAATAATTTAATTTAATAATTGTCGCTGAATGGAATCTGCACTCTAGTTAGACTTTGGATGAGCTTATTACGATTATGGCTCGGTTGTATCAAACCGTTCGTAATCGTATGCTACATCGTATATCCGTTAGTTAAAATCTGTTTCTATTATAGCCAGCTTCATAATTTTCTATAGATGACAGCTAAGGCGTCAAGTGCGGTCGATGTAGTCCGCCCTTTATCTACATAGATATTGTAATCGATTGGAAATTAGTTTTTTTAGCTCGCGACTTTTTCTGCGTAGAATTTATTTGCTATTGTTTTATTTCAGGCGCTTACCTAGCTATCTTTCTTGCATACAAAGTTTAACCCCCTTAAGGGATTATTTTCGTGATAAAAAGTATCCTATCTCCTTACCCGTAACTCAAAATATCTCCATACCTAATTTCATCTAAATTAAGCGTGAAGAGGTAAAAAAGATAGACACACTTTCGCATTTATAATTTTAAGTATGGAAAACCTTTTTACACGTGTCATTTACGTTTTCCGGTTGTACCCTATATGAACCGGGGTACTCTTTGGTACTTACCTAAACCCCAGATTTGGCATTGGCACCAGTTTTACGAAAGCAACTGCCATCTTACCCAGGCAGAAAACTAAACCTTGTTGAAATTAGTCCCGTTTCTCCACTAAGCTACTGTTGAACTGATATTTTGTATATAGTTTACGTTTTTTTGAAAAACCCAATTGTACGAACAGTGGAACCCAATAAGTTATATGGAGTAATCTTGGAATAAATGTTATTTCTTTTGCCACTAAATTTGAATGTAATAAGAAACCGAGAAAATTAACTTATTTATTTATTTATCGTATGGCATTTATTTCGAACCGTGAGATCTTCAAGAAGACAGTACGGTTGCCAGTTTTGTAAAATTAACTTATTATACAATGTACGCAATTTTGTAAATACATAACTCTATAGACGTTGTTACACCTTGAAAGTGACTTTGAAGTTTTATTGGATACTAAATTTCTAATAAAACGTGCAGATGTGACTATAATTTGACAATGTAGTTAGCACGCATCATCAACCATCTACAACCATTTTATCACTCATTCCTGTCCATTCAAAAGAACATTTGTTGGAAATCAAAAGGTGTCTGAACGACCGGTCATTTCTTAATGCACCTTAAAGACGATTAATATGAATATAACCTATATTTTAGAAGAAAATCATTGGAGCACGAATGAGTGAAAAAATGTTCACCGTCATTTCTTGAGTCTATTATGGATGTTATTATGTCCTTTGTTGTGTTTAGTCGCTTGATGTTTCGCTAAACGACTTTAAAATGTACAGGGTGGTATTTTATAGGTACGTGGCTATTAGTTACTAATGATGTATGAGTATGAGTGATATATACACATTAATTTAATGGCTTTCAATTACATATTAGAATGATAAGTCTAGTAACCCGAATGATTTTATATTGTAAATGGATTTTCTATTATTATAACATTATATTTGATTATGTACACATATAGAATAACGTCAAAAAAGTGGTTCATTATTCTTAATGCTCGAATAAAATAAAAAAACAATATTTCATAAACTTGTTTAGACCCTAAAAACCGTCTCTAATTTGAACTTTATTGCAGTGAGTTTTAGAAACCAGGCAGCATAAACTCATCCTGTACCATTCCCGTGCCTACAGCCGATTGTTGTCGCAGTCAACTACAAATCAATAGCGAACAAAGGACTATTAAACGGCCCTTTAGCGCCTAATATCGAGACAAATTCACTTTAAAAGCCAATTCCAATCGGGCGGGAAATAGTAGACGCATTGTTGTTTAACATTGTTGTCGTATAGTATAAGCACGTGCATGGTTGGAATTCTATCTGTTTTTATTCATACGAATATTATTTTTTACGATGGATAGCGAAGTGGGTAGAGTGTGCTTGTGAAGCTGATATGGGTTCAAATCGCGGTAAGCCAAAAATTTCTATGATCAGTTGATCACAAAGATATGTGGACACCATACTTGTACCAAACGGTAACTAAACGCATTCTCTCTCGACCGTCCGACCGCCAGATGAAACTAGAGCAATATATTCCTTTGCTTAATGACGTACAGATCAATTCGTTACTTATTTTCATCCTGTAAAGTAAGACATGATTCTATAAATTACTTAGCCATCCAGTGTACGATGTGTACTAAAAAGTAGCAAAGGAAAGAAGTTAAAATAAATAAATTAGGTTTTTTTGTACTGACCAAGAAAGCCATAGAGTGCGCGGTTGGAGAGTAGCCTGGGGAAAATCCAGGGGAAGCCTCCGACATGACCACGCGGGCGGTTAAACACTGGATATAGATATACTCTTAAGAGTTTGCGTTCCAGTGCAAAATCTTAACAGCGCGTTCTAGCGATATTGCTCTGAAGGGCCAGCGACATCTAGTGAGTATTTACATTATTATTATGTTACGAAAAATTTCCTTTTGCTACCCTATCCCTGCTTATGCAGATGTATCTAAATCTAAATGAATGACCGAGACGGATTATAAGTTATAGTGCACTTTGCATTAACAAAAGGAACACAATATCATTCGACATTTAATATTAAGCCGCATTATCATTACCTATTATTCAAGATTCAGAAAATTATTGACGTCGATAATAATGGCTTTTGAAATTACGCGTGCCAATCCGCACTCTTAATAAAACTACGTCGCTTTTGAAGCTGTACTCGCTTTACTAGAAATATATATTGGCTAACTCCTTGTCCATTGTGTCTGATTTCGACATGAGTCTTATATATAAAGCGTTAAGAGTTGTTTTCCACCTAAAATATCACTTAATAGGATGTAATGAAATGAAACTATAATCTTATTAAGCGATAATCAATAATGGCTGCATTATCTATTAACCGATTTGTTCCTGCCCGATTTCCCCGTCTGTCTTATCAGTTAAAATGCATGTGTTGCGGAATATATTCGCAGATATTCTGTAGCTTGCATTTTTCGTCTTACCACAGTGTATTAAGGTGCATGCATAATGGGACACATTTATTAATTTGTCGTCGACTGCGCAAATGCAAATCGTAGGATTGCACATGATATAATCGGTCTCGTATAATATAGTTAACTATCAAGAAATGTGCAAGTTATTAACAGAGTACCCATATTTTATTACATTGATCCAGTCATATTATAGATTGTGATTTATAACTTCAAATATTTGACACATGACAACTTCCATAGAACGTAAACAACCATGAGTCATCGAAATTATAAATAAAATCAGGTAATAATAATACGGCTTCTCAAGTAAATAAAAAGTTTATTTGACTTTTCTCAAACATAATTTAACCCACGTTACATTTTTTCAGATCATAGTTGTTGAGGATTTTACGATAATAATTCACCACCCAAACAGTTAAGAGTTATGTCTTTTATTTTTTTAAACCAGTGTTGTGACCAAGTCTGTCGTTTCGATTCATATGACATTTCCGTAAATTGATATAAATCAGGTATAAACGATACATTTATGATTAAAACCAAATATCATACAATTAAACTATGAAGTACAACACGAAAAATAGTCAAATTGTACTACAAACCGTGAACGTACCTTTGCCATGTTGGAATAAAATAGTTATCGATTTCTGAACGAGAGAAAGTATAATTAATTAATTCTTTCTTTGTGTAGAATGATACAATTGTGATATGGAATATATTTATATAGGCTTGATAAAAGCATTTCAAAAATCGACTGTAAAATCGATGCAATGAACCATTCGATAATAATCGCTTGACTTGACAGAGGAGATGTCTTAGCCTCATCACTACAAACTTCAATTCATATGTCCCAAATATTTGAAGTTACATATCACAATCTATAGGAGTTCGACCTCGGAATGAGAGATAATAAGGCCTAAATGCTTCATTTAATTTTAAAAGATCAGTGAATCAAATTGGCATTTTCAAAATAAGTATAGCCAATTTAAGCAACATTAGTTCCCATTACTTGAATGATGTTTCCAAATTAATCCCCTTAACATATGCTTACAAGCTGAGATAACATTACTTGACATCGTTTTACGTCAAAACCTTTCCACCTAATATCCCTCGTCCCTTTAATTATTGTCAATCGAATGCGCTCGGGCGATTCTTCGCAAAATTATAAAATTTCTTTCGCTCAATGCCCTAAACTGAATAGATGTAACGTAAGAAAGAGATCGCCTTTTAGAGGCAATTCTCTGACAAAAGACGACGGGATAAAGCATCATATTTATTTCATAATAAATGACAATTATCATAAATTGATTTTTGGGTCGACAATACACGATGCAGCTAACCAAACATTGGCCAGAAAGGACCGGTCGATGTCATTGTGGAGTGATCCAGAAAAAAATGAAGCTCGTCTTATAGAAAAGGTTTGTATTTATTGTTAGGTAAGGTAACAAATATTATGTAGGTATTATATTTCTGTTATTCGAGTAAATATATTCATGGTTAGTTAAAATAAATAAGCTATCAAGGAATCAAGGGATATTAGAAATATCATTTATAGGATTGCATTTTTAAAATGTTATTCATTTAGTTGCAAATAAACATACCGAAATTATTGATGGTTTTGATTTGAGTAAGTATCATATTTTCATTACTTCATTTCTCCAAGAAGGAATAAAACATCGTAGAACTCCATGTTTCCTTTCCCTAGTCGTGGTGGGAGATGGAATCTAAAGGATGAAGCAATTTAAAATATACATATTGTAATTTTTCGGCCTTCTTACATGGATTGCCTTGCATGATTTACCTGGGGGCCGATTTTTGAGTTTCGAACGCTCGAATTTTCATTCGAGATCTGTCAAAACGTCATAGTATTTTGACAGATCTCGAGTAAAAAGTCGAGCGTTCGACACTCAAAAATCGGCTCCCTGCACTGCCTTCGATTGCTCATACATATGGTACCTTACTGCACAAATCAAACTTCAAGTGAGTATTATAATAATGATGTGTGTGATTCCGACTGAGAAAAAAAGGTGTATTTGCTTGGACTAGGTTTGTTAATATCATTGATAAAAACGATTAAAAATCGAAAAATCTGAAAGGAAATCGACCTGACGAATGAAATACGCTAACCGTGATGATATATTAAAAACTCCACGGTGACCTCATCTACCCTACTCGTACGTAACCCTACCGTACGAATGGCTTTAAGATCTCAGCACCCTGGCCCAGGGCCCAGGGAAAACTATAGTGGGCAACTGGGCAGTATGCGGGACTCGCCCTTCCATAGGGGAAGAGAATACCGACTAAAACCTCTGCAGCGTTAACCTTCTCTGCCGTGTAGGGGACCATAAGTTTGCTAGCATTCTATCTAACCTGACATTACTTCGATCGAGTTCCATGGAGCATCGTCACTGCCGTCTTGGGTCTTTAACTAAGCAACCACGTTAATGTGTTTCCTACTACGTAACCACACGTGGCGTAATTTTCTGGGCCTCGATTTGATCGCATCACCAACAACGCTAGATCTCCTGGTGCAACTCGCGTACGTAAGTACTCGTACATTAGAACGTGCATGGAGAGCTATGTAACCAACATGACTTGCTCACCCACTCAACTTTTTCAATTTCCCGATGTTCGCGACTTTGTACCGCAAGTGGCCATCAATTAACCAACGACAGCTCTATTGCCCCAAAATATGTCGTCTATGCTAAAAACTGTATAAAAGCCCAGGTGTGTTGTGTAGACAATTAGGGTATAATCAGTGTGTTTGAAGAGGTGTCACGGTTCGGAGAAGTGGTCTACCGAATTAAACTAAAAACGACTTAACTTTACGGGAGTTTCTATAGTGAATAGGCTGTTTCGATGATGAAGGCCATTGTTGGTAGCCACCCAGAGAGTGTTTGCGCTGGGATGAATGCGCGCGTAATATTTGCCTTACGAATGAACGAAACAATGTGTTGGGACAGTTAGCGTTTTCCTGTGATTCATGGGGACAATGTTAGGGTGTGGTTTCTTTGGGAAGTTTGTTGCTTTTAACTTCATTTTAGTTGTAGAATGGCAATAGGTTTGCATCACATAAAAAAAAGTTTAAATTTTTTATTGGTTTAGACGTTACATCAATTCAACAGTGATTGGCGTAGAGGGCACGATGACACACTACTACTTTGGCGGTCAAAGGGTTAAGTATTTCAGCTAATAAATTCAAAGTTCGTCCGTGTGGTATAACAAAAATGCAAATATATATATACATTACACAAATACACATATATTGTGACATGTATGTGTTTTAACCTGTTATGGTACAATAAAGTTAGATACATATATTCCGATAAATTGTATGATTTCCTTAAATTATTTACCTACATCTCAACCGAAATTTAAATGTTATTTAAATGAATAATAAATAACACGATAGATTTCAACTTAAAAAATAAGTTTCTGGATCACCATCTCTATACTATAACGATCAAAACGTTTAGGTTAAGAGGCCTTACAAGTTTAAAAATTTTATGATTTCGTTTTTTGACAAAAGTATTGTAAATACCAATAATATGATTATAAGATACGATGATTATATTAAAGTTTCAGATAGTAACATTGCCCTTTTTTGATTTCATTGTGTGTAGTAGAATTTAAGCGCGATAAAGCAGTTTTTAGCTCGAAAATGGTCGATTTGGAGTGATGTTTGAAACAAAATATCTTAATGAAAAATGCAAGAGATACATTTGAATGTTATGTCATTAGGTCAATATAGTCCTGTTCTAGATAGTAACATTGATAAAATGTCAAGAAATTTATCAGTTAAACTGAAAATGGGCTAAATATATGAGCATTTTTTACCTTATAAAGACCCTTAAAGGAACCGCAGCCTAACCATACCTTCGCGATTCTGTTGTCATCCGTGTTGGCACGTCTCTCGCTGCGGGAGGCTCGACCACCTCAGCTCTTTGTGACCATCTATTTATTTACCTTTCCCTATTTTTCTAACGAACAAACCAGCACGTGATTGCTGGCGCCCTGGTAAAAAAAATCCTAAGTCTCTTCGTGCTACTATAGAACATACTCCCTTTTTATACTGAAACCATAAATCTGCAATTCAAGTGACAAAGACGTTGACTTGGCAAGACTCAATTGTTGATTTTGAATTTATTTGTTAACCACGTATGACTTTGTTGGTAAAATATGCATTTGGCCTATAGTTTTTTTGGCTAAATGTGGTGCCAACATTGTCCACTTAAACCTTTAATAATAGAATTGAATTACTGTCACAATTCTGTGAAGCAGTAAATGGGTTACTAAGTCTGGTGAATTAGGTCTCATTGTACGGTTGTAAGCGTAGTTCACACCTGATGGATCACTAATACATAGGCACTATAATAAATATAGGATCCGGACCGGAGACACTTATACGTCTCGGTACGTATCTGCAGAGGTATAACTCTTTTTTTTTAAAACACTTGAATACTCTAAGAGTATGCGCTCCAGTGAGATTGATTGAGCGATTTCAACCAAATCTGAGGTGCCAGTTGAATCGAGATACTGGGAGTTTTGTCGCTGGTTCACTAAACCTAATAGCCTAGCTGAGAAGAGTCCAGGATGAAACTCAGCAAGGCCCGACCTGACTCTTCTCAGCTAAGTTTAGTGAACCAGCGACAAAACTTCCAGTAGCTAGATTGAACTTACAGTCTTACACCTCATATTTATTTACTATAACGGGGGCTCTATGATGGTTTAGATCAGCGGTCGGCAACAGGCGGCCCGCGAACCCTTTACTTGCGGCCTCCTTATTGACAACGGACAATGTACCTTTTGTCTGATCGAGTCACAAATTAATAACAGGAGCGGCCCGCGACAATTTTGTTAGCTACTATGTGGCCCTTGGCTGCTAAAAGGTTGCCGACCTCTGGTCTAGTTTATCGCGTAATAACGGTCAAGATAAAGCATCTATCATTTCTGTTAAGACTTGGGCCAATTTTTTTGGCGTTGTAGTTTTTTTTATTTCTTACAATTGCATGAAAATTGGTAGGTTGGAAGAGCTCCTGATTCTGTACAAGTAAAAAAAATATGACAACATGGCGTCGAAAAACATTTTTTTCCCATAATTTTTTTCCACAGAGTTACGAAAATTTGTCACTCAATGGAAAAAAATTGTGGGAAAGTGTAGGAAATCGTGCACATATTGTTCAGAATCAGGAGCTCTTCCAACCTACCAATTTTCATGCAATTCTAAGAAATAAAAAAAAACTACAACGCCATAAAAATTGGCCCACTTGATAGGGTCCTTTATCTTAACGTTTATCATGACACAACTACGCGCACAATACGTGGTCTGGTAGGTAGATACTTTACTATGAGATGAGCAAAGAATAATATGTATATACTAACGTAAATTATGAGTCTGTCGTCTAAGGCGACTTCCTGACTTGGCGGGGCGGGATCGGTATGTGACATTTTCTTCTTTGACGTAAACTTACTGACGTCGCAAAGATTCTCACTTGACATAATACTGTCAGTATTACGTTTGCGCACTAGTAATATCATGCGCAGAAGCGTAGCAGTACCGCCTTCGCATCGTCCCGCTACCGCGCTTACCGCGCCAGTCAGGAAGCACTCATTTAAATGTAGGGGCGTAGTAAAAAATGGTATCGCGTCGACTGACAGCTGACACTGACATTTGACACTTTTCTCATATCGTACTGCCTCCGCACCGACAAATCAGGAAGTCGCCTTAGTCAAATTTTATTATTTATTTTTTTCGTCAGTTATTTTAGGTATCTGTAGCCCATAATACAAATACCTTAAAGACTAACATACATATTCATTTATTTCCTAAAACTAAATAATATCACGTTGGGACGACGACGCGAGGCGCTTACTCTAGGTGTCGAATAACTGATCGCGAAACCGCCGGAAAACGACACATTTCGGCCAGAACTCCTCCTTCATGAAGGTTGACAGCTTGTCGGTTGGCACCCTCACCACAAATGAATTGAAGTTCACATAGCGGCGATACTCCAATCGATCGACCCATAGGACGAAATTGGTCTTGGCGCGCAGATACTGGACGAGCTGCGTTTTTTTTTTTATCTAGCATATAGAGGTGTCCCACTGCTGGGCAAAGGCCTCTCCCCATGAATTCCACGAGCTGCGTTAAAATGTTAAAATGGTAGTCACAAGTCACAAGGTATATTCATCTTTCTGGGCCCTATTGCAAGCACAAGCAAGGTACAAGATGACATACCTCAACGCGTGCTTGTGCATTTTGATGAACCTTGTAATGGCACGTGGGTCCCGTCCCGTCCCGAGCCTCTCTAATAATTTACAGAAGCTCTACACCCAACCCGTCACAACAACATTATACATATTAAAATATGTATATATTTTTAAATTGTATATTATATTTCTTAGTAAAATTATATAGCAGTAAAACGCAATGGTGACTTCATTTTCATAAGTAATTGCTACCAAAAGTAGGCAGGTAAATAGGTGGGTGCCATTTCTTTTTGTCAAAGGCGTTCAGTTTAAGCAAGTTGAATTAGAGTAAGCTACAGTAAGAACCTTAATGATGAACGAACCTGAAATTAAATGTTTTATTCAAACTTTGCACAAAATAAAATACAGTGTACAAATGGTGGACTTAATGCTAAATGGCATTTATTTATTTTATTTATTTAATCTTTATTGCATAAAAATAAATTCAAGTACAAAAGGCGGACTTAATGCCATGAGGCATTCTCTACCAGTCAACCTCCAGGCTAAGCAGAAAGATTGCATTCTCTGGCATTCTCTACCAGTCAACCACAAGGCCAAACAGAGACACTCAAAGCGGTGCAAGAAAATAAAGAAACGTAGAAAATGTAAAACAAACGTCAATAAAATTAAGGTATACACATAAGTACATACACATAATTTACTTATATACAAACGAATAATATAAACTTATACATATTATATGATACATATTATATTTTTAATGATATACATTTATAGTTTTAATATATATTTTGTATATATGCTGCAAACTGTATTGCCCAATTATAATTATATTTTGTAAAACGATCACTATATGACTAGTAGTATAAACAGTGTTGTATTATATGAAACTTGTATAATGAGATATAATAAACTAAACTAAACTAAACTATGATACATATTTATAGTTTTAATACTACATTTATGTTCATAATACGCTTATGAAACTTCTCGAATACTACTTCACCACACCTCCGTAACTAATCAATTGTAGAACAATTATATACTCCTTCAATACACTTTAAATTCTATACCACACGCTCATGCATCGCAATCTAATCAGTTCGATACGCACCTCAATAATTTACAGGGCATAGTTAAGAAATCTACTAAAGCGGTAACGAAAACACATTAACAGAAAGCCTCATACAGAGTTATTATACCTTACAAACCATCACACCTATACAATTCCACCGATTACAAAAGTATAGATTGTAATCTGCGTTAAAATAAAAAGAGCGTATCGAGGTTTCGAAAAGTTGGAGATAGGATGTTTTGTAATATGTTGAAAAGGATATACGTTCATTTGTTTCTGAATGGGTTTATACAGAACCCTGTGACACTATTGTAAAACTTCTCACTTCGGACGCCCGCAGTGCTTCGAGCATTGTGAAAACACGTGCGCTTTGAATGGACCCTTATAACCAGTAAAATATAGCTCAGATCGTGACAAGGACTTTAAGACGACGGAGGAAGAGTTATAATCGAATAACGTATGTTAAAGTTTAAAGATTATGGACAATCTTGGATTGACGACCCATTTGTGTGAGCCCTAATTGAATTATAGGGCGCGTCTTAATGCGGGATAGGGATCTTGTTAAAGTATTTAATTAATGTGCGATAAGTACAATACAATAGTGGTACTGGTACCATTTTTATGTAAAGTATTACGTACTATTAGATTAGTTAACAATTAAATTAATCAAGATCTAAATCGAGAAAAATGATATGATTATTTCAAAAACATTTTTATATGTCTTAGTGTTTAGTCTATCCAAGACAGCGGAGTGGACTGATTATCTACAGGAAAGACGCCTTTTTTGTTGCTGATTTGACTCCATTAGCATATGATATATAAGAAGTGTTACAAAAATGAACATACATAATTATATCCTGTCGAGGTAACCGGTCATTTTTATGGTTCCGTATTTGAATCTACATATACTCACGCCAGTGTCTCATTGGCTTAGGCAGTGAGCAAACCAGGCCAAATAGGTTCTTACACTTTTGCTTCGACTAAGTTCATAAATCTTTTCATACTAGCTCTAAAGATGGAACAATAATGGTCTAAAAAATGAATATAATAACGATGGCTGACTTCAAGCAACTAGGTGAAAACTCGCAAGCGCGTTGAACTCTACCCAGGCGTCGCACGGAAAACTGCGACCGCCGTAATATTTCCATATAGTCACCCATAATTCTCGCGATATAATCTTAATAAGAAACAGCAATAAATTATGGCATGCCATATTTATTGCCTGCTAGCACTTGGATCGTGTTTACGATAAACGTAAGCAATGATGTGATATGGTTTCTGGACAACAAAGTTGCGAAACTGTGAGAAAGTGTCTATTAATATGTAGCTACAGTACGTAACTTTCTCATATAAATTATTGAGTCTTATCAAATAAACTTTATGAGTTAGGGTTCCAGAAATCCCAGAGTTTTCCAAAACTATGGTCCATCATAATTTGTGTCACGGCAAGTTCCCTTACTACCTATTTGCTCGATATTAACGAATTTGACATTTGTTAAGATTTATGACATAGTGTGGCTGTATGGATAGAAAACATAGATATAATACAGGTGATAAAAAACCATCAAATTATCAAAATAACTAGTAAACTGGACAAATCAATCAAAAAATTAAAGCAAGAGTGACTAGGGTATTACTGACCCAGTGGGCTAAATTTTAGATGTTGTTGTTGCCTAAGTCTCAAAATTGTGACACAATTATAAAATTTCGCAAAAATAAATAAAATAAAATAAAAATTATAGTCCAAATAAATTAATTGAAAGTTCCCAATAATATTGTCATGTTCAATAAAAAAGAAATTGCGCCGCAACTGTATCCATAAACGCAATATTTCACGACCAAAACTGCAAATTACGGGTTTTTCCATACAATGGCAGTAAGAGGCTATAAAATTATGACGTCATATTCCCCTGTCAATCAATATGGAGTGTTTTCAGCCCTCGGCAGGTATCCTGTACATTACCTCTCATTTTCGTCTTTTGTGTTGCTCTAATTATATTGGTCCCATAACAAACATTTGATCATCTCTACAAACTGGTTTGCACCATAAAAAAATAGTTATATAGCGAATTATGCAAGTTTATTTTTATTATTTTTTATTTTTTTATATGGAGAACCAACAGCTTTTATGATAGGATAACACTTTAAACATATAAACAGGTAGCCAATTATAGGATCTCACAGGTAGAAACAGTTATACAAGTTAACTGTTTTAGTGTCTCGTCTCGTCACTACGTAAGTTTCGGCAATTACGTTTATTTTTTCATCAAGCTTTAAGCCATCTTGAAATGATTTGATCGTACAATTTTGTGATAGTTAAAGGGATCTCCTTTTTCTTCTTTTACCTAGCGTTATCTCGGTTCTTGCCAGGATCCGCTTTTCTGGTTCCCTTTTTCCACTTTGCACGATCACGCATATGTAATTACGTATATTGGCAAGATATCCAAGTCCAGAATCCAGAATCGGGACGGTTGGAAAAAGTGGGGGGAGGTCTTTGCCCAGCAGTGGGACACTACCAGCTCATAATAATCCAAGTCCACAAAAGATTTCCGAAATATACAAAATACAATATTCAAGAACCCTTATCTCTCTACTGCGGCAGTTAGATAAAAACACTACGTGTGTTTGAGGACGGAGGAGGAAGTAACAATACCTTGTGAGGCAGTTAAAAGCTCAACTCACAGCTACACTAAGATTCAGCAATGTTAATGTAAAGATGGTCATAACTCTTAAAAGATGCCGCGGTAATACTTGACATCCATTCAGCCGCAATGACATTCACGTTAAGATGCTCTTAATGTTCATTCACACAGCGATTTTACGTAACGTATTACATAGCATCCTGTTTTGCAGTGCAAAAAGGCTGGCCAATTATGAACCAAAATGTTTAAATAATAGAGACGAAAATCGTTGACAAATTTCTAGTCTGTACTGAGGATGCACGCGTGGATGAGTTTATGAATGAGCAGATCGATTACGTAACGGTCACTCACTGTAAGGCCTCCCGCAAACCCGTGAAGTAGGTATGTTAAATCATTCATTCGCTGATTCATTCACTCACCGTGAAAAGTATTTCCTTATTATCTCCTACATCAATGGGCAATTCGTACATGCTCGTATAAAGTACGTTGGCGTGGAATTAGAACTGTAACCCAATAAAATACGATTGTATTTCCAACATTAAAATGAGAAAGATACGAGTTTTTAAAAGAACCAGGTCGATGTAGGTACGTTTTGTAAGTACTGTGTGTGAACTGAAGTGATTTGATACGGATGATTCAAGGATTTTCGAATCATTTATCGTGTCATTAAAAAGTGTCAGTAGTGTCATTTAAACGTTCGTGAATGATCTATTCAAAGACAGTTTTTACAAAAGGCGTATAATTTTTGGACAGGCTAAGATACGTAACTCTTTTGTTACATTCAATTCCAGAGAAGTATTGATCTCTGTATGTACGCGTATTAATAATGTACTGTTTGATGTAGTACATCGCTACGCGCTCAGTGTCCATCATATACATCTAAGATATTATTCTACTACTTATTCAGACAGAGATAAAACAATACAATACAAATACTCTTTAGTGCACAACCTCAACAAAAAATCACAGTAGGTACAGCACATAATGACGATATCCTATGTTTCTTTTTGTAATGTAAGTATAGTTCCTAATATTTTACCTTATCATTTTTTCATTTAATGATTTTAATCTTAAATGACAACTAAATTATCTATAGCCCATAAATTTTATGTTAACTTTCGTCATATATTCGAATAATTTTATTTAATGGCGAGGTTGATAAGTAGACCTTCATGATTGCAATGAATTTATGATTAAATGAAGTTCGTCAAATCGCTTCATGTATCTATAATTATTTTGAAGTCTTGCCTAATAGAATATGTGTATAAAACATTATTAAAATTCCAGATTAAGTCTAAGCTTTTCCCCTAAAAAAACTTTACCCCACTTTGCCGCCATTTTGAAAGCAAACAAGTGAGCAAGCCCCCGCACTTGTTTGCGGAGATAACAGAGCCAGCCCTTGAACCAGTTGAACCAAAACAAATATGTGCTCAGCTCTCAAGGACGCTGCAATCTTATTGAGATTAGATTAGGGTTGTCGACCATGCTGTTTCAATAAAAAAAAATAAAAAAAAACTAGCCAGTCTGACATTCCACCCAATGATTTCAATTGAAAAAAAAAACACATGTGTGAAACACCGTTTTTCTATATTACTAAATAATTAACAACTTTATCAAGAATACCACAGGCAAAATTGAAACAATACCTAATAATTAAATTCGAGTCGTTATTAAGATTATGGAAGCATTTATTGTGTTATGTACTTAGATACTAACAATTAAAAATTGCATCACATGTGAGCTTACCGTCTAAAATATAATATGTACCTACAATAGAAAAATTGGCAACCCTGCATTGACTATCTCGGTCAAAGGGCTGACTTTTAAGACAGCTGAAGATGCTTCTTTTTCCAAAATTACACTCTTGGGGAGATAAATCTAAAAATGGTACTAAAAGGTAAGGTACGTAGGAACAGTCAGTATCTAAAGCAACTATACATATTGAACCGTTCAAATGTTTTTATTGTAATGGAATAAGAGCTTTTGACCTCTTCATTTACGTAGTTACTTTTAATTATGACTATAAGTCTGATGACTCTCGACCGTTTACAAACGTGCAAAATTACATGCAAGTTTATCCATGTAGCATGGTTTAAAGTTAAACGATCGATTTAATTCGTTATACCTCGGTAACCCGCAATGTAGTAAAACTTTATTGCGTTCAGTGCATGTGTGTAAATAGTAAATACCTAATACTATTTTTATTTAGTTTCTATTACTAAACAGGTAAGGCCTGTTTCTTCACTCGAAATAAATTTTAACTTTTAGCTTGGGATCATAAAATGCTTTAATTTGTGAATATTTTATTGGTATGTTCAATTTAAAAACATAATATAAAAAAACAAATGTCTGCGATTTCACCAAGTTTTATGGCCGATGTAACGGGTGTAATAATGCATGCTTAGTAATATTTTAGTATAGCTCACTCTCAAATTGTCTACGTAGGTATTATTTTAAGTCATAATTTTCCAGGGACGACCTTCTAAAATCGAAAGCATAATTATCAAAAAAATAAAATGTCCGTGATTACGGAAAAAAACTAAAATTATCGATTCTATAATAGGCCCCTATACGTCAGGACCCATGCTGCGCGCCAGCTCCGAAATTCAATCAATAGAAATTTATTGCCCATATTCGCGAAGATTCCTTTGAAGCCTCGATTGTGAGGCGGGCTACTTTTTTCTTTTTTTTTCTATCTCTAATAAAATGACGATGGCGCGAGCGCCCGCCGGCCATTATGCACTAGGGCAGAAATGACAGTCGAAGTTACGCCCACTCTTTTTAAGCTTTTTGTTCGGGCTTCAAAAGTTTTTAAAGATTATAGAATAAGGTAAGGTTCGGTTACCGGTGGGTTTAGGTGGAAGAGCGTGGCTGCAAAGTAATTCATGAAATTTGACTAGATAACTCATAAACAAAAACATTCTCAATGGCAAAATTTGGTTCGCTCGTAAATAGTAACTAACCTTCAAAAAATGTAAGTGTTCGAAAAGAATTGTTTTGACGCCATATTAGTGGACATCTGAGGCATGCCATGGACCGGGTTATTCCAAACTTAAACGTGTCTCGAATGTTTAAATAAAGACACATATCATTTATTATTTGATGTGGCACTTTTCAGAGGACAAATAAAGAATATTTTATGTCAATGAATTAGTTGACTCTACATGAACTTAAACCTAACTCGAATATGTGTTCGTAAACTACTAATACTTTAACTGAAAATGTACGTTGTGCATTTATTAACTGGAAGAATCCAAGCACTTCCACAGCGTGATAAGGCCGTCATTATCGGAGATAAACAAGCTCGAATACCTCTAGTGGCCATCTAAACACGTGTTCAGACTATATTGTTACATCACCACCCAATCCGTAAAGTTACAACTACAATATATTGCGGCCAGTGAAATCAAACTTAAAGTCCTGTAGTTATAGCTCAACTTCGATTGTAAAAAAAGGCTAGGTTTGGCATAAATGCAGTTGGAAATTTAATACAGCAAACGTTCCATACTCAACTTTATTTCAGTCGGTTCAAGTTTGAATTTTCTTTGTCGCAATGGAGGTTAAGTTGGTCGTAATAGCCGTAAAAGTGAAGAATATCACTTGATTTTAAGGGGCACTTTAAGGCTCTCCTTAGTTCTCTCGTAGCGAATGATTGTGTTACGGCGATCCATCAAATCGGGGGACTCGAAGGCTTCTATTGAGGTTTTTGCCGCTCACTCATTTCCTGTGTCCCGGGGCTAAGGTTTCGGCTAAATTTTTGCGAACACAATTAAATTTTTTGAACAGTTTTTTCGATTGGGTCAGTGTTATATTACCGGTAACATTTTTTAGTTAGAAAGATATCTATGGTCGGATTTTTACCGAATCTCTTTTTAATTTTTTTTCATTTCACAATAGGCATGACTATTGGACGATTCCTGGCCAAGCTAAATTTAAAAAAAACTTCGACCACGTGTGCTTCACAACTCTCGTTTTTTGCAAGATTTATGTCAAAAACGTTCACCTAATTCTAGCGCATCGTAAAAACTAAAACTAAGCTTTTTGTCGCATCCCAAAAATTCGCGGCTTCCGGTAAAAAAAGGAATGCGGTAATTTGAGACCGCGCCGAATTGCTACAGTTACACACGTGCAGAAATATGTATTTTTCCACTTGTAACAGCGTTTTTAAACAACAAGTCAACGATCTGCATCTGCAATATTTTAGGGATGAGTAGTACTATAAAATCATTAAAAAGTTATGGGTAAAGAATTTTAACTTTCATTTTCGTTTTTCTAAATATTTGAATTAATGAGTTATTAACAGTAAAAGTAAAATTACTTGTGTCGATCATAAATAAATAGGCTCCATCAAGAGATAGCACTACAACTTATAAAAATCGCAGTTACCTATTTAGGTGCATATATGTAGATGTCGAACATAAAAATTAATCAAGTACTATTATATAAAAGCCTCGAGGGCCTTTGCCAGAGTCAGTGAACGGATACATTAACTACGAAATATTGAATAAAATTACTTAGCAAAAATAAATGATGCGACTCTCGCCAAGATGGCGACGAGAAAAAAAAACAATTAACTAAGTATTACCTATGCTTAATTGACATATCTGACGTGACAGATCTGATTCAATCTAAACAAAACGGTGTTTCATATAGCATTTGTTCCAAAGAAAGGAGATTTGTTACTTACTAAGCAACATAAACAAACTTCCATTGACTTCCACAGAACCCTGTCTCAAAGTAAACAAAAACAGTAAACTTTTTACCGCATCCTAGATTGTCACGTGTTACTGATTTCTGTTTTTGTCTGTCGGCGCTAATGGCGCGTGTTTTGGCACTTCCTCGACGCCATGTTGCGTTGAAAATCGCGGCTTGTGTTTGCGCATGTGCCCAATATTTGAGAATTAGAAGGACAAATTACAAAATAAATAAATTGTACGTAAATTGACATAGTCCTAAAATAGGAAAGTCTTACGGGATGTAATTAAATGAGATTTTTGATGAGAGAAATGCGAGAGTTTAATTTTTTTAAGTTGGTCTTATATTGACATAAACATAAAATACGCAAGTCTTACGCGATATAATTACGTATAAATGAAATTTTTGATGAGAGTGCGAGAGTTTAAAGTTTTAGACGGATAGTTTAGGACGCGCATTCAATGCCATTGTTGCGTCCGTCAAAAATTGAAGCAGGTTTACGTCCGAGCATATCGAATATTCGGAAGTCCGTGGCAATTTAATTTCAAGAAAATATCATTATTCGCTTGACCTTCCCCCATCTAGTAAGGGTCAGCGCAGTATGTTTTTTCTTCCATACTACCTCTCGTTCGCCTGTCGTCTCGTCACTCGCATCCTTCCTCCATCTTGTCTCTCACCTCACGCAGTCCATCCACCTTTTCCTTGGCCTACCCCTTCTCTTACATCCCCCTCCACCTTCGTACCTATTTAATACCCTTCACGTTACACGACACACGACTATCTTCCCTCCGCATAACATGCCCATACCAACGTAGGTGTGATGAGCTCTCAACTTATCGATTATGGATGCTAGGTACAGTCAGCTGCAGAGAAACCTGACCCCCCCGAGCATACAAATTCCTATTCAGGGGGGTACCTTTTCTCTGCAGCTGACTGTACTATCAGGCTTCCTAATCTAATAAGTATGCAAATTGCCTGAATGAACCAATACCTTCCTTGAAAAGAAAGAGTCAGTCGAATTAATCTATCATTTAATAACTCAAAAATCAATAAAGCATATTCACCCTACACCCAATCGGAAGTGGATAAGTGTTACACACCGGCACCTAATTATGGCTCCGAACCTGTAATGGTTTCCCGGCACTTTGCGTGCCCTTGCGAAAGTCAACAAGTGCCACAAGTGCCGCTCTTACGCGTTAATGCGACTTTCGTGTCACTTCAGGCTTTCCAACAACAATGGGCAGGAAATTGGTACGGTGACGGCAATAATTAGCCGGCAATTTGCCTTTTATGTCAAACACATAAGGGATAATTTGCCACGACCACGCAGTGGACTGTTGTTAAGCAAGGGTGTTGCGGTCAACAAAAACGCCGTTAAAATTAACACTTGAAGGCTTTGAGAGGGTAAAGAAAGATTGCGGTAAAAAGTTGCAAAGTGTGTTGTTTCGTCGTTTCCTGTGTTAAAGATTTGTGAGCGATAAAAAAAGGTGTAGAAAACTGTACCTAATAACTTTTGGAGTCTCACGAATGATAATTATCATCAATTTTCATAATGTGAATAAAATTCGATGGTAACTATCAGACATTAACTTGCAGTAGGTATGTCCTTTATCAGACTTATTAGACCTAAATATTAGTTGTAGCTGGTAGTAGTAGTAAGTATTTCTTTAAGCATGACCGACAAATTATAGAGTACATAATTAAAAATTGGTGGAGCGCTCGTGGCCCAGCGGCGCCGGGTACCGCTTGCGGTATCTAAGGTTAAGCAACGTGGGCAGCGGTCAGGACTTGGATGGGTGACCGCTTTGAGTGGTTACTAACTGAGCGCTCCCGTGCTTTGGAAGGCACGTTAAGCCGTTGATCCCGGTTGCTGTCTATGGCAGCAGTCGTTAAGCCAAGTTGGAGGCCTTCGGGGCGGTTTGAGAACTTCTAACAGTCAAGTTGCCCCACTCACTTGACAAAGCCTAATCCCAATAAGGTCTAGTTTCCCCTCGGGGTTGGAAGGTCAGATGGCAGTCGCTTCCGTAAAAACTAGTGCCTACGCCAAATCTTGGGATTAGGTAGCGGACCCCAGGCATCCTTCAGGATGCAACTGTACTGGGATAACGCTAGGAGGATGATGATGATACATTATTGTATTCGTGTATGTAAGTACCTGTACACAATTACATCTTCAAATATATAGTTACCTACATGTCACTCTAAAATCAAAGTACAAATGAGAACTTAATCCTGCAAAACTGATACTACGAGTAGGTACACTAATTTTGACAACGGAAAAACATTGAATTGTGTAACAAAAATTACTAGTAGATAATTTAAAATGGCTAGGGCTCGACGGGTGCGATGTTAATCCAAATAAGGTAGGGTGGTTTTAAATAAGTTATTTTAACCTATTGTTATTACGCACCCGTGGATCTTTTACTACTATCACGGTATGTTGCGTCTTTGAATAACTTACACAAGTCTTCGCACCTCAACGGACTTCAACAACGCAATCGAATGAAGTTGTTAAATGCACCACCTTTGCTGTTGATATGACGATGCGTGAACTCTTTATCACGACGGCAAACATAGTTTTTTTTCAGTTAGAAGTCATTCTGCACTTTAGTATCACGGCATAAGGCATACTCTTGCGACAACTAGTAATTTTGATTTTACAATGATATTGGTGGCATTTATTACAAAATTGTACCGTTAAATGCAGCTGATAATTTCCTCGTTAAGATTGACATCCTTATTGCTATGTAGTTAAAGAATAGTTTATTTTAGAACTGTGCACATGGCTGTAATGTAACGTCAACATAGTAATCCGAATTTCACGCGAGACTTATTTGTTCTACACGGCGCGGACAAAGGTTTTCGAGTTGTGAATTTTAACAAGGCGGGCGGCAAGTCGTGTTAGATTTCACAGGTTGCGAACAACAACACTCGGCCCATTTTTGTGGAAGCCGCTGTTAAAAGATGCTTGAATTGAGTGACTGTAAGTAGACTATTCTTTGAAAGGTAGCCTTGTCCATATTTACGTAGATGATGACGACGAAATTGAAGAGCTTCGCAGAAAAATAACTTATTGATTAACGAAACATTTGTACGACCTTCCAAACCTCTTCATAAGTAGGCACTTAACTTACTTACAGTCAAAAGCAATGAAAACATGTATACTGTTAGGTTAGAGTTCTTTCATTGCTTCCTTGTACATTTTGTTTTGCATAGTTAGGTTTTTATCATACTTACACTTACGTCTACACTGGTTACGGTGCGTATGTAAAAAAAACCGGTAGAATACCGTCTGTGTACTTCTGAAATTACCATACGATTTGCCTCATTTTACTTCCGATTCCGGGTGTTTTTGTCCGTGTAGTTTCAAATCAGTATTTAAGATTTGTTAGAGTATCTGGATCTAGATAGGCATATATTAACAGTAGAAGTGACAATAATCTGTAGTATTCAATCGAAAATCCACATATTCGTGTCACGCAGCCATTTTTTCGACCACACATCTGCACCCATTACATCCATTCGAGCTGACAAACACGCCGCCGGCGGCGATTCTCAAAGAGGTGCGACAATGTAGTCGCCACTCCGTGTTGCACCAAACATGGCTTATCGCCACACCACACGTCTCGATACAAAAGTCTTATGTCCCATTGAAACTATAAGACTTAAGACTGTTCAAAGTAGGCAACACACGTGCGGTTTACAGATTTACATTCCCTAAAGAAGGTAGTAAGAAAATACGAGTCTCAAATATTTTTGTCGTTTTGGCCTGCTGGTTTGAGGCCCATGTAGGTCGGTGTTAATAAGTGTTTTGTGTCAGGTTATTCTTGTGCAATGTCGTAAGTGTCGAGAGGAATCGATGAGGGCTTTATATGGTATCTTGGTTTAAAATTGATGCGAACGGAGAGCAGTGCCTTTTTACTCAATACCCACGTAGCCGTAGGTATGATGAAAATGTAAATGTTGATCGTTGAAGAACTGTTAAAGTTGGCATTTTTTGACACTATCCAGCACGAGTATTTCGGATGCCAGTCAACAGACGAGTTCTTAAAATTTTTGAAGTCACTGTCAATTATTTCGTGTCCCATATATTTTCGCATGACGTGAAAATTGCTGCAACCCAAAGGACAAAAACATTTTCACATTATCACTGCATACAACCTGGCTTAAAGATATACTGGGTATTGATCAATACGGATCCAAAAAAGATACTACATATAAGGTGAACTGTACCCAAATGTATGGTATGATATGGATAAGGCTTGTAGACGTGAATTCCATATATACAACTTTTTTCGGATGAAAGACTCTTTTAGTGGCCATGGCTATAAAATTGACCCAGAGTTCAAATCATCATCATCATCATAATCAGCCGAACGACGTCCACTGCTGGACATAGGCCTCCACCAGAGAGCGCCACAACGATCGGTCATGGGCTGCCCGCATCCAACGGATCCCCGCGACCTTAACCAGGTTAACAGCCCACCTCGTGTGGGGGGCCTTCCAACACTGAGCTCAAATAAGTAAGGGCAAATATTTGTCATGAGAATGATATATGTTTCTGAAATATTTTCTATGTTATATTTTTTCCTATTAGTATCACAAGTCTCAATGAGCTTATTGTAGGCCTATTTCGTAACAAAATTACAAATTATTTTATTTATCGGCCATTAAAGTGTACATTGTAGGTGGATTATTATATACATAGTTATTTGCGACATCGTGCCATGCGTCTGATATCTGGTAACACCTATTTAGGAATAGTGGTCACCATCTTATGTACCTATACCTCAGTATGTCAAAGGTGTTACGGAATAATGGCAATAAACGACATTGATAAATTGACCTTACATTTTCCTTGTAACAAAATAAACGACACTAAACCCATTCTTAAGGTCTTATGGCAATGTCATCCCATGAAATTCATAACTAGCAGCTGTGACGGAAGGTAAGTCAACATCAATGTAACGCATAGCTCGCCGTGAAATCTGTCGCGAAATCTAAAAGCCGTTGCGGATCTGTGAATGCCGAACGAGCCTAAATCAAAGCACATGTGTTTGTAATACTGACACCCGTTCAGCGCGTCGAATCGGCGAAGAAAGCCCGTACAAATCCCTAAGAAATAACCGAAAAACCGAAATTTTTCTGCGATTCGTCACAGCGCCGCGATTTCACGGGTCCCTATTACCGTATCCTGGTACCTTCGAATAACCTTTATTACAGTGAGGTGTCGCACACTTTTGTGATCCCGATATCGCCGGCTCGGAACGAATCGGGTTTAGAAATGTGGCCGATTTATCATTCTTAAACGTTGCCCGAACTTTACATGATATTCCAATAAATGGACATCCCCTTCGTCTACGAAATGTCACGTTTCAGAACGGTTTTTTGACACGTACAGCCATTATTTTCTTTTGACACGCAGAGGTCCAAGAAGAAGAAGCTATGTAAGTTTTACATAAAATGAATAAATAGGTACGTATATAAATAATAATATGATGAAAACCCTGCACAGCGCTTTAGTATGCCTCGCAGCGAAAGAATTCTGCCAGTTTGGTACGATGCCATGGCTTTAGTTTTTCAATTCAATTCAATTTATTTATTCTCACATAAGTATATACCTAAATGTGTTTTAAATCTCATAGTTTCTAGGTTATTGCCTATTTTAAACGACTACATGAAAAAATATACATTACGGCCGCGTTTCTAGTTGTTGACAGAAGCGGACTCGCCATTCATATCACTGTCTTTCGATTACGAACGTCTTGAAAAATAATGTGACAGTTTCCTAAAGCCTGTTTGCGTGCCACTAAATTGCGTGGTTTGGTAATTCGATTGAACTAATTTTTATTTATTTAGTATTTCTATTTATTCAATCATTTATTTCAGGCACCTGTGGCACAGAATAAGTAATAATTTATTAATTATGTTATTATTTGCATGCGGCTGTCAAGCGGCGGTCGTGGGTTCGAATCCCAGCTCGTACCAATGAGTTTTTCGGAACTTATGTACGGAATATCATTTGATATTTACCGTTAGCTTTTCGGTGAAGGAAAACATCGTGAGGAAACCTGCATACATCCGCGAAGAAATTCAAAGTTGTATGTGAAGTCCTTAACCCGCTCTGGGCCAGCGTGGGGACTACTGCCCAATCCCTCTCATCTATGAGAGGAGGCCTGTGCCCAGCAGTGGGACGTATATAGGTTGATGATGATGTTATTATTTATCGTATGGCATTCATTTCGAACCGTGAGATCTTCGAGAAGACAGTACGGTTACCAGTTTTGTTGCACTTTTAGCACCACCCCAGGGGTCACGTGTAGAGTAGCGGCGGGTACTTTCCCTACGGACGTGGTGCAACTTCGACCCCCCTTTGTCAGGTGAGTGGGCAACTTGACTGTTTGAAGTTGTCAAGCCGCCCGAAGGCCTCCAACTCGACTTAACGACTGCTGTCATATACAGCAGCCGGGATCAACGGCTTAACGTGTCTTCCAAAGCACGGGACACTTTTTACACGATGCAAGAACTTGCAAGCAATTTACATTACATTGCGGGGTTTGGTCGACATCTTCTTACCTCGGTTGCGCGCAGCCCGCAATGTAATAATAATAATAATAATTCGCTGTCTCTGTCGCCCTAACCGCCGGTAGCTTAGGCCCTGCCTCGCTGCCGGCGGCACCCTAGGTTAGGTTTTTATAATATTTTTGTTTTGTAAGTGTATTTTTATATTTTACTTTTTATATCAATATTGTAAAAACCCAACCTAAGACTCAAAATAAATAAAGAGCATAATAATAATAATCAAATAATCATCATTGTAATCATTATTGCATGCAATTTTTTGAACTGTGTAAATCGCCTTTAATTGGGTTTTAGGCACGTCAGCGCCTTGATTGCTTGTTGGATGAAGCCTCATATGTTTGTTAAAACTTTATGGGACACATCCAATTTGCTAAAATTGCCGAAAAACACGTGTAGCATTTATACTCAACAGTACCATGATTATTTTGATTGAAACAGCAAATTGTTTGCCTACCTTATTAATTTTTTGTCGTAAATGCACCTCGGGCACGGTCATTATATTGTATTTTGACAAAATTTGATTCAGCAAAAATGATTTTCTCAGAAGTTTAACTTAGCATACAAAACAGTTAAAAACGATTACATAGGTATACATTTTTGAATCTGATTTTTTAGAAATATGTAAGTATATGTAGTTTGGTTGACGACATATACTTTGTTGTAAAAAAGTTCGCCCTAAAAAATTTTTGTTGGAATGTAGGTGACTGTTCGTTCAGCGATAGTCCTATTTGCCTCACAGTAAGTACATTGACACATTTGAATTGACACCTATCTTATACCTACTCAAACTTGTTGTGGTCAATACATACAAAAAGTTATAATAAAATCTTGCTAATATATAATGCAATTTTACATTTTTGTTCGACTTGCAATGACCCTGGACAAGCGTATTATCTCCTAATTTAGATGAAAAAGGACATATTTCTGTCAATATGTACCTAAAACTACTCTGCATAAGAAATATGGAAGAAAAAGAGACTCCTTTCGTAATTTTGACTAGGAAAGCGTCCGAAACGGATTTTTCACGTTGTATTTGTAAGAAACAGATATGTCATTATAAATTCTGCTTTTTTATTTAATTTGCATAAATCAGTTCCATAGCTTGTGTGAAATGTAGCACTGAATATTATAACAACATTTACCCGATTGCAGACAGGGGGGTTCTAAAGAACGTGCGGAGTCTTAATTTAGAACCCTTAAAACTAAGTTGCTATATGAATGCCGCGTTGTTTACTTAATTGTTTTCAAAACCGTAATAGGTATATCATTTTTGTGCTCTGAGGCCTCAAATTTTCGTTACTATTTTGTTCTGAAAGTACACTGGTAAATCGTTCTAATTTATACCAAAAGGTGACTATTTCGAAAATAGGCACGCGGCAAAATTTCATAACTCTATGAAAATAAATCGTTTCACAAAAGCCTTAATAATCTCGCCAGGAATCGGTCCCATAAATTTCCATAGGCATAATTCCAAGTCTGATATCATCGCTACTGTTCACGGTCAGCGATTAATTATTTAGTAATTATTCCGATGGAAACGGGTTCGGTTATGTAAGTGGAGAGCGCGTGCTCTGCTTCTGGATAATCTGGTTTCAGGTTTTAATGTGTGTGTGTTTGTGTTGGTGTGAGTGTGTAATTTGATCAGCTCGTTGGCTCTGCGGTTGCTAACAAACAGTGTCAAGATATTATTAAACTTGTATTATGATTAGGGAATCTGCCTTGGATACTATAGCCTTTGGTTGTTATTATATTCGAGTTTAGCTTTATCCTGATTCTAGATGTTTCATCGACAATTAAATTACAGTATAAACATAGGTACTGTTTTGTAGGAAAAGTAGTAGTAAATAAAAGAAGTTGTCTATTGAATAATTTTATATTTATTAAGACTGGGAGATCAAACGAAAGTCTTGAAATTCCTTAACAAAATTATACTATAACTAATTCTAATGCCAAAAAGAGTAATCGAATGGTAAATTTAGAGAGACAATTCCAACTTAACTAATTGACACATAGGAAGAATTCATTAAACAAATTGATACAAAAAAAAACTTATAATAAAGATTAAACTAAATCCATCTTTTAATAAGAAGTTTCTAAATTAAATCCTAAATCATTGACACATTCGGCCCGTTTTAGATTTTACAAACTAACTTACGTACATATGTCATACTACACACATGAACAAGTCGAACAGTATTAATAACCTTACAGACTATTAAAGCTTTTCACTGATATGTCTTAATTCATACCAAAATGTTAACTAAGATACCTTAACTAAACACTGGATTTGATACCTATCGAGTAATTAGAATTTTCTATATTACTAACATTCCCGAGCACTCAATATCATAACATAGATAAGTTACAAACTAGTCATAATTACCTTCAAATAATCATCTTTTCTTAACCTACTTAAAGCTTTTGTTGATATATTTTTTGTATCACAGACAATATAAACTCTCTTAAATCTAATGGAAGACGTTGGACACAGGATAAAGACACAAACTAAGCAGAAACTGCTAAGATCAAGAATTTGAGAAGAGCCTGAAACTGGTGCGGTAATAATTACAGTGCAGTTGGACGTTAAAGCTGTGTACCAAAACTTGAATGGACAATTTACTGTTACATTACATCGAAACTAATTTATAGCGAGTGATGATACATCGCCGTCGCACTGAGGCATCTATAACGCTAGAGATCACAGTTGAACGACATCTAAAATCACATTTAAACTCCAAGCCGAAAGCGTTGTACCACCAATTCACTTCACTAAGTCTAATGGAAGACATGGAATACCCGCGAAACGCGAGCCACTAAATCTACTTGTTGGAAGACAAGATTTTGTTTTCACTGCATCTTTACCAAAAATTTAAATGATTTAATCAGAAAAGAAATGAAAATGGAAGACATGAATAATGATGAACTAATCTGGTGTTAGATTAATAGCAAATCTTACATACGAAACAGTTGTGCTTGTTGGCGGCGTAGCAGATTTCTCGTACTTCGTTGGCCATGTTGTCACTGACTTCGGGGTCGTCAGAGATTAGCTCGAACCGACTCGTGTTGATTATGTTCTGGTTCTCAGCGTTGTCGGCGTCTTCCACTGGCGCCGGTTTGACCGGGTCCAAAGGATAGAAGAAATCGGAGAAAGGCACTATAATAGGTTCCTCGGGGTATGCAGTCTTTTGTGATGGCAGGTCAGTGCGCGGCGAGTTGTTGGAGATGAGCTCTCCAAGCTTCGACCAGCACTTGTTAAGATTCACACGCGCGGAGCTCGCCACTTTACGAGGAAGCCTCGGTTTGGAGTTCTGTAATAGAAGAAAAACAAATAAGTCAATGTAAACATTGTATAAATTTAACATTTGTTTAGGAAAAGGGGGAAATTCGGAAAAATCACGTCAAGTTTACATTAAGATAACACTGATACAATGTTTAAAGATTTCTGAAGAAAATCGGTTAGTACCTGTCGGTTCAGAAGCTTTGCCCAAGGCGACCTTGGAGGCGACACCTCCTTCGGCGGTGAATTCTCATCCTTAGCTAAACACATCTTAACTAACGTTAATGCTACGAACTTATTACGAACTATCACTACGATAGAGAGAGCGACATGCGCGGACGCAGCGTCAGAAGGGAATGAGTGAATCAGGAAGGGCGGCGCGGCTTATATAGCAGAGGGAGGCTCGGCGCGCGCGGGCGCGCGTGCTTCGGGAGCGGAGCGCGCGCGCAGCACGAGCGCGAGCGGTAGCGCGCGTTCAGACTGGTTTTTACGGACAACTTCTACGAAGAAAGGCTTTGACGTGCCGCGACTTAGAATAGTTACTCGTACAGAATAGATTGCGCTCGTAAAGATTTATTGATGACGAGCTCTCAGATGACTCTTTGATGAGTTTGTTTTTGTTGTGATTTTGAAGTTTTTCGTCTCAGATTACATGTGAAAGTCGGACATCAAGGGTATCAGATGCTTATCGAGGTTCGTTTTTGATTCAATATGCATTGTTCCTATTACAGCTTTGGTTAGTCGTGCTCGAACCAAGTGCCCGACCGTCACTCAGTGGGCGATTTTCCAGTAAAATAAACAGTGATATCGTAGCAACTATGAATCACAGGCAGCTGGGCTTAGAGCTGGATAGATAAGTTCCTTTGCAGATTTATCATAGCACGACGGTGTCGCTTCCTGCGATTAAATCGCCTGTGCTAGCGGCTGCAAATCACGTACTACGCCCTGATAAATCATTTCCTCCGGTCAGTCTAGCTAAGGATACATGGCGGTTAGCGATGCTGGCTAGATATCTATCACGCGCCAGAACATGGGCCCCCATATTCTAGCTAATAAATTGTGATGCAATAGACTTATGAAGCGTTTATTTTATTTTATTCGCGCAGTTGTTTTATAGGATGTGCTTTGGACGATTATACTAACGAGTTTGTCAGTATTTAAAGACTAAGTTAAAATGACATGCAAGCACTTAACATTTACTATCCGTTTGAAGAACAGTTTCTTTTTTATACTCGTATGATAATAAATTCTTAAGTCAAAACTAGTAACGCTAATGGTCTTTAGAAATGACGCACGTAAACTGAGATGTTGTTATCATGTAAAAAGTCTTAATAATTTAAACAATGCTGTGGATATTATAATTTATGGGGAATATTGAATAATCGCATCCATTAATCGGATCGATGGTATCTTAAGTGCTTGTTTTCAACATACACCTCGAGCCGATCTGGAGATAAACCCACAATAAAACGTAATACGATACGTCTTAGGAACAAAAAACTGGTAATTAACATAAATATAAACATTGTTTAGGAATATTTAAGTGGTCACGCACGAATCGTGTATTTATTTATCAATACACAAGTTAATAATCAATTAATCGGAAAATCATTCTTATAAGAAAGTTCTCATTCCAAAACAAATGTTTAACACATGATTCACCTTTTTATTGAAGTTATTTGCATTTTGAGTGGAAAGGCTTGAACTGTAAAATGCTCGGTTTTTATAAACAAATTTTACGCTTTCGGTAAAACAGCATTTTCTTTAAAATACGAAGATTATCTCTAATGGGGGTTACATTTAAATTTCATGACTCTAAAGTCGGAATGAAGCGCAAGCGGATGCCATTATACTTTTATGGTTTTGACTGGCGCGGACTGTGATGCACATTATCTCATATTTGGTATTTAATCTAAATTAACCGTGCCTTTCATTTCATTTAACAGAAATAAAATATACTGTACAGTGTACACAGTACCGAATTACCACGGTACAATTAATTTGTTTGTGCCACCACAGATCGTAGGGTTGTGATTGTGAACGAAACTTGAAGTTAAACTACTTTTATAATATATAGGGACCTACAAAACGTATAGGTAAAGTGTCAATTGTGTACCCACGCAACATATACCTACGTAAAGTGTACTAGGTAGCGTACGTTTAAAATGGTACGTAAGAAACAAATATGCAACTAATACAGGGTTAACAGCAAATTATAACTAACGTAGAGTTCTGAATGCAAATATCTTATTAGTATGTATTAGAATGTTTCTAAAAACTTGGTCATTGTGTAGGTAAGTACTTGACCGAAATTCTGTAGGGTACTTTAACAATTCATACAGCAATTATTACAATATGGCATTTTAACATGACGATAGTATTAATGAACAACAGACTGAAACCGGGGGCCATGCCTCATGGGAGATGTATACGTTTTAGTGTGTCCAATTCCAATAATACAGAGATGTATAGTCTCTAGTCTCTAATGTCAGATAATTATAAATAAGAATAAAAAGGTACCTACTTAAGAGATGAAAAGAATTGGGGTATTTCAGGATAATACAAAAAAGGAGAAACAAAAACACCAAAACATACTAGGTACTCCTGTTTGCATTACTCTCGAAGGTGCTTGATATTATTGCACTTAGCATATTAATTAGGTACAACGGTATAGCAATTTACAGCCATCGAATCTGATCCTACAAGATCGCTCTAATTAAACTCATTAAGATGTCGCCTTTCGAAAAAAAAAGGTCTTCGTAAAATACCTAAGTGACAAAATCTTGTTGCTTATCAAGTCAGATTGAATAAAATTTATTTTTATGGCTCTTCGAAACAATTAATTCAGGCACATTAAAAGAATCGTGGGAAACGCTGTTTATTACAGCGAATCCGATGTTTTAGTGGTTTACCTGAATGCCTATCTGGCTAAATGCTTTTCGCCCCAATTCTTATTGGAGATTAAACTAATTTTACCTAATCTCATAAGAAAATAACATTAGATTTTTTTGAGGTAGTGGTGAATAGTGTTCGGTGAAATAAATTTTTTGTCATATGATAAAATCTCAAGATTGTCTTGTAACGGAAATCTGCCGCTGAAATGCAATTTGATTTACAAGCGGATACAATTCATCACGCCGCATGCGACATAATATCATATATATCTACAGATAAATAATTCCTGGCCTTGTGAGGGAAACGACTTATGTGCTTATTAAGTCTGTTAACTTGTGACATTACGGTTTTAATTTAAAAAATATGGTCAATACGTAACTCGCTGAACCGGCTGATTAAGATTCAACTCATCAGTTCAAACCTATACTGGCATCGAAAGCCGTCGTAACCGACACCGACGCCCGAGAATTTTTCACAACATAATACTTTCATCAAAAGAAAAAAACCTAGACCACAACCCGACCACGTGCAGCCTTGCTTTTGAAAAAAGAATGAAAATCTTCACTTTTTTGCCCCGTCCCCAAAGTGGGTAGGGTTACAACAAATGGGACTTTGTATAATGTGTACGTTAACGTATCAAACTACTCTTTTGAGTGCGCTGTGTGTAAGTGTGAGCATTGTCTGCTAGTGTGTGTGGAGCGTGCTCTACACACGCCTAACACACTCCCTGTATTGTTGACTTAGTTTAAAGGATTTTGGTCGTCAGTTTAGTTATTGTCTGTTTAGGATTTGAATTTGAAAAATATTGTTTTAGAGTGGTATTCTTGAATCATACTACAATATGCTATTTACATTCTCTATTGCCACTAAAGCTTTCAGAGTGTACTCTGTACTCTCTGTTTGATTCTGTACGAGAGCTTTATTTCGCATTATGATTAAAATATTCTAAAAAACATTAAGATAAGGGTCCTTTTCACTACGCAACTCAAAAATTAGTTTTCTATGAATCCATAATTAACATTAAATTCCGAAAAAAAGTACAAAGTACAAGTAGTTTTTCCGAAAAATATCCGAAATAAAAGTTATCATTCATTCATTCATTAAATTCCTATGATAGTACTCGTAGTTAAGGGTCGAAAATAAATAAACTGTCAATCATCATTACCAATTTCGCTAAATTTTTAATCACATGGCCCTGATAGGGGCCAATCGTATTCACCCCACCCAACATTAGGGTTGTCTATAAAACAATCACGCGCACTGCCACGCGACAATAGCATTCCAAAGCATGCGGGTATTGCGGGTCAACGGGGGTCGGAAATGCCGGAGTCATTTGTTTTGATTACATAGCCGCGTTTATGGGGGGTTTTATTGTTATCATATAAAGTAGGTCGAGGGAAGGTACGTAGGTCGAATGTGAACGATCATCAACAACAAAAAACAAAGTTGGGAAATGGGCTTTTATAATGTATCGTCTGTGTTGATTTGCTCCCTCTTCCGCAAACGCATACCTAATAGAAGGCTAATGTGAGTACGCGGAGTATTGATATTGAGATAGGTATGAAATTGATTTATTTACTGAAAATGAAGTCTCGAGTTGAAGACAAAATGAAATAGTTAAACAATAAACATCTGTAAAATTACACCGCCTTTAACTATGTCCTTATTAACTTTAAATTGTAAAAAAGGAATAAATGCTTAAACCAAAACTGCTATCAAATTTAGTAGGTATGAGACATATCTAATTTTAGTAATTTTATAATCGATTACACGTATGTACGATGAAGATAATTTTAGCCATAACAATCCTTTACTGTTAAGTGTAACTATCAATAACCATCTGGTATGTCGATGTATTCATTCAATAACCATTTCCTTTAATATTCTACAGGCAAGAGACTTCATTTGTATGCGTTCCCAACAGGAAGACCTAATGTATATTGATTAGTTTATACTAACACTGTGCATAAATAATTACCACATTTGTTTGATTTTATTGAGTTGTGTTTGATTCTGAATAATTATTGGACTTTTAATTACATAAAAAATATTGATGCAAGAACCACGCAAATAATAATAATTGAAATATCAATCAATTCACTATACATACTCGTATCAATAAATCTCACCAGTTAATCGACATTGATGTCGCGATCATCGATTCCGCTGCTGCATAAAATACCTATCGAATTAAAATAGTGAGGATGCGGGTACTGAATATAGTTTTAGTAGAAAAGCCAAGCAAATGTAACAAGCTTATCGTTATCATAAAATTAACATTGTATGAATAAATCAAATGGAGACGGACTGGGACGTTGGTAGGCCGTAATCGGGAGAGTTGAACAGGGCTGTCTACAAACTTGACAGCTTCTGGGTTATCTAGTGTTCTTAATATTTGCCCTTTAGTATTTCAGTGTTTCCAGGAAAGATAGGCTAACCAGGAAAGTATGATAAGTAGATAGAAGAGAGCCTAGTTACTTGAAAAACTAGACCTTCAAACTTTTCAAAGAACGCTGTGGATAGAAATCGTGTAGTGATTACTGTTTGTTAAATGCTTCTAAACTGTGTTTTGTTTATTGTTCTTCGCGTTTTTGTTTTAATTATAAACTGGTACCACACACTTATGGTTGAAGGTTTTCCGATTTGGATAACACATCACCATCCAAAACATAATGATAGTCTTACTCGCCACCGCGTCTTCCTTCCGCACAATTTTCGCACTGGTTTGTCTGCGCATTTTTTTTACTCCTCCTGTGAAACAGATTTTGAAATCTTCAGAGAGGGCTCTATTTATTTCCTTTCGATGTTCAGCGCATTGCAGCATAAAATAACGCGATTAAGCTGCCACCTAAAAGATAAATTATTATGTCACCTCAACATTCAATGTGCAATCAATCATAATTCATAACACATACATAATGATTTCATACCCATGAAACTAAATATACCTAGTGAAAATCTACATGCTTCTGAATTCCTTCTGATAATATTTTCAGCACGAATTTCAACAGCATGTAATTGCACACTTATCATCTATAGGTAATGATAACATTGTTAACCTCTGCTACCTTCCGATTGGAGCGTCGTCACGCGCGCACACAC
The DNA here is from genome assembly GCA_951800055.1 of Cenopis cana. Lineage (NCBI taxonomy): Eukaryota > Metazoa > Arthropoda > Insecta > Lepidoptera > Tortricidae > Cenopis > Cenopis cana. The sequence goes on from OX637488.1 coordinate 12,232,579, forward strand.
GCTCGCTCGCGTGGCGGCGTGTGCGTGCTCCCCGTTAAGGGCGCAGGCGCAGGTGTGGCGTGCTGAATGACGCCGTGGGAACTGCGCACTACCCCCTGTTCCCACAACCGCCACCTGCCGTAGTACGCATAATTCGCCGAGTAAATGAACGGTAGTGACCACGTGTGGCTTTTTTTCTGACGCGGAAGACTGGAAGGTAAATTAATTTGAGCTTAATGGGGGGTTTGATTTTTTACCTGTCTGTTTATTGTTAATTTAATGGTGTAAAGGTCAGCGAAAGCAGATATTGTCGAGTGATTATTGTCTTTAATTATAGTTCTTCTGCCTTTTTAATGGCATTCACCTTATACTTATGAAGCTCAACATTAACCGCATCCTGTGCATTGATATGGCATTCACTTGTTTATGTATTCCTTGCGATTGACCCACGATACATGAGTTGTTATTGGAAACTGCACTGCACATGAAATTAAATAATAGTACATTATTTAACAAGGGCGGTAAAACAGAGAATGTCTCAGATCGCAGGTAATTTCCGCTTTATGGCCAGGTGTGACATAAAAATAATTTATTCCAGAGCATGTCCATAATAGCAAATGTTACCGGTGCAATGGAACATATATCACTAACATCTATAATAATGTTAACATTTTTACATGTCAATATCAGGGCACAATATTCAATTAAAATTTCATGAAAGCTGTTCAAAATCACATATCAAAATAATGACTTAATCAATGAACAAGCCATTAACTTATAATTAACTACTTTTTTGTACACATAGCATACTCTTAAAACTGACTACCTACATACTTTTACACAGTCTTTCATCCACACGTAAGTCAATAATCGCACATGCCAAATCAATTCCTTCCTCATCTTTGCCCCCTGGTTAGATGCTGATCAAGAGCAATCTCTTTTTTAAATAAAATCCTAATTCTACCACTGAATGGAAAAGTGTCCTACTCGGAAACTTGAGCCTAATTTTATCATAAACAGTTTTTTTATGTTAGGTAGATAGGTGGCAAACGAGCAGACGGATCGCCTGATGGTAAGCGATTACCATTGCCCATAGACACCTGCAACACCATAGGAGTCACAAGTGCGTTGCCGTGCCGTCCTTTCAGAATACGCTATTTTCTTTTCGATTTTATAATATTAGTACGTAAATGTGGAATCGTTAGAGCACAGGGGCCGATTTTTGAGTGTCGGACGCTCGACTTTTCATTCGAGATCTGTCAAAAAACTATGATGTTTTGACAGATGTCGAGTGACAAGTCGAGCGTTCGACACTCAAAAATCGGCCCCCAGTTTTCGAGATCAAAGTAATAAATTTAAGAAATATTGCTGTTTAATCGTACATAAGGTATATGAGCTAATTACTGAATGAAAGGTTTCATCCATTAATGAGACCGCGACCCTCGTACCTTTCAGCCGTTACAAAGATATCCGATAACAATGCCAGTTGCAACCTGCCACGGAACAAGTGTTCCGGTTCCGAGCCAGTGCGCTATGGCGGTTACGATGATGACGGTTACGGTTGCTATAATTGATTGCAGTTGCATCAATTACTTATTCAGAACAAAAAATTAAAATTATACCCTATTATTTAATTTACACACTAATCATGGATAACGTTTATTTGAAATTCGTATTTGAAAAATGTATTATGCAAACTAGGGTACCTATATGGATACTTTATATACTAGTGAATTTAAGTACCTAATTTATGCTCTAAAAAGTTTCTTCAAAACATTATGTAGTTCCTGTTTTGGCTTTGTGACTTTCTGGAATCTAACGAGGCATTGTATGGTTCTCGTTTTTACAAGAACTTAGATAACCATCCATGTCAAAGATTGAAAACTTAATCAAATAAGAATAGCCCTTGTTGTGTTCCGCTTTAGTGCGCTATGGCAGTTACCCATCACTTTAACCTTAATAGAACACTGCTACATGTGACTATGAGGTACGAGGGAAATATGACGTTATATTTCCGAGGAGCAATTAAGTATGTTAATCGTAACGTATGGAATCGTTGAGGTAAAAACAAATGGCGATCGACACGCGTGCGGCATTGGGATCGTTGGTGTTTTTCGTTTGGATGACATAAAAGGTTAGAGGTTCAGTCTGGAAAAAGAAACTTTGACTTGGTTATAGTAGGGGTTCTTCAGACACGCGCACCGCGGAATAAATTGATATGATATTTAATTGAAGTACACCCCTTTTTTCAGTACACGTTTTTAGTTGAAGATTAACACTTTAAGGCAACTTTTTGATTTGTTGGCGGAGGCGGTACGATATAAGAAAACTGACAAATATCAGTGTCAACTGTCTGTCAACTCAGTACTATGTATTTTTTACTGCGCCCCTACATTTTTAAATGAGTGCTTCCTGACTGGCTCGGGATGTGCGGAAGCGGGACGATGCGAAGGCAGTACTTGGTCCGCTTCTGCGCATAATATTACTACTGCGCAAATGTAATACTGCATGACAGTGTTCCATCAAGTTGGAATCTTGGCGACGTCAGTAAGTTTACGCCAAAGAATAAAATGTCAAATATCGATCCCGCCCCGCCAAGTCAGGAAGTCGCCTAAGTTAAAAAAAATATTTCATTTGCCCGATTTTTGAATTTACGTGACCATTTTCTGGCTAGCAACGTAGCATAGGACTTTTTCTCTATCTGCATAAAATAAATTAGCGACAGAGGACAAATAAATTACCTACTATAAAATATCCGCATTTTAATGTAAAATTACTTAATTCTACAAATAATAAATTAATTTGGGAACTTTAACTTTAAATGCCTATAATAACAAATTCCAAAGACTAACTAACTTCAAATGCCAAAAACATAGGTGATTGAAACTTCTTCATTATCGGGTCGCAATTGTCGCAAAGTATATAATTTCACCAATCAATTAACCTGTTCTTCACGACTATGACATTTTCACTGCAAGGTAATTACGGGAACAAGCAGAAGCTAACCTAACTACAGAATGACACATTGCTCCAAGTACGTTTCAGACATTTTCAACTCTAAACAATACTTAAAAGAGTTCACATTGCAATGATTGCAGTTTTCGATTTCACGTTCATGTTTCGAATGCGAAGTTGCAGAGAGTTCAGTCCACTATCTTATTTCCTACTGTCCATAGTTCTTATAAGAATGTCATAAGGTCTAATATCGGCTGGTTAAGCGTGTAATGAAACCTGAACAGATGCCCCGTGGCTGTAATTTAATGACTGATAGTTTGCCTGTCATAATTTAGCTACTGGTTTTGATTGAACCATTTTGACGTTGTTCAATTTATTATTATTGCACTAATAGTACCACTAACTACTATTTCTGACGTGCTATTGCCATTGCTAATGCTGTGTTATTTTCACCACCAAGATTGCGAGGATTTTGCTTCTTATAAATAATGATAATATCGCCTGTACAGTCAAGGGCACCAATATGTATACACTTTTTCACCTTATTCCATTGAAATAAGGTCCTAAATTGTATACATATTTATGCCCTTTACGTACCTATTGGGTAAATAAATATTAATTTAATCACAAAATATTCTAGGGAAAAATATGAGTTTGCGTGATGGTAATTCCAATATTTGGCCGCTCAACAATTTTATTAGAGTCTGCTTAAGCTGCCTTCAGACATTTACCGTGCCAAAAATACCTAATTATCATAATAATTAGATGTGACATGACGTGCTGAGCTTAGCCTTTACGCCAAATTTTTCGCATTATACGAGATTTAAATGCTACGGCGTAGCAGTTCGTAGCGATATTGCATAAGAGTTCAAAGAATTAAAGTATAAGATTACGTATATATACATAAATATGGTCGCTGGCTACGCGACTAATCAGTTTGCGACCACATGAAGGAATAAAAGATACATACACCTAACATTTATACAGACCTTTAAGAAACAGAAAGTCATATCGTATGGAGAGAATATCCTTTCGTGTTATGTGGTCGCTAACCGACATACTGAATTAGCTTGACTGGACGTTAACTGATATAATGAAATTGTTGGTGAATTTGTAATTATTTGGGTAGGTAATGCAATAAATAGTATTTTTTACAATCGTTATATAATGAATGCTTTTTTAGTCGAGAACCGCGTTTAGACCACGAGGCTTGCCGAGTGGTCTAAGTAAGGTTCGAGACTCAAAAAGCTAATTATATAACTATTGTATACAATACTTTTTCTACGAGTCCACGAAAATAACAAAATAACAGAAAGTTGCCGCTGAAACGATCTCATTAGTGCATGAGGGTTACACGGTGATTAATAGCACGTGGTCTGCACATAAATAACAATACGTATCACGTGGGTATTGATGAATATTGAAAACAAGTCTAAATAATTATGATATTTACGATAATATCACAAGTATTGTAAATTTGTAATAACAATTCCCACAGGGCCGGTGCCCTGTTAAGACGGAATTTTTTTTATCAATCACGACGCAAGAGAATTTAAGTTTTTTTTCTAATGATTATGGCCAGTATCCAGACGACCGTTTAAGTAGGTAGACATTTGACAAGTGCATTGACGTTTTTACGTTCAGAAGCGCGGGAAGCACTATATGTTGAAATATTCATTAAATGAGTCTCCTTAAACTTAATTTTTTTCATCAAATTACGGCGTTCTATTTTTGAATGATATTACGATTCTCCGCGCAGTTGTACAATGAAATATTATATTACTCCGTAGAGCATAGACTTTTAGTTCAGCTTAAAATGTTTAATATTGTGCAATAGTCTATGAAGTTGTAATTGTAATATTGTAGTCGACGAGTATAAAAAAACTATTACTTAAAGTAATGATGTTAATGAATAAATATGTAGTTCGAACTCCAATCTTCCATTTATCAGTTATCCTCTGTTAACGTTATCGTTCGAACATGTTAATTTTATGTGCGAAACCACAGAATAAGTAATAGTACAAGTACAGAAGTTTCTCTGCTAACAAATTCCCCGTTTAGGTATGCCAAACGTGCCTAAACGTGGCCATCTCTTTCTATCGCACGCAACGCGCTCTTTCGAGGCCCCGCCCTCAGCGCTAGGGTTACCACCAGCGAGAACCTATTTTAATATATGTACTTTATTATTAGTAGTGTTGTTTACAATACAATTACGAATAGTACTTTTAAGGTTCCGTAGCCAAAATGGTGAAAACGGAACCCGTCCGTCCGTCTTTTCGTCTGTATGTGACAGCCGATGTACTCGGAGACTATAAGCACTACAAATACAATTAAAACATTTAGCAGGAAGGTGTGTTCTACTCGTATGAACCGCTACGTAAAAGTGATGTGAAATGACGAAACATATTAAAGTAGGGGAGGGGGTACTCCATACATGTAACCAGGGGGTACAAAGTTTTATATAATTTTTAAAGGCATCACTTTAAAAAATAAAAGATGTTTCTTAAAACCAACGTTTTCATTTTCGTTTTCTTTTATGTCAACCGTTGGTGAATACCAAACTCAATGACCGTTCTTACGTCTACGTTCTTATTATTATTGGTGCAACCTGCTGCAATACAATAATGCTGTGGTTTGACATTATTATTTAACACGAAACTACACGAAAAGAATTATTTTTAATGATCGTACAAGCGCGTGCGCGTGCGATCCGTAACGCTGCTCCGCAGCCATTGAATAGTCACACAATGTGTGAGCCGGCGGCCGCATGTAGTACTTTGCGCGGCGCGATGACGTCACGGTAGTAAGCCCCTCCTGGCGAAACATTGAAGGTATACGTCCCAGGGCTCGACACCTTAGTGCTAAATAGACACCTCTGTCATCATGACAAGATTGAAAATGCCATGTATTGGGTCAGCGCCAAACACATGGAAGTTAGTTATCCTTTGGTTCCAAAATGAAACGTGAAATTTAAAAAGCGCCTATCAAAAGTCTTCTTTGACAATATTCATATGTATACAACAACTCACACTTTGTATCAATCACTAATAGGAGTGGAGCGTTTGTTTTTTTTTTGTTTTTACTTTACGGTGCTCAATTATATTTTACTGCTTATTTTTCGCCTGAGCATTGACTTGAAGTGTATATACAAAAAGTATTTATATAAATAAAAAAACTAAAAATAGCTTATTTTTAGAAAAACCATTAGTTCCCAAGTTCCCACATAGCTTTGTGGTGGTAATTAACTATTAGCCATTATCTATTTTCTTCACAAGACCTGCGAGCATTTAATACTAAAGTAATTATGTCTACATCCGCTACAAACAACATCAACTGAACATCTGTGTAAGCTTTAATTAAAATAATTTTATGTCATATTGTACCTTTCCTTTCTCACGTAAGAAAAGTGAATTAAAAAATATTCGTTTATAGGCCGGTTTATCGCCTAGGTAAGTATATAAATTTACACTTAAGGCGACTTCCTGATTTGTCGGTGCGGAGGCAGTACGATATGAGAAAAGTGTCAAATGTCAGTGTCAGCTGTCAGTCGACGCGATACCATTTTTTACTGCGCCCCTATATTTAAATGAGTGCTTCCCGACTGGCGCGGGATGCGCGGTAGCGGGACGATGCGAAAGCGGTACTGCTGCGCTTCTGCGCATGATATTACTACTGTGCAAACGTAATACTGACAGTATTATGTCAAGTGAGAATCTTTGCGACGTCAGTAAGATTACATCAAAGAAGAAAATGTCACATATCGATCCCGCCCCGCCAAGTCAGGAAGTCGCCTAAGGCGACGAGTCTGGCGACATATGAGAAATAGAAAAAAGTGCCATGTTTTGTCTCTATCACCGACGGAGCATTTTTCATGGTCGGTTTCACACACACACACAGGCAAACTTCCTTAAGGCGCAGGGTAGGGCAAGGCCTTCCCCATACAAACTTTGTGCAGGTTTTATTCGTCGGTTTTGGCACTAACAAATATAATATTTTTTTTGGTTGTAAATATTAGATATGCGAAGATCGTGATGTGAAAATTTTCAAATATTCCAAAAAAAAACAAAATTTAAAAAAAAAATTATAAAAAAAATTACATCACGAAATAGCTATGAGAAAAATAAGCATACTGACCGAAAATCATAACTTTAATGCAAACACAAACGAAGTAAATCCTGCACAAAGTTTGTATGAAGAGAGCTTGCCCTACCCCTCCTCTTAAGTAAGACATTGGCCATGCAAACCGTTCAAATTGTGTAACTCAGTACAAATTTTATATGGATATTCTTTCTCATATCCCGGTGGCGGATCTAAAACTATTACTTATATTTACTATAGCTATGTCCGCCCGACGTCACTTCACATGACGGTTTAAGAATTATTCATTTAGTTAAATAGTTGGGTACTTGGTAAGTTCTATTTATATAAATGAAATTGTGGGTATAATTTCCAGTACGTAGGTAACAAATCATTTCTGACCTATACTTTTTCCGTATATAAATAGGGGCTTTGGGCTGTCATAATAACCTCAAAGCGAAATGTCCTTACAGAATTACACTTAAAATTGACGGCAATTGCCCGTAATTTTAAAAAACATATTCCTTTTTCAGATATATTGCGTTATTAGGGCTCATTTGAACACCTAGCTCTGTAGGCAAGGGCTAAAAAGGTATTATTATGAAATATTATTAAAATACAATTCCTGGGAAGGTAATTTGTACAAATTGGCTTCTAGTTGTCTTACTCCTATTTGTAGCACGTACGCGGTGTGATTGTGCTCATTACTACAACACTGTGTTACTTTGTATAACACTGCTGACCATTCATAACCCTTATTACAACGGCATACGGTCTATTAGTGGGTACTCCAAGGTGTTTTCGTTTGTATGTTTGATTTTTTTTAAATGTCATGCTACCTTCTCATAAATCATATAGCAGGGAAAATTATGCGTTTCGAAACAACATCCGTCGCTACAGATCTTCCTTATAACAATGTTGTACTATTTCATTGTATTTAGATTGGCTGAGTTGTAGCCAAGGAACCCGTTGAAAAATCAATCTATATGACTTACAATCCAATGCCATTTTTATGACTACTCATACATTAAAAAAAAATCAAACGTACAAACGAAAACACCTTGGAGTGGGTCTATATTGAAACGCATATTTTCCCTGTCCTATTTTCACTTCACGTCCCAACTATTACGCACGCTACGCTACGCTACGTTACGCTATTATTTATTATTGCGTTTGGTATAAATATCAATGCCTTTGACAGTACCTATCTGACAGATTTTTCAAATTTGACAGTTTGATGAAGAGCCAGCGTGTCGACATTCCGCTCTGAGGGCTGCAAGTGAACCCTAACCTAACCGAACTTTGACAATACATATTCATGTATTGTCAAAGTTCGGTTAGGTTAGGGTCAGATTGACAGACGTGTCAAATTTGACAGTTTGTCGACGCGCCAGCTTGTCGCAGACACCCCACTCACGCGGGGTACCTATTCCGCTCTGAGGGATGCAAGTGAACCCTAACCTAACCGAACTTTGACAATACCTATCTGACAGACGTGTCAAATTTGACAGTTTGACGACGCGCCAGCGTGTCACAGGCACCTCGCTCACGCGGGGTGCCTATTCCGCTCTGAGGGATGCAAGTGAACCCTAACCTAACCGAACTTTGACAATACCTATCTGACAGACGTGTCAAATTTGACAGTTTGACGACGCGCCAGCGGGGTGCCTCCGCCCTGGGGGATACAATTGAACCGTAACCTATAGTAAGTCATCTGCCAGGGATGAATTGTAGATAACTATAATCTGGAACGAAGTACAGGTAACATCAGAAGTTTCCATATGTTAAAACTATTTAGGTACCTATTAATCCTATTACAAAAAATGAATCTGATTCATTAGGAAAATTTACAAGTAACTAAACAAAATTTAATTACCAAATATTTAAAGAACAATATTTTAGAACAGAAATCCAACATAAACTTGAGCACCCAAACATTACAAGACAGATAACCAATTGCAATTTTTACTACCAGACTTGATAAATAAACTATCCAAAGAATGTAAGAGTATCATAGCACCCAAAAATATTAGAAATATACTTAAGAAAGAAATGTTAAACTTATTAAAAGACTTAATAATTTAGATATTATATCATTTAAGTACAAATTTAAAGATAGTGATTACTTATTAAAGTAGCATAAGCCTGCATCGAGATAAACCTCTTATGGTTTCACGATGCAGTTCAAATTGTGATTACAACAAAATTGTAATAAACCTTAATAATAAAAAAAAACTATAAAGTCCAACAGAAATAACTACAAAACAAATCATCTCTATTAAATTACCTACATGGTAGTAACAAATAGTCTTCTAAATTCTCTGCTCTATGGAACTGTGTTATTAACTACCGAAATTACACTTTCACAGACAGAATTTATAGCATTCATTCATCTTTTGTTTCCTTTTCTCTTGGTCCCTACGTCACTTGTCTGTGAACATGTTAACAGCCAAAGCAAAGCAAGGATACCTACCTCCAATTTTCTATCTATTAATTTTCTTATAAAAATCCCGGCTCCAATGCAACTGTTTAGTTTACACTTTCACCACGGACACAATGCCATAAAAGTCCAATCATCTCTTGTTTGTTTGGTCAATTACTTTTTAATTCTAACCCTTATTGTGACAAGAGCAAAAAAGGTACGTGTTTCGATTTCCTTGACTGTTCTTGTTTATTGTCCAACTACAAAAATTTCCTTAAAATTGCCGCTCTCTTTATATATCGGACATTTAATTACTGAAGTTACGTGTATCTGCAACACATTAAGCATTAAATTAACAACTAAACTAACATACTCAGGTACTCATAAAAATATCCAGTAAATAATAAAACAATAAAAATAAAATAAGAATAGTTCGCAGTTTTCGATGCTTGTATAATGTATATGTACCTATAGATAAGATAAAAATAATATATACCTATTTATGGTAGTAAGGTTTATTTCTCTACTCTTAACTGTTACTTCAAAAGCACAAGCAATCAATTATCATGTAGGCACTTAACAAGTACCTATGTATCAACTTTTTTTTAAACCCATGAATACTAATGTGAACCAGACAAAGTTAGTATCTCTATAATGGTCTACAAATTACTCGAGCTATCAAACCCTGCGGAGAGGAAAAGGTCACGCATCGATCTTTACGAGCACACTTCATTTGCCGCCAATTAAGGGTGACTCAATAAATAAAACTAAAAATACAACTCGTCGCAAAAAACACTGTCGTCTGATAACCGAGCCGCACCAAAAAAGTAAGCAGTATCATTAAACACACAAAATATGTTTTCCATTTAAACAGACGCTTCGAGGCGGTTATAATTTTGTATACGCTGAGTGTTTACTCAGTAAGAAGTGCTTCGGATCGGTAACACCTGCCGCGTTTTCCCACGAAGAGCTCGGCCGTCTTCGGGCGTGCTCGGGAGCACTCGGCTGCGTACGCGCCGCTTGCATACAGATTACTTGGTAATAACGCACTCTCCGTCACGCGACATAGTCAAACTAAACTTTTTATTATAGACGTCAATTTAATTAGACAGGGGTAATATTTTATTGACGTTCGTCAAAATTTAAGCGTAGTAAGAATTGACGTTTCGGTGGATCGTAGGGATGCGTTGGAGTCTTTTACATAGGTTTATCAATTCTATCATAGATCCATAACTTTAAGCTTACTTGTTATTCAAGTACCTACCTATATGTTGCTTCACGGAGATATTACTTTATTTCTTACCTAGTTTACTGGGCGCATAAATTATGTTACATGTAACATAATGTATGCGCCCAGTAAACTAATAGAAGTCTACTTCCACTACATATACATGTAATTGACTAGATGAGTTCTTTGCACAGACAGGTTTCGCTACAAAGCGGAAAGCACCATGCTAAGGGCTACGCGTAGTGCTACGAAAAGTTTGGTAATAGTGTGAGGAAGAAACGTTGTTATCGGCCTGAAGTTTACTTTTGAGTAAAATGTCAAACTGAATATTAGCAATATGTACCTTCGTTAATTATACAGGTTATCCCTAAATCTAACGACATAACTAACAGCCAACAAGGGTTGAATTTTAGGCTCTTAGTTATCTCTTGTAATGTATTTAATAAATTAAAAACGCAAACAAAAATGGTATATTGGGACTTACATTGATATTCCACGACATATAAACATTGAATGCATAGTCTCAGACACTAAACACATTAAAGTAAACAACATCATTTACAAATAAACGGCTATAAATGAGCCACTATTTTTATCTTATTCCACAAGCAAGCTTAACGATAACATTGTGCCAATGTGCATTTATAAAAAGGTTACAGTTACATTAAAGAGAGAACATGTTTACGCTCTCGGCTAGCGTACAAACAAAAGTGTAGTTGCAAAAATACAAATAAAAGACAATTGACGAGCGGCCGAACCTGTCGCGACCTGTTCCTTGCCAATTACTAGGCTAAATAAAGTAAAACGTGAGGCACCGTTAGCAGTCCCGCTGGGGGACAATATTGTGACAAATCGTCGGCTATGAAAGTCCCGTGCGTAGGTAGTGCAGGCGGCGCACACACTATTTTGTTTAAGGAAAATTACTGTACGTATAGGATGGGTCATTAGGAATGTTGACTGATAAGTCCCTCCTGTCAAATCAACTTTTTATGAAATGTCTAAAATGCTTTGTTAGTATGAAGTTTGTAGGGAAATCGGAATCAGTGACAACACTGATTCCGATTTCCAACAATGTGTAAAGTGCAAAAAAAAATTAAACCGTGAATTTTTGCAAGTATTATTTAATGTACTTAGTTACCTATGTACCATGTTATAATGGGTGGGCTAAACTTAAGGATGATTCACGCTAGACCGTTCCGAGTCCGGGCCGGCCCGTTTTGTAGTACAAGAAATCGACGGACGCGCGACGGCCGTCGATTGTTTGTACTAGAAAACGGGCCGGCCCGGACACGGAACGGTCTAGCGTGAATCAACCTTTAAGGCGCATCCAAGGTTTTGCGTGGCGGAAAGCAAAGCTTTAAAGTTTTCCACTGCATGATCGTATCACAATTAGGTAGCTACGCCTTTATGGGTAGGTACATATTGAAATATTAAGTACCTACCTACTTGAATAAATATAAGTATTACGTGTCAGAAAATACGTGGAACGTATTGCTGTTAACCAATAAATTTCTGAATTTATTACATTTTATAAAGAATACTTCTATTTGTTCTTGTTCCAGCAATGGGGCCGTTATGCATGTTTTATACTATAATTATCATCTTCGCACTTCACAGTTCACACATTTATGGTCTTTCAAATATGTGTTTAAAATTACCTACCAAGTACTCAGACCATGTTCACAACGACTTTATGACGCTCACTTGAAATCAGAGCAAGGACGTGTAAAAGTCGCATTAAAATACTTTGTATCGGACTCAAAATGTAGGTATATTGATTTACTGTTCAATACGCCTAAAATCATCAATTTTGTAGTTGCTTTCATTGTGTATGTAACCTACATGAAAGAGACGGCAATTTTATGATCTGAAAATAGCGCATGATTGTACAAAGTATAAATGAGGTATTGTAATAAATTGGTGAAGTCCAGAAAAAAAAGGCTAAGGAATATTCCATAAATTAAGTACGTATTTGAAAGCAGGTTTCGGAGTTTTTGATGATTTTTATAAGTATACGATTGAGTTGTTTTCCTAACATTTAAAGACATAATATTTTAAATTCGGTAAAACACAAGGTTGATTTTTTGTCAACTTGTTATTTTTTTACGGATAGTCGGACACCATATGGGCCTTCGGTAGGTATGTACCTATTACTATTTCTATCATACCTAGGTATCCCTGACTAAATATACCTTCGTGGACAAGGATGCTGCATTCGAATACCTACTCCTTTATTTCGTCTGGTGTATTATGTAAGTACCTATGTATTTATTATATTGTTGTATTATATGGCACTGCCAATGTTTGCGAATGTGTTTAAGATGTTAACTTCGGCCAAGCTATAATAGATAATTGCGTCTACTTCAATAAGTCATCATTACCTATTGCGTTAGCATATAATTTTCGAACCAGTACCAACTCATCTGGACCGCATTCTTCCCAAAGTGTTAATTAAAGATTCTGTCCTGTGTGCGGCCGGCCTAAGTGCCGCACCTGCTTTATACTCCCACGGTGTGACTTCACTTTGCTTTTTGTATATTTTTTGTGTATGTTTATAGGCACTTTCGACAATTTTGCAAATTTTGTAGCATGCTTAAGTGGCGTGGTCAATTTGCATAGGCAGTACGTCTTATCACAACTAAATGGAGGTAATTTTAATTAACGATCGTTTTTTTTTTACCAATTAATACACATTACCTGCCTAACGGAATAAACACTAGAGTACCTAGTGAAGCGCCCTGTAGCCCGGACATAGAATACGGCTACGGTATCCTGTCGTAGAAGGCGACTTAAAGGGGGTCCTCGGGGTCGTAGACGGTCGTAGTTGGGGGCTGCGAATAAAACATGGCAGGACCCATTTACAGGTGGACTCTAGAACGGCACTGGAGCGTTTCATGGGATATCTTAGAGCCGTCCGAAATGAGTTGAGGAGGACAGTCGGAAGATATTTATGTCGGTGCAACGGTGCCAGTCCGACATAACCTATGCGCGCTACCCCAGCAAAAAAGGTACCTTGTGTAAGTGTTATAGGTATAATAGGTATTATTTTATTTCTTAGTGTATTACCAACCACCAATGAAAATAATAGGTGATGTCAATATTTAATAACTGATTTATCTATTAATAAATTCAGGAATTATGTAAATCGTAAACTCATATCTAAATCATAGTATAGCACAAAAGACTACATGAATGATAATGCACCGTGGGTATAATTGTGGTTGAAATACTAATAATATTTTAATAATACCTAATGACATTATATCTTAATGATTTTAAATTTTCCTCTTGACATTCCTAGAAACTGTCTAGATTATACTATTTTTTATATGTTTTTATTTTACACATTGGCGATCTTTTTGTGAATTTATTTTACTCTCTTTGACATACACTACAGCAATTCAACATTTTTTAAATAATTGTATGAATAAATTGCACTGAATAATATGATTCAAATTATGTAATGTAAAACTGACGATTCAAAAGTGCTTGTTGCTAGGCCTAATATTAATCTTCAAACTTTACTGGAATATATAGGTACCTTTAGATAATAGGTAATATACGTAAATCAGTATAATTATAAAATTGTAATGGACGAAATACCTAGTTGTGAAAAAATGTGAAAATAAATGACTATCCTACAAGCGACTTAGCAACTTCGACACTATCATACAGGCTAGGGGTTAGGCTTGAACACTTGTAATGAACATCACAATGATTAACTAAACAAAAAAATCATAATCTGGTTTGGCCCCGACTAAAACGTAAAAAATATAATTGATCTACATTTTTTCTGCAATTAATAAGACTTGAAAAACCTCAAGTATGCAGAGTGCTAAGAATTTTTATTGACAATTAAAATGATTCCAGAAACTTCTAAATAGGTAATCGTGCGTTGTAAATACCAATTAAACTAGTTTAATAATCTCATAGACCGACCAGGCATCTGACCGATAATTGATCAAATTATTGCTTTGGGAAAACATACATTTCAAACAAGAGCATGATTTCGTGCATTCAAATTTCAGCTTTATGCCCTTCTGGTAAGGTCTTCAAAACGGTACTCGATGTAATAAGTTACGAGCCTTCTAAACTTAAACTGATATGCGATTATGTTGCAGATCAAGGAAATTTATTAAAACGGGGAGATAGACTGTAATTAGGTAAAATAAAACGTAGGTACTTAAGTAAATAAAAGTACTGAGTATCGAATTCCAAATTAATTGTAAAGGTAATTATTTGTATCGAAATAAGTGAATAGGTAGGCGTGTTGTTACATTACCATGAAAACCACGCCTATAAAAAAGACAGCTAATTTGCTTGAAAAATCCCACGTCCAAGCGTACAAAATTAACACAGACCATATCAGACAACAACACAATATTCACAATAATCTATTTCTAATTATAAAAAAAATCTAAGGCAAGATAAATAAATTTCTCGAAACTTTTCCCAGCCTTAGGAAAAGCGTTAAGGCCATCCTCTTGCCGTGATTGGTGGCCCGTTGGCCAATAGAAACGTAATTCAGCCTATAGGCGTTGCGCGCGCACGCCCCCACGATTCTATTTTTGAATTTGAATAGATGCGCGTTTGTTCTAATAACGGATGACGGTTATTTGGCTGCCTTTGTTGAAGCTTAGGAGTTGTGAATAGAATTTGTAAACATCACGACATGCGGTTGGTAACGATGTGTTCTTTTTATATGACCCTAATTCTATTTACAAAGACATGTTTAGAGTAGTCACGCACTCATTCATGTTATGTTATCCATATAAAATTTAACATCCATACAATATTTATATACCTATATGCGATAACGATAACATGCAATGGTAACAGCTTTTTACAATCATTTCCCTGTTAATTTCCACGCTACTAAGAACTCCCTTGCTACTACGTATAACTGATAAATAAATAGTATGTATGTATGTATAATTCTTTATTGTACATGAGTAAACATAGCATAAAAATACAAGAACAGTTGACATGCATGTACAAAGGCGAGCTAGCAACATAAGTAAATTAATAGTAAATTAATAAATAGTAAAAAAATAAAAGTAGTAGTAGTAGTAGTAGTAAATTAATTAATAGTATATTAATAGTAAATTATTAGTAGTTAATAGTAAGGCAGCAACATAATTAGTAAACAACAACATAAAAATAAAATAAGTTATAATATTGAAATATCATCACATCACTGTTCAAGGCAATTTGACGCCGCCATTGCAATACCTAGGTACATATAAATTATATTATTCTCACTTCAACCCATCACTGATTAAAAGGTGCGGAGCGCTCGTGGCCCAGCGGCGCCTGCGTACCGCTTGCGGTATCTAAGGTTAAGCAATGTGGGCAGCGGTCAGGACTTGGATGGGTGACCGCTTTGAGTGGTTACTAACTGAGTGCTCCCGTGCTTTGGAAGGCACGTTAAGCTGTTGATCCCGGTTGCTGTCAATGGCAGCAGTCGTTAAGCCAAGTTGGAGGCCTTCGGGCGGCTTGAGAACTTCTAACAGTCAAGTTGCCCACTCACTTGACAAAGCCTAATCCCAATAAGGCCTAGTTTCCCCTTGGGGTTGGAAGGTCAGATGGCAGTCGCTTCCGTAAAAACTAGTGCCTACGCCAAATCTTGGGATTAGGTAGCGGACCCCAGGCATCCTTCAGGATGTAACTGTACTGGGACAACGCTAGGAGGAGGAGGACTGATTAAAAGGTACATTTCCAGTCATCCTAACCCAGTTATCTTGATTAATGACGAATTCCGCGAGATTTTGATTAGTTACCAATACAAATACCTACCTATCTTATGAATAAATCAACAGGAGTGAGCTCATTTGAATTTCAAATGATTCGCCCACTCGCTTTCGTGGACCTATAAACTGTTTTAACAACATAAATGAAAATTAGAGTGAATCAATCCGTAACCCTTACCATGTTTGCATTACCGTACTCGCTAGCGACTGCGTAATCGATTTAGTATGGCGATTCTTAGTTCTATTGCGTAACCGCCAGAGGCGCTGTACTTTTGTCCATAGGTACTATATCGTTTACGCAGTCGCTAGCGAGTACGGTAATGCAAACATTGCAAACTCATGGTAAGAGTACAGATATAGGTAACGTTTTACAAACCTTAACACATAAGTAGCATATACAGGGTGGAAAAGTCTATGGGTCCTGGAGGGAAACTAAGTACCTTAATTCCTTTAGATAGCTCATTTTACGCAAAGGAAACATTAGGAAATATTTTTAAAAAGGAACACAACATCCAATTATAATCTTGGAAATCTTAGAAAATTTTGGAAAATCTTTGCATGCTATGTTTCTTTTAAAAATAAATGAATATTTCCTTTAAGGCCGTGTATTACCACTTTTGAGTTTTTAAAAACCATCTGAGACATAGAATATAGTGTCTTAAAATAAAAAAATAATGTATGTGTTACATAAGGATCTTGTCTAGTCAAAATCGCAGTCAGTTACATGACCTGATGAATTTCACTCTATAGAAAAAAATCGCGAAGTTACCCCTTTTTGGAATGTAGGTATTTTCAATACTACGGCTATATTACTGATATTTAACATTTAATTTTTGTACTCAATTAAAGATCGTAAATAGTTATAGACAAATTCGCAGGGTTTGCTTTGATAAAATGATTGGATTAATGACTATAGCTACATATTTACAAAACTGCGCGCAGAGCTTGCGTAGAGAGCGGGATGGTTAATTGTAAACTCTCGCGTGTTAGATCGGGACATGTGCGTTGGGGATACCTCCCCTTAAGCAAATTGTTCTATCTTATGGATTTAAGGTAGTGTCCTTCCAGGTTTTAAAGATTTTGTCCATTGTGTAAATGTATTAATAAAGTTTTCGTAAAAGATCATGTTTAGTACCTAACCACATAAAAGTTCCACCTGGCCCCTATTTCACCAACTTGGCAATTGTCATCTGACAATGACAATTCCAAGTACACTTCTGAGTCGTCACGTAAAGATGATCGTTGGATTGCATCGATACTTAGGTACCGGCCCGGCAATGTAAACCGAATTGTCATTGTCAGGTGACAACTGTCAATTTGGTGAAATAGGGGCCTGCTAGCCCCGTCGTCAGAACTCAGACCTATCAGATCCACTTGGTGGTATCAAATTGTTATTTTCTTGTCTATAGGAAGGTAATATGGACCCTTTTGTTATGGAACGCCACATATATAATATGAATATTGTTACTATATACCTAATGTAGGCCTAACTATTAGGTAACTCAGACGGTTCCTGGGTGGTGAAATGTGAAACGTTAAGGCGTCATAATTGCCAAAAATAATTTGATGGTATTAGTAAACCCTCCCTCACATGTCGAAGGCTGTTCAATATGTAAGTAATGGAAAGTTACCTATCGGAATTGGAAATTGGAGTAAGTAATATATATCTCGAATTTAGGATCTAGAATTTCACCCGTAACTTTCAGCTTTGAAAGCATAATCATGACTCATCTCTTCCAAAATAAGATGGATCTCAATTTAGACTAAGCTGACAAATTTGCGGGGTTAAATTATATTCTTACGGTAAGCATACGAGTAACTAGGCCCAATGATACAATTATATACTGCGCCACGTATGGCAATCCGGTACATCCGTTAGTAGTGTAGGTGACACTAAGCGTAAGTGTGTAGTCGACAATGACGTCACTTGAGCCACAACTCACGATGCGGATTGTCAGACCTTGTTTTCTTAGACCATGATTATGACTAGGGCAAAGGGGGGACCGGTGGCAGGGACGTGCCCCGCTCCCCGTCTCTCCTCTTAGGCCGCATGCCGCATAGGAACACCAAGTATATAATATAAGTACCTACATGTATACGTACTGGCCTTAATAACACCACTATCACTACTTGCCTGGTCTGTGGTTTCTGAAGGTGAGTTATATCGCTAGAGCTATTTATGCGCTGTGTTGACTTGATTGAGAGCATAATATTGTCTTGTGGAGTCGCAAGCGTCCTCAAGCTACAGAGTCTGCTTACCATCAGGCAAGCAGAGGCGGCATTTGGCGTGGGCGCCGAGAGCCAACGGCCTCGCGGTCCGAGTGCCTCGCGCCTCATTTTTCAACTGTTTTTTTTGCTCTTGCGCCATCAGAGGGCTTAGCTATATGTGACTTGTCCACATCAAATTTTGGCCTTACCCCGCCACTGCAGGCAGGTCGTGAGCTTGTATTCCACCATCGTATTATAAAAAAGTATACTATTAATTAATCTGTGATGCCAGTCCATGCCGGTGACACGAACGTCGCTTGTTTTGATAACAGCTGCCGGCCGGCACAACCCGTGCGGTGCCTATAACAATCCGTGTTTGAAAAACATTGCTTGTTCGTCGTGGAAACCTTCGTGTCACATAAGTGTGTATGTAGAATACGAGTGGGATAGGTATATGGGTAATTTACCCGTAGGTAACTTTCAGCTTACCTACCACCTGCCACCAGGCCGGGTCACTGTAGCGGCTGCGGTATCGGTGGGACAAGGGGTGCTAAGAATCTCCGGGCTACGGAAGGCTACCATCCCCCTCAGAAGAGGGTGAGAGTCGACTGGATGCGGAAAGCAGAGAACCGGGCTTTGTGGCGTGCCTTGGGCCTATGTTCAGCAGTGGACTGCAGTGGGCTGATGATGATGATGATGATGAACTTTCAGCTTTGAAAGCAGAATCATGACTCATTTCTACAGAAATAAGATGGACCTGAATTTAGGCTACCTAAGCTGACAAATTTGCGGGGTGAAATTATGTTCTTACGGTAAGTACATATAAACCTAGGTTTTTTTTTAAATTTATTTTCCAAAACAATACTTATACTACTTACATCGTTTTCTAAAAACAGCGAGCGAAAACCGCGTGCGGTTTATCTGTCGCCGTTGTCGCTCGTTTACATTATTTAAATCTTATATATATATATCATCATCATCAGCCTATATACGTCCCACTGCTGGGCACAGGCCTCCTCTCATAGATGAGAGGGATTGTATGTATATAAAAAAGAAAAACAGACTTCATTAAGAGGAGAGGAGAATTATAAGGAAGGAGGTAGATTTCAACCAGTTATTTGTAAACAACTTGGTCGCGCACTTTTCTTAGGTAGTAACATCACAGGTAAACCTTCGTGTCATATAAGTATGTATGTAGAATACGAGTGGGATAGGTATATGGGTAATTAGGTTGGTAAGTCTTTTGAGACAGTCAAAACATAAAATGTTAGTATTGTTAGATGAAGTACAAGTAGGTAGGTACATATAAAAACAGTCTTCAAATCAATAAAGTGAGGAGGTAACTCTTATTGAATCGCAACGCCAGAATTCATAGGCTACGGATTTGCCATCAGACAATCCGTGAAATTGTTTGCCACCGTCAAAGCATTATAAAAAACACACTTCCACCAGCAAGAAATGTCGGCGATAAAATATTATGAAAGTTGATTTTTGCTTGTACGAAATTACTAACCCCGTGAAAAACTTAAAATTTCACTTTTACTCCATAGTAAATGTACATATACGAAAAGTTTTCCTCGATTTGTGGGTTTTCTAGCCAGAATTTTTGTTGGTCCCATAATTGATCCTGGATAGGAATGAGATCGATTGGCATAAAACAGTTTGTCAGACAGAAATGACCTTGTTCTCGGACTCTGTATTTTTTCCAAAATCTGTAAACGCCGATCTTCATTAATTTGGAATCGAGGGAAGGTCTTTTAAGACCATTTTCGCGTAGCAGCAGAGGTTCTGACAGCTGCCCTCACTGGCCCAAAAAGAAAAATCACCTAGGTATATATCATAATTTTTTACTGGAATTGTCCAACAATCAAATGAAAATTACTTAGTGCGCCATCTATAAGGGTAGCACTGAACTAAACGTTGCCGTAATCTGCCACGAGCGCTAGCGTCGCTTTTGATCGGCAGTTACGATGTGGTTCTAGAATCTAGATTTACAAGTTTTACAACACACTGTTTAGTAGTCATGCAAACTTTGAGGATAATCTTTTAATACATAAATATCGTAATAATATTTATAAGTAGCCTTTATATTTAAGTAAATCGTAATGTAATAAATAGCCTTCTGTATTGAATAAAATCAAAACAATAGTAGAAATATTAAATAATAATAATTAAATAACATAATTTAAATCCCAATTTTCTTGTGTCGAAAAGCTCGCTTACTTATTTATCATCATCATCACTAATTCGCACTGAAGTTAAGACTGTAGCGCCATCTCGACGAGACTCCGAGAAACTGTTGCCGAAGCGTGCCCTGAAACTGCCACGAGCCAATCCATCGCGCTTCTCCTTTCACCCGTGCGCGCGCAATATCCCCCTCTCTTTCACAACCTTATTTGAGCGCGCGCGGTGTCCCTCTCTTATCGCATCGATCATTGATCTTTGAAATTCAAATGCGGTAACTCGAGCGGCGCGCGCGCACACCTTCGCCACTTGCGTCGTCCCGCTTGCTCGCGCGCAAACACCGCGCGCTGTCTCACGTTTCTTTTATTGCCGTTTTATTATTTCTTGTAGATCACGCGATTGTAAGCTGTCGCTTGGTGCGCACACGTCACATTCTCGGTCTCGTTTCAGCTAGCTGTTTGTTTAATGTTTTATCTCTGTCTGTTGGGCGCATGTCGGACTGGCTGCTGTGCGTCGATGTTTTGGGAAGTGCACCCGCCCGGCGTTCCCACGGTTCGCCTTCCTTACGAAAAAACAAACAAGAGCACTTTGTTAAAGAAAATCGACGTCTGCCGGTCGGTCGCGAGGAATGATTAAATACAGTTCGAGCACGCGGCTACCTATCGCTGAGTAATAATAGTTCTTTATTAGAGACACGTGGTGGCTCGCGTTGTATTGAGACCAGGTTTTTGACAATAGATAGCCGATGATTAGGTACCGTTGGACATTGCTTATATTAAATGTAGTTTAGAGAAAAAAATGAAGACTTTGAATCGCCTAAATCGAATAAGATGAGAATGATATGTAGCGTTGGCGGATGAATATAATATTTCAAATTCTTGGAAACTTAGGTAGTTGTTTAGGTATTTGATTATTATTCAGGATTTTAGTTCATATACAATATTATGCGACCTGCATATTAATTCAAATGTAGAAAGGAAATATTGACGCTCGAATTGTTTTTGGTAATAGACAGGTAAGTACATATTATGATCTTACCTACCTCTACAAAGTCTACAACTATATTTACCGATTTTTTTCGTAGATAACCTATTTCCGCGCTACGTGGCCCGTAGCGCTACGATATATTTAATTCTGAATGTATCTAAATAAAACCAAGTACTTTTTTGTAACAGTGAAATTAATAATCGTAATTCTTCAATTATAAACGTACCGATTCCAAAATGCTTTTGTGTTCTTCTTCTCGATGTGCCATATCCTCAACAGATGTCGGCTACTTACCATCCATGCCATCCTTCAGATTCTGTGTTCTGCAAAGACAGGCAGTGTCATGACATGAATGTTGAACCAGCTTTTGATATTGTCTATCCAACTTAACTTTTGTGTTCAGGAGTCAGTAAATAAACAAATATAATAAATGCGCCTATAGTTTAGAAACATTTATGAAATAACTCCATTCTCAGAGTCTTTGACATAGGAAACTGGAATTTCCATCTTTATCTAGGAGATTTTCTGTGTGGGAAAATAACAGTTAAAAAATAGATAATGTATACGTAAAGGTACGTCTAATAAATTACATAATCGACTAGCAGGTATATCAATTGATAGGCTAATTACATAAATTCGTTAGCCAGCTCAATTCCAATTTAAGGGACACAAATGGCGACTACTTTTACTTTTACAGGTAGGTACCTACTTATAGACATGCTTATCTAGTGCTAACTTACTATGATATAGGCGTATTTAGTGCTCTTCCTGCTCATTCTGGGAATACAGACATTATTATTTTCATCATAATCAATTCAGCCGTTTTTGCGTGATTGAGTAACAAAGATATAAGGATGAGGACCAAGTTTTTGGTACTTTGTTAAGGCGTTTAAGATATCTACATTTTAGTTAATTTCGTTGTGAATTTGTCATAGGTACAATATGTTTGGGTAACTTTCGTGTCACAACGGAATAATTTAAAAAGTAGGTTCGGTATGTTAAAAGCCTTAACGATGTGCCGAAAATTAGTTCCTCGCCTTTAAATGTCTACACTTTCGCACTTAAAGTAGGATATCAGGTTTGTAAAACTGTCCTTCTATCACATAGGTATTTTTATCTTCGGTGGTATCGGTAGCAGCGCAGGCGCCGGCCATCGATCGCTTCTGGAGCTTAATCTTAATCATCAGATCGATTGAGTCATGCAGCTACCTACTTAATGATTCATTACGTAATGTTCGTAAGTTATTAATGCTTATAGCTTTGTGTTGCCGCTGTACCTAAAACGAATGGGCCACTTCGAACTAATTATACTTTTGTTATTATTTTAATTTAAAGATTCACTTCCGGAAAAACTACGTACGCCAAATTTTAGGATTAGGTGAACTATGGTTTTTTTTAACTATGAAGTACCGCTCATATGTGATAGTAGTCATAGTAAAATATATGGCGCGTTCATTTATTTCATCCATAGAACTTGTATAGCATAATAGGTTCAGTCAGGTTCACTGATATATATACGCATTTTTGGACCTTATTACGAAGGAATAGAGTTCAAAAGTTTATATATTACAATGAACGCGACTGTACTTCAGAGATAAAAAATAAGCTATAAAAGACCTGGGGCATTCTTCAGGATTCATACTGGGATAGTGCTAGGATGATGATGATGATTTACATTAAGGCCAGACAGTCCTATTGCAAATGTTCCGCTCTAACACGCGTGAGTTTACAGTAATCCTTTTACAATTAACCTTTTTTGATTAATCACTTATCAAAAATCTATCCGGTTATTGTGTTAGAACAATAAAAAAGCTATCCTTTTTGTAAAAAAAACATATCACAGTCGTTGACATTACGAAATAATCAGCATGAAAGTTTATTTTAACGATGATATTTAAAATTTTTTTACAGATTTACCAAAGCATTTTTCAATATTTTGTACGGTTATTGTGTTATTTTGTTTCTTTTCTAGTCTACAGTAATTTTTGTGCAGTGTAATTCTACCTTATTTCTTCACATTGGAAGCTCAAACTTCAATATTTTCGTCGATTCATGAACTGCAGGCCTTGCGTAGACGGTTCACTCTTTTGGGAGAAATCAATGTAACATGAATTAATAGGAATGAGAAAGAGTGTGTCGCGTTTTGGTGGAATGAACGATCTTTATTAAAGATATTCGCTTTAATGATTCCTTACCTTATAGTAGTGTAGTACTTAGTGTAGTGTAAGTTTAAACTGGTTGGAAAAACATTGAAAAAATCTCCTCGAGTTGATGATAAAATTTCCTCACTTATCTTAGAACGTAACAGGAAAATAGCAATGTTGTGCAAACCACGAAACATGTTTTGTCGTGTTTGCAAAAAAAGTCTTGAGTTCAATTTATGATAATAATCTGAAAGTGAATTGTACATTTTCGGTAAGTACGATGCTATTTATTGTATACAGTTACAGATAAATATACCTTAGATAGATAGAAACATTTATTCACCTTCTAGTTTGTATACAAAAATATTCTGGGTCCTT
This sequence comes from Cenopis cana, assembly GCA_951800055.1. NCBI lineage: Eukaryota > Metazoa > Arthropoda > Insecta > Lepidoptera > Tortricidae > Cenopis > Cenopis cana. The sequence continues at coordinate 12,256,891 of OX637488.1, forward strand.
GCGTCATCGTCATCCTTACTTGGGAGAGTACTAACTGAAATCTGGCCTATTTAAAATTCTTAGTAGTCTACATTATGGGTACGACAAACGCCTTAAGCTAACAGAGTTAAGGTCTGCTTTTGAATGGCTGTTGAATTGTTGTTTGCAAGCCCGTACGAAGGCGGCGGCAGATGGCGAGTCTTCCTTTTATACGGGACGCGCATTCAATCAAACGGGAGTGAGACAGGACTAGGGTGGACTATACCCGGGCTGATTTGGGAATAAAATAACATGACATAAAAGTACCTGAAAATGTGACAGTATACACTATGGTACGTACCGATGTAGTAGAAGTATTACATCAAAACGATTTAGTTGCAGTAAACTAAAAAGTTTTGATTGAGAAAACTACCGTAAGTTTCTGATGACAATGTAATGATGCGAGTAATTTTCATATTTTTCCATTTCAAACTATTTTTATTAAGTACGTTGTAACGCCGGATTTTTTACCTTTATGCAATGTTACGCAATCATTCTGTAGGAGCTCTTTCTTAAACAATAATATAGGTACGTGTAGTTACTCATTGTTGCACGTCTCTCACAAATATAGTGGGCACAATAAAATTAACAACAAGTAAAATTAAGAGATTCTCTTTAATAAGTATAAAAAATATCCGTTCCGTTCCGTTCCGTTCCGTTCCGGAACGGAGATAAGTATAAAAAATATCCTAATAATATCGAATCTACTAAGAAGAATCTAGTGACACCTCATAAAATCCGTCAAACCGCTGCATACGTCCCAAAGAAATGAATATACCTCACGGAGATGTTGTATCAAAATAGTACTGTATCCTATTTAATATTTTTCAACTTGCCTAACCCAGCACAATCGCCGGAGCTCCCGAAGATGCACTGCGTTGAATTCAAAGTAATAAGGGACCTACATTTGTCTAGAACTTACAACAACGAATTTTCAAACAAATACACTTCTGAAGTGTCTGCATACCATCAGGCAGGCAGTGTGCTTATTTGCCAATGCCGTGGTATGAAAACTAAACAAACTCGACGACACTGCAAAAAAATTTAAAAGGTCATATCCATAATTCGCCCGCTCGCGCCCGGCATGTGCTCAAGAAACAATATCCCTACTCGGGCGGCGAGACGCTTCCCACGCTCGCGTTCCGCACACGTGGCCATATTAGCCTGCATTAGCACAAGCCTTGTTAATTACCTTCGTCATCGGCTGAAAAAGACAAGACTGGTTTTAGAAACAAAACATAATATACTTGAATTAAAGTAGGTACATAGTTACTAATAATAGCGAAGTTCTTTGGCCATATATCCAGAAATGTGGAATCGTTGGAAAGGCTGGTAATACAGGGCGGTCGAAGGGAAAAGATCCGGAGGACGATCTCCTACTCGATAAGCAGTGCCGAAGTCATCCAAACTCCGAAGTTGAGTGCACTCGCATGTTAAGCCGTGCCTGAAACAAATCTGGAAGTGAAGATCAGCCACGACCACAAGAGTGTTACGACTGAGATGAAGAATAGTAAACAATGAATTTCTATAATTTGTTATTAATCACAGTGGTGTAGACCTCGTTTACGTTATTTTAACTACGTTACTTTATAGGTCCTCTATTGATACGGCGGAATGGAAGAAGAGGACAGAAGCGAAACAATAGAATGTTATATACGACGCGGTATAAAAATGGTGGAGGTGCTGGGATTATCAAAAATTACTATGCAATAAATGAGAGCACAATCGTTACACACTTTAGAAACTATGTAGATACACATGCATCATATAAAAGTAAAAATAGTTTCCCGTGACAACAACAAATACAGAATTATCAACACACTATTAATGCCTTGCCGCATGTACTATAAACAAGACTTTAGGCAGCTTTCACGTACAGACACACGAGTGTGAAAACAAGGCCTTACGATACTTGGCAGATATATATAGCACAGGTATAGTGAAATGACCAAATCGACTCCCCAAGTAAGGTTCTACGCTTAAGTGGCTTGTCACGAGTCTACTTTGTTAACTGTGATCGTAATGAAAGCTGTAAACAAAGGTTGTGTTGAGCAACACAAAAACAAATATTAAAACAGTTATATTCACGAGAATCTTTAATACCTGTAGAGATAACGTTCGTTAGCTTCTTCTGCAGTTTTTAAGCGAAGAATGAAAGTGAGAACCGCTCATTGTCCAAGGTGATGTCTTTACTGCCTTGTTAAAAAATAGTAGGTAGAGTACCTACAAAGATGTTCGAGACCTAACGCATTTTTTTCATAGCCCTGTAAAATAAACCGTTAGCGCAAAAAGCCTGCCCGGAATAAAAATACCGAACGCTTTTGCATTTCTTTGGCTTATTCCGTAACAGAAAACCCTTTTTTACACCATAATTCAAGGCCAGGAGTGGAAGTGGTTGTGATTTAATCCCAAGGAACTTAAATGGTTTCTCTTGACTCGGCACTTAAATTTTCAATACCATTTTATGACTGTTTAATATGTTGTTACACATAGCCTTTAATTATGATGCGAAGCGTCGAAAACCACTCTTATCTTGATCTTAGTGCATTGGATTATAAGTCATAATGTCAAGGTTATTAGGTATGTTTTGGTTGGTGATCGGTTTGTAATTAAGACGTTGGCGGTAGCTGGAGCGATAAGTGACAACACCTGTCTACTTTTCCCACAGTCAACGGATGTCGCTTGTCGCGTTATCAGAAACACGCAAGAAGGATTTACTTCTGGGAGAGCGATAGCAACTTTTACAATTTGTTTAATTGCAATTAGGTGGTGAAGGTGGTTTCATTTAGGTTGACGTGTGATGGAAAGCAGCAAATGGCCCCACCATTTTAGTGGACCTACTTCGCACCGGACACGCACATCACATATACGATTGACATAAGTACGAATAACTATATTAAAATATAAGATTATGCGTTTGCATCTGTAGCCAAGATATTTGCTTCTAAAGGTCGCGATGTTTGGTAACAGTATCATTGTATAGATAATACATATCAAATAAACAGCACACACAAATTTAGTCCTCGTGTTTTTAGAAGATTTATCTTCAATACGACACTTCATTCATTAAATACGAGTAGGTACATTGAAAATAAAAAGTTATAATATTTCTAATCGCGCAAGGAACAGTGTAACACGAGAAGGGAATCACAATTGAGCAAAAAACGTCACTAGGTATAGTCTACTCCTAGCAATTACACTTTTTCCAATTATATCATATCATTTCAAGCTCATCATTAGTAGATACAGGTGTTTCGTAATTAATTACAATTTTCGGTTAAGAAATCGGACCACCGTGCAGCCGTAATATAAATCATTTCGGAAGCCGCATAGAGCAGTTAGTTAATTGGCCCGTTGTTAAACGCCGCGGGGAAATCATATTTTTTTATGATGCTGGGAGATACTGGAGCTTGATGTACCCTTGTTCGATCGGATCAATTGTTTTATATTTTATTGTGTACAATTATTTTTTATCAAATCGGTTTTGTGTTGTTATGTTCTGGACACAATAAGAGGGATTTCTTTTGCCCTGTGTAATATTATCTTTTATAATCCTTGTCAGAGTAAATCTCTGACCTCTGACAAAACTTCTTATGAAAAATCTTACTTATCTACTCTTGGTCTACCCACACATTTCAACCACAACAACCACAATTTTCAACCACTTCCCGGCATCCAATTGAGCTGAAATTTGGCATACTCATGTAAGTTTGGTGACAGTGCAATATTATGGTACCATCGAGCTGATCTGATGATGGAGACAGAAGGTGGCCACAGGAACAACTAAACTACACAAGATAAACCCATCGTGTTTAGTCTCATTAGAACCGTCACCACGAGTAGTTGATGACTATTGAAAAGAAGTACAGTCGGCAATAAAATTTTGTACCAAAAATTAAATTTTTGAAAAAATATTTTTTTGGTTTATGGTCTTGAATGAAAGTAATTAAGTTTGCTACAACTTTATTTCCCGCTAATTTCCCCGTAGATACCTCATTATTAATATTTTGGTCGACAATTGCCCACTTGTTGGTTTTTCAGGAATCAACTCAGCGCGCGTTCATTTTAAACTGCTGCAAATCTGGGTAAATACTATCTAGTTGGACGCAAACAACATACCAAAAATGCAAGTTTACCGCAATTATTGCAATTTCAAATGTAACATATGACAGGCCTATACGTACAAATCTTAATAAAAAAAGATTTTTCATCTGTTGAGTGTCGTAAGTACCGACATAACCGTGAATCCTAGTTAGCATGCGATGATTCGTGTCGGATGGTCTCTCGGCAAAAGGAAACCGTAACATGTTGCCCCACGCTGTGCCGATATGGTCTGCAAAGGTCATTGCCATCTAATTTAGGAGTAATTTGATTGCAATTACAATTTTATATCAATTGTCGTGGCCGTCGATTGAATCACGTCGCGACCCATCCTGTGACGGTATTCGGGTAGCGAAATACAATTGCGATACACATTTTGTTTTGCAGCGTCCAACTAAAACTCATCATTTTGGCGCTAATATAATTACACTTGGTGTGCGCCAAAATGTCAATGTCAGTGATGAATTGATGATTAAATGGGATCGTAATGACGTTGTTGATTGGGAAATGGAATTAAAAAATTAAACTTAAATTTTACCGTGGGTTTTGCTATAGTGAAAAACCGTTTGCACGGACCATGTCAAATCAATCTTATGTGAGTATTCGCTCGTAACGTCTTACTCAATAAAGGTATAAGTAAATATTTGATATTTGGTACTTACTGAACAGTTTTGAACAAATAATAAAGGAGATTGTTATCTGCTGCTCTTACTTTTAATAAAGTGCGTGCGTATAAGTAAGTAAGTAAGTAAAATTTGAGTATATTTGGTTTCATTTCGCAACTCCTTAACGTTTCAGGATCGTTAGAGTTCTACTCGAATACACCCGCTGCAGTCTGGACAATTGGTGCACGGATTGCGCGCTGAATGAAACAAATGAAACGTCATAAACCAGCTGGTTAACGAGTCGTTAAACCGCGATAAGCGCCCGTTTATGGATTGATAAATGTCTCCAGCAGTGAAGTGATTTCGATGGACTTTAGTAAGAAAAATGATGAACATGTAGTCAGCATGTAGTTGTAGTTGTATTTATTTAAAGATTTCTAAGACATGTCATCGTAATATTTCCAAATAAAACAGACGGACAAAGTGAAACCATAGGGGTTCCATTTTTACCTTGTTAATAATTTTTAAAGTACTCCCTTTTGGCACTCTTTTTAAATAATGTTATACGACACACAAACATCTCTTAAGCCCTAACTATTAGCTACAACATGAAAGACGACGTTTGTTTTTTCGTATGTGTGTGTTCCATTTTCAAATAACCGTATATTGAACTGTAAACGAGTGACAAGTCATCAAATTAATTGGGAAGCGGTCCCGGAGGCGCTAAAGTCGAGGAGCCGGAAACCAACCGTACGATTACTAAATTCCCCGGCTATCTAATGTTATTCCATCTAATCTATAGCGATCTGATAATTCTATGAATTTTTATCAAGAATCGAATGGCAGATGTTTCGAAGCTGATATTTGGTCACGCCTGAAGCTAGAGATGTGCCTTTCTACTTATTTTCTACATTCTATAATAGCACAGTTGTTGTACTTACCAACGCTATCGAAAGAAAATCGATTCGAACTAGAAAAGCCACCCTGAATTGTACTTATACTGTACAGTCAAAGTAATTGAAATACGTACTAAGCTTTTAGACTCTTATCACTTAAAAAAGCTAAGTACTCGTATCTACGTGATTCGGTTGCTTTTACATATTTTGTACCTATGTGCCTTTTTTGTGAATAGAAGTACTTAGACATATACAAGAGGTATACGTTACCGTTTTGTCGGAAACTGTTCGTAGGGGGTTTACTAGGGATGTTGACTCAAAATTTATTAACACTCCATACGAAAGAATGCATAAAACTATGCCAAAAAGTGAAAATCTTATTCAAATATCTCAAAAAATAACGAAACTACAACCTTTAGAATGTTTTTAGTTAGAGAGAGAAAACGCTACAGGTCAGTGACGTCACTGACCTAGAGCGCCACAGTAAATGACGATCGTTCAATACAACGGGGCGTTTTGCGGAAAAGGGACAGAAAATGCCCCCTCCTAAAACTTTGAAGACTTATAATTATGTAATTATTCTTTTGGATTACTTTTTTCACTATTTGATTGAGAATTTGATCCGGAAGAAAATTCGGATTCATTGATTTTCTTATTTGGTGTCAACATCCCTTCTGCAGTTAAATACGAACTATGTGTAACTACCTACAGGGTTAACATTTTAACAATAGACAAGGTCAATACCTACAGGGTCAACAAAGTTATTTTTATTTGTAATTAATTTTAAGGCGGTTTTTAACTTTATAGTTGTACATTTTAATTTCCATATTTAGTTATTCATTCATTTATTAATTTTGTATCATCTATTGTTATATTTCTTAATAAATAAATTGACAATTAAAAAAATTATAGTTGATGATTTTTTAATAAATGAAATTTATTTTCCAAATAAGTAACGAGCAGCCGTAAGAAATTTTTATATAAACTTTTTTAACCATATTGACTCGCACATTTTATGTCTATTTAGTTTGTACATGATTAACATTCTTGGTTTGCCGGTCGGTACTTATATTTATTTGATAGCTGGCGGTAGTCGGTACTGAGCTTAATTACTACCCTGATAATTTCATATTTTGTCAACTTTATAAAAAAAGTAACAGTTCGTTTACAAGTCTCTTTTTACATGATTAACATTCTTGATTTCCCGGTGCATAGACTTATTTGAAAGCTCATTATACTCACAGGGTTTAATTGGATTCCGCAATAATTTGAAATTTCGTCAATTTTATACATTTTTCATGATTAACATTCTTATTCTGCCGGCGCCTTAACTTATTTGATAGCTCATTACCAGCAGCACTTTTTTTTGGGTTTAATTGGCTTCTTATTATTAACAATTTTATCAATTTTATAAAGAGAATAAAGTTATTACGTAAGTTCTTACGAGTAGGTATGTGATTAACATTCTTATTTTGCCGGTGCCTTTACTTATATTTGATAGCTCATTAGCTACCGTACTTACTAGGTTTAATTGACGTCTTATTGATAATTTCAAATTTCGTCAATTTTATAAAGAAACGAATTGTTCGATATCTTATGTCTCGTTTTTACATGATTAGCATTCTTACTCTGCCGGTTTCTTAACTTATTTGATAGCTCATTGACCGCAGCACTTTGTGTTTAATTGGCTTCTTACTAATTAAAATTTTGTCAATTTTATAAGGAAACATACAGTTAAATATTATATAAGTCCTGTTTATTTTTGATTTAAATTCTTGTTATGCCTGTGGTTCTTGTATAGGTATACTTATTTCATAGATAATTACCTATACTGGGTCGTAATTAGATTTGCCGACAATTTCATATTTTTTCACCTTTATAAAATATAAAAGAAACGAATTACCGGACGCATCATTGTATGGGGAATATAGTCTGGCAACGTATAATTGGGAAGTAATTATTGCTGGTGTGATTACGTTTATGGTCTCGGTACTTAACGCACGTGCATGACGCAAGGTATAAATTGTTGTTGTTGTGTGGGTGAAAAAGGAGGAATAATGAGGATAAAGCAAAGCCACAACACGACTCCATCCTTGTCTGATACATCATTACTAATATCTCGCTTCTTTTCGAATGCCATAATTTATAGGTATCATCTCATTGGCTTTAGAGGAAATTGGCAGAAACGTGACGCGATGCTTGCGCACACTAGTGTATGTTTGTTGCTGGGACGCTGTGTAATGATTATCTTTGTATGTACGAGATTTTTCGGTAATCATTCCGATTTGTCCGTGACACGTCTTGTGCTATACGTGATCCATTTTATACAGGAGCGTCAATATGTTTTGGCGAAAATGTTCTTTATTTAGAGTGGTCGTTTTCAAAACTCAAGTTCATTTCATACTTAGCTAAGACAAAGAATATTAGAAAGCTAAGAACGCTAACTCTTTGGAAGTATCATAGCAGGTCAGAAAGCACTAGCGAGATGACGCTACCAGGCTGAAAATGAAAAACGTATTGTTGATTTCGCCAAAATGTTGCATTTTAACATTCTAAATCGACATATTTAGACATTATAAAGCATAAAATATAATTTGATACAGTGTGTCACAATATAACACGAAAATAATAAAATAAAAAATAGCCCTTTTCTAACAGTTGATTTGCTTCAACTGATCGTAAGTTTTCGTGAACTACATGGCCAAGTGTCTGTATTGTATTCCGGCAGATGGCGCAAATTTTAACAATCATGTAATGAAGTTGCCAGGCTATTGAAAAAGGGTAAACTTCTGGGATAAACTACATTCATGATGAAAGAATAAATTGCGTTTAGATTTACGTTATTAATAGTATAACTTATTTTACTTAGAAGTGGTTACTATTCCAAGATATTCCTATTTGTGTTATACTTTAACTATGAATTTAAATAATACTAAACTTGTTTGTTTGTTCTATTACTTTTATGTATGAATTGGCAACACTGGTGTATGACACATACCAGCCACTCCAGCCAGTGGTGGATCAAATATATTATATTAGTTTTTAGGGTTCCGTAGCCATCATGGCTAAAACAGAAACCTTATATTATAATTTCATCATGTCTGTCTGTCCGTCCGTATGTCACAATCAATTTAGTCTGAGAAGTAAGTATGAGTAGTACAATTATGAAATTTGGTAGGACATTATATTATGAACCACTACAAAGGTGATGTAAAAGTACGAAAAAATTATATATTAGGGGGCACTCCACATAATTTCAAATATTACAATGCACATTGTCGTGTTGAATATTTATCGATTAACCTTTAAAAATGAAATAGAGGTTATTAAACAAGATTTCGATCCAAGTCAATTATTGGTGAAATATTAGCTGTCAAAGTCGTAAATAAATAAAAATTGTTTATTTAAAAAGTGTGCCCATTAATTAATACTTTCAACGATTTTTGGTTTGAACAAGATGGATGTAAGGGTGTTTGAGAACTGTCTTGCTCAAATAAAAGGACGTAAGTGCCGTAAGGCCCCTATGAAGATACGACTTTTTTTGATTCAAGTTGTTGGATAGTGTGCTTTAAAAGCGGAGGTGAGACGTATTTACGGGATTGGTTTTTGGAATAGGTTTGGGCATGGACGCGTAAGTACGCGATCCCGCCCGCGCGTCTTTTAGCGTATCGAGTACTAGGCGTACGACGACTCTGAAGACTCGAAACGTCTAAGGGTCTTAATGTTCCGCGCTATTCGTATTCGGTCGGGGTCGGTTTAGCGCGTCTTTGGACCTAGTCTTTGGATCTAATCTTTTTGTGGACGCGTACTCGCAAAACTCAGTACGCGTTTTGCCTAGTACGTCTCACCTCTAAAGCGGATTTCGACTAATTCAGGGGTAAGGATTTCAAATTTGACATTTAATTTGAAGTTTAAGCCAAAAAATTTTTTTTGCGAAAAATTGTCATTATACTCGATTTCGACTAATTCAGGGGTAAGAATTTCAAATTTGACATTTATTTTGAATTTTAAGCCAAATATTTTTTTTTTGCGAAACAACGTCCTTATACTCGATTTCGACTAATTCAGGGGTAAGGATTTCAAATCTGACATTTATTTTGAATTTTAAGCCAAAAAAAGATTTTATTGCGTAAAATCGTCATTATACTCGATTTCGACTAATTCAGGGGTAAGGATTTCAAATTTGACATTGATTTTGAATTTTGAGCCAAAAAAAATTTTTTTTTGTTAAGATCGTCATTATACTTGATATCGACTAATTCAGGGATAAGGATTTCAAATTTGACATTTATTTTGAATTTTAAGCCAGAAAAATATTTTTTTGCGTTAATTCGTCATTATACTCGATTTCGACTAATTCAGGGGTAAGGATTTCAAATTTGACATTTATTTTGAATTTTAACCCAAAAAATATTTTTTTTTTTGCGAAAATCGTCATTATACTCGATTTCGACTAATTCAGGGGTAAGAATTTCAAATTTGACATTTATTTTGAATTTTAAGCCAAATATTTTTTTTTGCGAAAAATCGTCATTATACTCGATTTCGACTAATTCAGGGGTAAGGATTTCAAATTTGACATTTATTTTGAATTTTAACCCAAAAAATATTTTTTTTTTTGCGAAAATCGTCATTATACTCGATTTCGACTAATTCAGGGGTAAGAATTTCAAATTTGACATTTATTTTGAATTTTAAGCCAAATATTTTTTTTTGCGAAAAAACGTCATTATACTCGATTTCGACTAATTCAGGGGTAAGGATTTCAAATCTGACATTTATTTTGAATTTTAAGCCAAAAAAAGATTTTATTGCGTAAAATCGTCATTATACTCGATTTCGACTAATTCAGGGGTAAGGATTTCAAATTTGACATTGATTTTGAATTTTGAGCCAAAAAAAAATTTTTTTTTGTGAAGATCGTCATTATACTTGATTTCGACTTTTGATGAGACTTGACGAGATTTGACGAGATTTGAAATCCTTATCCCTGAATTAGTTGAAATCCAGTATAATGACGATTTTTTGAAAAAATATATTTTTTTTTGCTTAAAATTCAAAATTAATGTCAGATTTGAAATCCTTATCCCTGAATTAGTCGAAATCGAGTATAATGACGATTTTTTGAAAAAATATATTTTTTCAAAAAATCGTCATTATACTGGATTTCAACTAATTCAGGGATAAGGATTTCAAATCTGACATTTATTTTGAAAAACTACAACGCCAAAAAAATTGGCCCATTAATGAATGCTAGGTAATTACTCGTAGGTACTCGTATCGTAGTATCTAAAGTAATTTCTCAAAAATGGGGGAAATACGACAAAAATTTAATTAAGATTTGAAAAACATAACCTTAAAACGTCAAAAACATCATGCTTTCCCGCCGTTTATTTTTTTTAACAGAATTGCAAGTGTATTTTTCTGCCGAAAAACGCAAATTATTCGAGACATAAAAAAACGTCGCGTTTCTAACAGAAAAATACGAGCTGAATTGGCTGAATACGACCTGTGCCTCCTTTTATATGACAGTTTCTACTTTTTAAAAAGTTCATAACTCGACAAATAAAGGAATTTATATGTGACATTGCAGGCCGACTGCAACTCGCCTGCAATGCTTTTTACTATTTAATTTGGATCTGACCTTAAACTATACACTTTACCTTCCAATATGTAGCGAAGCGACTAAAGTCCAGTTTGCGGGCCATTTTTGAGAAAAGTAATATGCGTATTGCGCGCGTAAACATATAAATGTGGAATGAATTAGACGACCGCAACGCGTGCGCGGCAGGCGGGAGGCGAGGTACCGCTCGCTTAGTTCCCGTTCCCGTGCGCCGTGCGCCGGCGGCGCGGCGCGCGGCGCCTCGACGGCCCGGGAGGGCGGCGTAGTTATGAATTTCGCGCCTTTTTTAATGTTTATTCTGTTAAAACACAATCTATACATGTCTTACTTTTTGTAATATGACTGCATAACCTTTTTATATTTGTAGACTTATCTAATTACATACTAATTATAATTAGGTACTTATATTAGATCATTCACGACGAAAAATGCACGCTTATGATTTTAAAATTGTGGCTTGACTATTAATTAATTAATTTAGAATTATCGAAAGCTTCAGGTCGATAATTCGGTCCCACTACATACCTAACTTATATTGGTACTTTTGGTACTCGTATAGTGTACTCGTGTCGTGAGTACATGAGGCTTTCTAGCAAATAAATTTTTGAAGGGGTTTACCTACGAAATTATTAAAAACTACTTACTCATTTTAAAACACTAACCATAACCAGTAATAGTAAGTAAAAAAAAGAAGCACACTTCGTACCTACAGAAAAAATAAAAATCCAAAAGTCTGGAGACAGGGTTTGAACCCGAGTACTCAGGATTTGAAATCAACTACTCGAACCACTCGACCAAAACAAAATGGACTCGCGCGCCGAAATTTGGTGTATACTAAGAACAAACTACTGATAGCACCTGCGCCGCAGCGCTGCTGCGTCTGTTTCGCCGCTAGAACACGAGTTTAGATTGAAAACAACGCCATCTGTAATAATAAGTTGAACTACGAGGTACCAGCGACGATAATAAGTTTTAAGCGAGATAACTAGCAATGTACAGAGTTAGCGTTCTTAGTTTTCTATATTCTTTGGCTAAGATAAGAGTGTTGCTACAGTCTACTGAAGCCATACCTTAGGGTGCTTTCCATCAGAGATGTGCTATGCTACGTTGCTATGGATGCGTTGATGACGTTGATCCACCAATCATATTCATTGGTTTACATAATATAGCACTGGTGGAAAGGCATCTTACGGTTTCTTTTTAAAAATTTAGCTCGATTTAGATTATTCCAGAAACGTCTGGTAGGCATCATTTATAACATAATATAAATAATATAATATTTGTGTACAATCTTACACAAATCGACCTAGTCCCAAACTAAGCAAAGCTTGTACTATGGGTACTAAGCGACGATATACATACTTATATAGATAAATAAATACTTAAATACATAGAAAACATCCAAGACCCAAGAACAAAATATACGTGCTCATCACACAAATAAATGCCCCGGCCGGGATTCGAACTCGGGACCTCCAGCTTCGTAGGCAGGGTCACTACCAACTAAGCTAAAGCGGTCGTCAGACAACAGACTGTTGATTTAACTCAGCCGGCTAATTTTGTTTGAATTTTATTGACAGTTTTAATCAGTGTTTGAATTTTTAGATGACAAAACAGGTACTCCATGTGTACACGGTATTCCGTGTTTATAAATAAATATGGGATTGGTGCTTTTTGATGGTTGTTGGTGCTGGCTGCTAGATGATGAATAAGGAAGGTTCTAAAACCAAACCTAACCAAAATCTAGAATACACAGTCGCTGAGGCCGAAATGGGTCAGGAGCTCATTATCACATTCTTGCTAAGTTGTAAATAATGAAATATTTTCATAAAGAAGTTTGCTCATTTCATAGTGGACCCTGTCCACTCCAGTGTCTCCTTCAGGGAAGTTACATCACTTAAAATGCTTAAATTATGCAATTATACTGAGTCATCTATTAATCTCTAAGTAAAATTAAAAGCCTGCTTAAGATAACGCAACACCTTAATGAAAAGCACTTCCTTATGAGACATCTCTATCTAATTATTCTTGATGTTATCAATACGTTTCGAGTAAGCGGTTAATAAGTATAAGTGGAAATAATTAATAGTAACGGATGTTTCTAAGGAAGTCTCGTAGTTTCTGTTAGATGTGGACATCATCACGGTGAATATATATTTTCTATTTAGAAATGCACAAGGTTCTATATAGATATATGCTAATTATGAATGAGTTTCGAGAGGTTACATGACTTCAAACTTCTGTGAGAAAGATATGCCTGCCAATATCATGTATTAGACAGATGATCCGAGCCCATTTAAACAGTTGAGTTCCCTCGTTGAGGGAACTGTCAACTGAAAAGAGATTTATTTACCATAGTTATTGTAGTGATACATCATAAAACGTGTCATGAAATAAAATAACGCATCGATAATTCTCGCATGGCTAAAGGATTTTTAGATAGATCCTAGAGGAAATAAATCTACTTACATAGAGAAAAGAAAAGTCGGGTATAGATACGTGAATTTCCACTAGAGCTATATTTATTTATTTAAACTTTATGGAATAAAAACACAGAATTTTACAAATGGTGGGCTTAATGCCAAATGGCATTCTCTACCAGCCAAACTTATGGATGTGTCGACGATTTTTAGGTATGTCTATATTGTCTATAAGTGAAACTGTATCAGGACTTCTAATCCTATATGACGTATGAAGTATGACTTCAACGTTTCAACAATCATTCGACAGGGATTCCTTGGCGATTGATGTCGACTGTTTCGTGAATAATGCAAGAATGTGGCAAATTATCAACTTATAATTAGGGGATATGAAGCCATTTTTTTTGATGAACTCGTTATCCGCATAAACGATGTCTCCGTTTCTATAAATCTTTATACTAAAAACATTACTTACATGCACATAAAAGCTGATATTGACCACAGGAGAAAATAATTTTGTTTTGCTTTTCGTATTGTGACTAGTCGTGCTTGTGCCGATTTTCAGCGATTGACTTCAGAATCATCCTGTACCCGCGCAATTGGCAGGTGCAGGAAATCAGGCTAATAGCCGCAGTGAACTGAAGTGCGGATATCTGCCCGTTATTGTTCCTTGACTGTATAACCGTTACCTCTGCCGTACTGGTGAGGAGTAATTTGTATGGTGTTTATATTGTGTTTCTGGGCAACAAAGTTATGTTTCCTGCGTTCTTGAAATCAAGTCTACGGTGTGGGATCATGAGACGATTTTACGAAAAATCTCTTTGAAATATGTAATTGCATTACCTGCTTAACTCATATATAAAACCCCTGCTCATTTATCATAATAAAACCCCTGCTAATTTATCGAATGATGCAGCTTCTATGGTACAGTCAGCATCAAAAGTTACTACGCATATGAAGAATTCCCACAGCTCCCTTATCATAAAGACTTTTTAGATCTTCTAGATAGTGACATCTACATATTGAACTTAAATAATAGGATATGATCAGCCTGAAACATTACTTTTGAACTTCATTAACTTACATAATATTGCACCACTATTTAAGGTGTAAAAATCGAAGTGAGCATATTATGCGTAAAGCATATATATAGGCCCATACAATCAGCGATCTACATCCAGATTCGCGCCATTATCAATACTACGCTTGTTTTTGCATCAATACGATAAGTCACAGGCTTGAGTGTGGTTCTTGTTGGTATCAATCTGTCTGTGGATAATTTAAATCGCATTACGGAGATAACTCAATTGTGGTACTTGCGAGCTAGGGCGGCGTAGAAGTGCTGCGAACAAATCAAAATAGGTACGCAAGTTTTGTCAATTTCAATACGGAAATTTTCTAATTACGTCCATTAGGAAATGCCGCTAAATTATCCTCTTTTGCTTGAGAATGATATTAGTTTATGGGTAGCATTTAACGAACCACCAAATTAGTTGCCGAATGATGCTCTAAAAAATTACATTGATTACCAAAAATACTAGATGCGCACCAAATTTTCAATTCCTTTTAAATATAAAGTGCAACTCAAAGAAGTAACATGTCGATAACCTATTAAATTAAATTGTTACCAAATAAATTAGTCACTACCCAAAAATACTTAATGATCACCTAATTTCAAACACCAAATTTCATATAATTTACATCCAAATATTACAGGGCTCGTAATCCTATTAAAATTATTTACACCCAAATAATTCTTTCGATACCCAGAAATACTAGATGATCACCAAATTTCACGCGGCAATTGTTTTTTAACGCCCGACTCGCAAAGCAGTTCCAATCTAGTCTAACCTCATTGCTAGCACACTGATGCGGTTTTCCATACGGTCCGTCTCGCTCGCACGTCGCACCGCGTGCGAGCAAGACAGCGCTAAATGATTTTATTTTATAGAAGCTTCCAAATTTCTGTAACTTTAATGGGACACGTACATAACATAATTTAATTTAATATATTTTCAACAGTGCTTTCCTTACTGGTCGCATACAGCTATTTGTTCTCAGATGTTTTTGCCTCTACTATTCGCTGATAATCGTCAATTTGCCTAGGTAGTAGTATTTTTCTATGACATCTATTTTTATTTCAAACTAGTGGACATTGGCACACTATTGACGGATCTCCGCTGGCGCGGAGCTCCTATTTTGAGTTGTTTTGGCCCTTCGGGCCGATGCAAAACTAACATAACCTAAACCTACCTATACCTATTTCTACCTATTATCTTCCTTTAATTTTTCCATGAAAGTCTATCTAAATTAATAAAGTAAACTCATTTGAGGACCTTTATCCATTTTCATAACAAACTAACAATTTAATAAATCAACAAAACTCATTTTCAAATAAAAGTTTTCAATCAAACGCGCTCACGTCAACGCATTAAAAAATTAATAATAAAACTTCTTGCAGTTTGTAAACCATCAGCAATAGGTAGTTAGAATGAAACAGCAATAGGTACCTTTCACTCTGACGACATATCAATAGGTTTTATGCTTCAGATAATTCTTTGTATTTGATTGAGTGAGATAGCAGTATACGTGTTATTATTTCACACAGCCACATTGCGCGTTGCTTTTTAAATTAATTTAGAATTTTACTTTCTAATTTATAACATTTTGGAAATGACTGTAATATTTATAGTGCTAAAAACAATTAATTTGTAACTGTTTACTAAAATGTAGCATGCGATGTGTATAATATTTGTATGTAATTCTAATGAAAAAAGGTGCATGAGATAAATGAGATTAGGTGGTAGTTTAGTGTTTTTGGTGGTACTTGACAATTTTTTTGATGCGATTATAAATTTATAGGAACGCAATAAGTAAAATAGGTGCAAGTGCTGCAAAAATAGGTAGATTTTTTTTGGTGACACGGAATTGCTGATCGATAAATTTTTTTGAGTGTTCAACCTTATTTTAGGGTTCGAAAATTTGATGATATCAAAAGTTATTTAGGTGGTCATTTTATTTGTTCCCTTAGTTTATTCGTCAACCCTTTATTTAACAAAAAGAAAAGTCCATAATTCAAGCCTCGGCGGCGCTGAATAATCCAAACGATTCAGATCAAGAAAAACATGCATTTTAAAGACGTTCAAAGATACCGTCCAGGCGGCTGACATGGAATTAAAGGTCACGTAAGTTAACAGGGGAAGATGATGCTAAATATGCAATGCAAAATATAAGTAACATCTACTTCTTAATAACATCACACAAGTTATCGCAGAAATTAGTGCAATTCCACATAAATCTTAAAATATTTATAGGTACTTAAATACATAAGCAACCACACTTTAAAATGGAAAGCGTGATCAATCTATAATCCGTGCACCATTCCACACAACACCGAGAGTGTTAGAAAACGAATGTTCACACATTTCCTTCCCGACACCTCTTCACATTCCTAACGCATTACTTATGGAAATGGCGTCCATTAAGCCTGATTTAAATGTTAGCGTTGGTGTTGGTGCTGCCCTGAAGGGCAATTTGTACAGGAGGGAATTAGCCCTGTGAATATGCCACCACCTTTTAAAGCTTGGTGTACATGAGGTGACTTAGTTACCAAAATGGTAAGGAGAATTGGGTGTAAATTATAGGTGCCTGCAATGCGGACCCTGATGTGAGTTTTTTTATACATATACAACGACGGTGGCAAACCTGCTTTTAGCCTGCCTGGCAGTTGCATACCGTAGCCTATGGACACCTGGGACTGCACAATAATCACAAGTAGTATGGTATGGTATCGGCGCAAAATATAATTGAGGAAATCAATTCCGCAATCCATTGGATCGGACATCTTGAAAGAATGCCGACAAGCCGTTGAAAAGGGCCTACATAGAACGAAAGAGTCGTCGGCCGGTTGGGCGAATACCGCCTAAGTTAATACTACGCCTTGAATGCAGAAAATTGGGAGGAGGAGAGTGCTCAAGATAGGACGCATTTGCGTCGTATCGAAGGCCAAGATCCTCTATTGGGTCACTGAGCCAGCTGAGTAGGTAATTTGATATCGGCAAAATAAATTGCAATTATGATGAAAAAATTAATGGATAGTTGCGAGTATTGTGACCATTTTGGTCACACACAACTATCGTTTGTTGCAGACTTTTTTGGCACGCTAAGCAAGTCTACTTCGTCCCCTAATCTTTCTTTGGACACAGATAATATAACATGAATTAGCCGCAACTGAAGTGCTACTTGTAACTGTGTACACCACACTTTTCGATAGAAGAAAATCAGCCCTGCGTCAAATGGAGTCTCATTTTAATGCGTAAATGGCGAGAGTAGATAAGGATCGTTAGCGATTTGCTTCTTACCCTCGAATGTACGAGCAATGTCGAATCGCTTTACTTACAAATGCATTATTAAGTACTTTAAGTAGCGTTGTTTATGTCCGAGTTTTACAAAAAGTACCTATTATTCATATTCATATATTCGTATTAATCTTACAACGTCAGTTTACAGGAGGTCAAAATATAAAATTTCAGTAATAATGAAATGAAATAATGAATGATTTCAGTAATAATGAAATGAATGATAAATGGTATTTAACAAATAATTATTGAAGTCATAGGACCGCTGTCAAAACAAATAGAAACAATTAGACACAATCTCAACCGGTACACAATACAAAACAATAAACATGATTAATTAAATCTGTTCAGTCAAAAATTCGGCTATTGAATAATATGCCTTCTGGATAAGTAGGGACTTACAATAATCATAGCTGAGTGCATTTAAGTTTTTCTTCGAAATTATACTGTACAGTACTGAAAGTATACGTACGTGTACTGTATGGCATTGAAGAGGTCCAATATAAACCTTCTGGCTCCAATCGTCAAATGAATTTGGTACCTAGTTATTTTATTATCATCCATTAAAATGCTGGCCTAAGTTATACAAATCGATACAACAAATCGATGCTGGTGAAAAACAAGTTGTAACTTGCAAGATTTGATTACATTGTAAATAATTTTATTGCAGGTAGAGTAAGTATATGGGTTTAAGGCTGTGTATTACCACTTTTGAGTTTTTAAAAACCATCTGAGACATAGAATATAGTGTCTTAAAATCCAAAAAAAATATATGTGTTACATTAGGATCTTGTCTATTCAAAATCGCAGTCAGTTACATGATCTGGTGAATTTCACTCGATAGAAAAAAATCGCGAAGCTACCCCTTTTTGGAATGTATTTTCAATACTACGGCTATATTACTGATATTTAACATTTAATTTTTGTACTCAATTAAAGATCGTAAATAGTTATAGACAAATTCGCAGGGTTTGCTTTGATAAAATGATTGGCTTAATCACTATAGCTAAATATTTACAAAACTGCGCGCAGAGCTTGCGTAGAGAGCGGGATGGTTAATTGTAAACTCACGCGTGTTAGAGCGGGACATTTGCGTTGGGGATACCTCCCCTTAAACAAAGATTCTCCACTCTAACTTGCAGGTCTAGTCTACGTTACAATACTTCCAAGTCTGAAGTAGACTAAAACCATAGTTATCTGTAATGAACGCCACTCTCAAATTAGACACTGTGTCGATAGATGTGAGCGGAAACACATTGCGTTAATTATCAAAACGAAACTATCCGTAGAGTTAACTCTACGGAGAGTTTTGGGAAAATATTTTAAAATAATATACCACATTAATTGACCGACCACTGTAAGAACTTCGGCCTAAATTACGACATTTTTAAACACGTGTTTTATCTCAAGATCGAACTTATTCCCTACGGGAAAAAATCCATAACGAAGCCAATTAAAAAGAAATAAACCTCGTTATCTAAAGTAAGTAGATACATAATCATCAGAAAAAGTCATTCCGTCACATACTCGGAAACAATAAAGAAACACGTTTAGTTACACATCCAACCAATCGCCATGTAGCGTTCAATAAACATTCAAGTACTAAACTGAGCAGAAATACCTAAGCCCGATTTACACACGTTCAAAACTTTCATGCAAGTTTAACGGGGTTAGAGTTAGAGAGGGAGATTAGAATTAATTTTACCAAGCTGCAATGTTGTTTGACTTGCGTACGATTTCAAGTGCGAGAGCAAGTGTACTGTAAATCAGTCTTAATAATGCCACAGTTATTACCTTGCAGCATATGCGTAGAACTGGGAAAACCGTATGCACTTAGGAAGAAAACTACGTCGTAATCCACGTACTTTAATAATACGCAGATGGAATACTAAGTCATAGTCATAGTTGATAAGATATAGGTAGTATCTACTTGACATATCTGAACTACGTAGGTAAACAGATTACTTTCATTGGCTTGGTCAACATTTGCATACCTACCTATATAATAAAATACTACTTACTCGCGTAAAATAGTAGTTTTCATTCTTAAACCCTCTTAATTGCACAACCACAACACACAGTACAATAACCAAAGTAGAGACAAGTCACAGGCGGTCTTGTCGCTAAAGAGCTCTCTCTCAGTCTCTTTCAGACAACCTTAGGGCATATTGAAATATAATAAACGGATCACTCACCTCTGTATCGCCGTTTATTACATTTCAATATGTCTGAGACTCACGGAAGTTTTCTATTTAAAACCTTAGGGCAATAGAAGTCATATCTCATTCATATTTGCCTGACACAAATAACACACTGCATCAAGCGTCTTGATTACCTATTCGTGAAGGCAAATTTCGATCTGTCAGGTAGCTCTATAGTCGCGTCCACCCACAGATAGGTAAGAAAACCAGCTACAGCCGAGAGGCTGTAGGAAAGAATCTCACAAACAAAAGCGTTACGCCCCTCCTATCGCCTGGTTAAACACGGTCGGAGAACCTGAAAAACCAATGTCTCGAACTCGAGCAGAGGTAACGTGTAATCCCACGCTTCACTACGGAAACCGTTCGTGAAAATGTTCCGCTCTTGATAGCTAACAAATATGTCACCTAGCTGTCCAAGTTCCACTTGTTGTAAAGAAAAATCAGCTCTATAACCAGTTAAATAAGGCTTGTTTTATCTTAAAATCACGACGTGTCCACACGTCTGCGTTAAAAACAACCAAAAATGAAGTAAAACCTATATCACAACACCTGTCATCAATCAGTCTATAACAAAATGCATCGACTCTCCCAAAGAATTGCAAATTAACCACCTTTCATAAATTGTGAGAATAATATGAAAAAATAGGTTTAAATCACGTTGCGTAGAGTCTTGCAAAACTGCAAGGCAATTATTTTAGTAACGAGCTTATATCTCGAACCGCTACCCTTCCCCTACCCTTTGACGTCTACCCTCTTACCACTATCCCGTCACAGGCTCGATATCAATTATAGCCGTTAACTTTTGGATTTTATAAATTAACCATCTTATAGTTATTATATACACGATAAGTCCAAAAAAGGGTGTAATTTATTTTTCCCTTATAGATTAGACCCGCAACCTCTATCTAAAAGTGGATCGTTCACGAGTCGAATCGGCATATCTATTCGATTACGTATCGTATAATAATAATAATAATAAATATTCTTTATTGCACCATAAATGAGTGATTATATGATATTATTAGTATCGTATCGTCGTAGACCAAATTATCGTACCTACGAGTATAATCAACTTTATCTACACCATATCAGCTCAAGTGTACTGGCAATGGCCCCTAAAATTTATAACAAAGTGCCGAAAGTAATATAGATTTCGATAATATGGTAGATTTTAATAAGAAGCTATTTGATATTCTCGTTAAAAAAGCATACTCTACTCTTGACGATTTTCTATTTCACTGCGTTTATTGGAACTTAACACAAGCCTGACTCCATGTTAAGAGGTTCATAAGATTTGTATGCCTAACGGCCCAACATGGCGTTTCATATTACCTACTGGATTCTTAGCCTTACCAATATTATAAACAGGTAATTTTTGCCTACAGTACTCCTATAAAACTAATCACTCGATTTCAATTTTAGGATGAAAATGGCATGGACTCTGGCGCGTTGATACGATACTTGGGTCATACGAATATCGTTATAAACCACTACTAGATACATGTCCTACAGATTATCCCTGATTGTATCAAAATAACATATTTTATAACCTGCATGTATGTGAGTTAGTTACGTAACTATTTCGTTTTATAACTATGCATACCTTTTTTTTTTTTACGTGGAGAAAACCTGCGAATCAGGTACCCAGGCATGGGGGGATGCCTGGGTTATGTGGTATTTCTAGCCACTAAAAACTCCACGGCGACCGCCATCTGCGCTCTCATGCGGAGGACTCCGGGATCTCATACTGAACGCACTGGAGCCCCCCTCGCGCTTATTCGCCTTTTGCCTTGGGCCACCCTCCCTGGGGCTGATAAGTAAGTGCTTCGGCCCCCATCGCATTAAGCACTTACAAACCCGATGACCCCCTTTAGTCGTCTTTTACGACAGGCGGGGGAGACCGTAGACCTATTCAGGTCCTACAGCCTGCAGGTAATCTCTGAGTGGCTAAAAGTATACACGCAAGCGTACTTAGGTAGAGCTTCGTGAGCCAATGAGTGAGCAATTAGTATTAAGTTACCATTTGTCGACTTCATTCATGTAATTTGATAATGTGTAACATAAAGGTTAACGTAAATTTTAATAGCAGTGAACTATCCTAATTGCAAGCACATGTAGATTTTCATAAAAAAATATGGCTACTGTAATCATGAAATAGTGTTTTTCAAAGTGTGGGTCCCGACCTCCAAGGGTCGAGAGATGCAGCTTAGAGTCCAGTGACTTCATAGAATGGAGATTTCGTTATAGGATTAATAGTAGAGCATTCTGAAGGGAATGCTTATTTAATAGAATAATAAGTGAAAAAAGGCCCGAAGTTACTCAGCAAGCTCCAGTTTTCCAAAGCCGCTCATTTGGACGGAAGCTATTTTAACTGATCTATACAACATTATTACAGGGACCGAAGAATCATATACGAACTGTATAAGAACCAGGAGACCATCATTGAAGTCGGAGAAGAGAAGGGGAAAGCTAAGATTAAACAAGGAGTCAGACAGGGGTGTCCACTCTCACCTCTCATATTTAATATTTTCATAGAACGGGCCATACAGATAATTAAAGAATCAAACCTGGGGGGCGTTAAAATAAATGGTAATAAAATTCAATTTATTAGATTTGCAGACGACATCGCAGCATTTGCCGAAAATAGTAATCAGTTACAGCAATTAATATTCAAAATGGATGAAGTTTTTAATCGCATTGGACTCAAAATAAACATCAATAAAACCAAAACCATCATTATTTCTAAACGCACTACAATATACAATAACCCAATCATAATTCGAGGCACGGCAATAGAGCAGGTCAATAAATTTAAATACTTAGGAAGTATCATTACCGATGACTCCAGATGCACTGCTGACATTATACAGAGGATTGCTATGGCTAAAAAAGCATTCAATAGTAGAAAGCACCTCCTTAAATCTCGTATATCAAAAATAGCCAAAAAACGCCTCATTAAAATCTACATCTGGAGCATTGCATTGTATGGGAGTGAGACATGGACGCTGACACAAAGAGACAGAGAAAGATTAGAGGCCTTCGAAATGTGGTGTTGGCGTAGGATGGAGAGGATCAGCTGGACGGAAAGAAAGACGAATGAAGAGGTTTTGAGTATGGTAGGAGAGAGAAGAAGTTTACTTAAGACAATTAGGAATAGAAGAGGCAGGATGATGGGACACTTAATACGGCACGACAGCTTCTTCTTAAATATCTTAGAGGGCAAAATTGAAGGCAGAAGAGGAAGAGGAAGACCTAGACTGACTTACTTTAATCAAGTGAAAGAGGAAGTTGCTGCCGGGTCGTATGGGGAAGTCAAGAAACTGGCAATGAATAGAGAAAAGTGGCGGTTACTCCACCGACAAGAGCGAAGCTCTTAAGTTTTGATGATGATACAACATTATATTAAAAAAACAGAAGTACTCATCATGCTTTACAATTTGATATCAATATCTACTGGCATAAGTAAGGGGCTTCTAGTTGGGTACAGACAATGTTATGTATGGTATTTAATTAGTATAGTTTTTATCATTCCCTTACCTAAAGTATTTATCCGAAAAACCCGCCTTGTGTTGTGTTGTTTTATATCTACGGTGACGGGGAATCAATCAAGACACGTCATCAGTTACTAAAACGTATCTTTATTAGATTTGTTATCGCTCCAGTTTCATATCAGACATCAAGTTGTGAAATTGATAAGTTATTGCATGTCATGTATTTATTATTCATTGGTGTTGTTTTCGATTTTTAATTATATCAGCTACCTATTCAAGCTAGTTTTCAGTTTTCAGTCGAGAGGACTGAAAAGGGGTCTATATTATATATGCATAATCTCGCTTGAGTTTGTTAAAATATCCACTAGATAAGTAACAATCCATCCAAGGCAAGCCTTCAAAGCAACACTCGAGCACTTTACTCAAGAAAATCCATAATATAGTTATATATACTGCGCCTGGCAATCCGGTACATCGGTTAGTAGTGTGGGTGACACAAAAGCTACGGCATTAGATGGTATGCTGACGTAAGTGTGAGTATGTCGTCGACAGTGACGTCACTAGTGTCACGAACCGGATTGTCAGGCCTTGTTTTCTTAGGCTATGAGAAAATCGAGTATCTAGCAAGACCTCCAAGACGCGACAGACGGGGCAATAAGCGTCGCTACCTTCTGGTCCCGCACAATCTGAAACCATCGACACGAGAAGAAGAAGAACGTTGATTGGACGGTCGTGAAATTTCGTCGGCGAATTATTGAAACAAAAAGAATTTTCAGGTTCAGGGTGAACCACTAGTACAGTAAATATTTATATAGGTACCTGTACAGTCGTCGTCGGATATATACATCTGTACATAAATTTCAGGCTGTTCAAAAATATTTGAGCGTGCACTCTATCGCCTTGAAAATAAAGTCGTATTCCGATAATTTTGAGTATCTTGTTCGCTCCAATGTAGATGTTGACGACTGTACAAATAAGTAATACAGATTACCGTAGATCTAAATACGCGTAGGTAGCGCAACGGAACGGTCTGTAAACAGACGCCGGCGCATGTTAGCATAGCGCTGTTTGCGAGGCGTGGCGGTAGGCGTCGCTGTAAGGTTATTGAGAACACGTATGCCTACTTACTTTCAGTGGCGTTGAAGGTCGATACCAGCTTGTTATGGTCTTCATATATATCTGTACACTGAAGTGACTAAAATATCTGAACATGCGCTGTAACGCCTCTACAATGTACCTAGTGTTTAGATATACACCCAAGAGGAAACGAATTCAATGTGTATCGGTTTTCCACGATACAGCATACCTATTTAATGTATACATAAGTAATAACTTTTCACGAAGTTACTTCCTATTTCTATATTTTGCCGACTGCCAACCAAATTTAATACTTGAACCAAACACACCTGTGTGTTTAAAAATTCTAGTTATACCTGTCGATAATAAATACATTTTTACCATATTCAAGTGCCGATTGTAAATATTGACTCGTGGCCATGTTGATTTTTAACAGTTTATACAGCGATATTGTAAGCAGAGTCAACAAAAAAATCGCTCAAATCGCTTCGCTCGTGAGTTCAATACCCGAAAAATACAAATATTTGAAGTAAATTACTGGAAAACGGTTCTTATTTGATTCAATGCCTATCTTTTGCTGGTAATCTAGGAGGCATTGCCATTAGCTTAGTAAAAGTTGTCTGAAATGGTCCGGCAGTTTACTTAGTCGCCCTTTTTCTAACTTAATCAATTTATGATGGATTTAAAAGAAACGTTCAATCTTTTTAACCCCAATTATTACCCTGTCATATTACCTATTAGAAAGTTTCATAAAAATCTTTTAAGATTAAAGGGGTAAACATCGGCACTTTTACGTTTAATAATACTAGCGGACCGCCCCAACTTCGAACGGGTAGTACACCTTACTAAATTACCTACTATAAACGAAATTTCTAGTCCCTCCCTTCGAATATTACACGTTTTTCATACAGACATTCAACCCCCTTTTTACACGCTGAAATAACTTTCTTATATGTTAACTGAGAGTCTACCCGCCAAGGACTCACTTTTTAAATACTCAGGATGCCCATACAATGTTTCAACCCTCTTTTCACCCATTTAGATGGTGAATTTCCATAAACGCTGAAATGTGTTTTCTTACAATGTAATGTCTATAAACTTGATGAAAAGCTTGCTTCCCATACAAACTTTCAACCCCTTTTTCGTCCCTTCAGAGGGCGAATTTTAAATAACGCTGAAAACAGTTTTCTTCCATTTTAATGCTCAGTCTATTAAGGAAGTTTAAAGTTTCTATCTTAATACAGATGTTATTCTCCATACAAAATGACCTCAGAAATCAGAAATGTTTATTTGCTTCGATACAGTTCATAATGTAGCTGACATAGCCACGTCATTAAAATTAAGGAGTAATTTCTTATGTAATTGCATAAATTGCCACCTGCTGATATTTTTACGTCGATTTTATAGGTTTTTGCCAGCAGTGCTTACTATTCATTATAGCTCGGCCCAAGCAATTGTACTTCTGAACTTCTAACTTTAGCGTACAGCCTGACGCAACATGAACACTAACGTTTGCGTTTAGTCTTCGTTTAACGTTAGCGCTGCCACGTGACTGAAAATCAATAAGTCTAGTGGGTTCAACTGTTGAATTCGCTATTCAACACGCACTTGCTAGACTATTATAATACTAGTTTCTCTGTAATTTTTTAGGGTTCCGCACCCGGTCAAAACGGAACCCTACTGCTGTCACTCACGCGTCCGTCCGTCCGTCCATCGTGTCACGCAGGTTGACAGATAAGGGTCATAAACAGATTTAGGTTCGCGTCTTTCCTGTGAGTATATCAAAAGTTAAGGGCTACAAAGCTTAATTTTGGATTGTTCTTGTAACCAGCATAAACGGCGTCTCCGTTCCTATAAATCCATGTAATAAAATCATAAAATACATGCTTATAAGCCGTTTTGTTTTTTCAAGTGTTTATGACCCATAAACGGTCTCAATAACTTGCACAAAATATGATGGGTCATAGATTTCGTACAGTTTGGGAGATTGTATAGCGATATAACCTTGTCATAACGTGATAATCACGTTGACTGGTCATGCGTTGATTACGTAAATCGCGTCTTATTGATGATGCCAAAGTCGGCCCTTTCTCGTGGGAAAATAGTACAAATTATAGCTACTTTATCGCCTTAATAACGGCCGTTGGTTCGAATACGTATACTTAAGTTCTAGCTCACTGACACTTTCATGCCTGTTAAATATCTGGGCTATTTGGGTGACCTTCGTTCTACGGATTTCCTCATTTCTGATTCTGTCTCGCAAGGACACTTCGAGAGTACACCTAAATATTGTATCACCTAAAGTTACCCAAAGTGTAAAGCGTCACTTTGGGTGACTTTATACAAGTAGTAGGTAGGTAAAATATCAGTTATTTTTTTAAAGTTCTCGACACTGCATATGCATACATAGTGCGGCAAGCGGCAATAGGGAGATACACATGGAGCGATGGACTCCACAAATGAAATCGCCTCAAGCCACTAGGAAAAAGAAACAGCACTATAAGTTTATGCCTACATTCTACGTCCAGAGAGCTAGGACCATATGTCACTTTTACTGAACATTGTTTTGTCACTATGAATACTTAAGGATGAGTCATTTAAAACTTTCCTGTGAGAACCGGCGAACTTGCAGCGTTGTCGAACGATGACACCAGACTCCTTCGAATATGAATGACATTCCAGACTTTAATCCGAAATTTACATTGATTACCAAGTAAATAATCGTTATGCCTATTCAAGTGGACGTGTGGGCGGATTCCTTCGATGTCCTCGATCTCGTCGATCCGCACCTCTTGCGTCGCTCCAAAGGAATTTATAGCTTCAGTCATAAACGATATACGTGATAGAAAAAATAAGGAGACACGGGGTCCGACCCTAGCTTACGTCACCGTGTCAACAAAGCAGTGCCCACGCGCTAATGTATTCAACGCAGCGATTGATGAAGTATAAAATTTCTTAGTACAGTCTCACTCACAATGGAATTATGATAATTTATCGGTTGGCTTGTGCCGGCCGAGTGTGTGGGAACGCGCGCGGCACGGGCTTTCCCACGACGGCGGGTCGCGGCGCGGAACGTCTGGGCCGACGAAGGCAGTCACGTCTCTTACGCCGTGTCGTGTTTCACTTGTTTTACATCGCCGAGGCCAAAAGGGGGGAAGAACCAAGACGTCTGCGCGACGCGATACTTTTTCCTTGCACTAAAGGCGAGTGTTGGCATTTAAGACGTTCTATGTCTGCGGTTAGTGAGACAGAATTGGAGTAAGTAGCGTCACGGCGGTGTCGACCGCACAATGGTCGATGTCGAGCGACTAGCGGTCTTGGGAACACTCACACCTTCGCGGGTGATACTTGATGTTATTGTTTTGACTGACTAATTAGGATGGATGTTATATCTCTTTCCGGTTTAACATTACTGTTTAATCTAAAGAACACAGTTCAGTTATGTTATGAGATTGAAAATAAATGCACTTAACTTACCTTACGAAGCTGGCTACAATACAAGTTGTTGTGCAACTCAGTGCAGTTTTATTAGTAGGTCACTCACTAATAAATTAGTAGGTAATGTGGGTAGGCTAGGCAGTAAAAAGTTGGTGCGTTTCTATTCGTCACCGTTGTCTGTATGGCCCGCGGAGGCGATAACGCACTGTCGCGCGGCACTGCGCGCGCGCCGGCGAGCAGTAGGGTTGCCACACCTTGAAATATTCACTTATGAATTACGATACTCACCCAATAAATTCTTTGCACCTTATCCAAAGACAAATACATCCAAATTCAAAAATGAAGCATAAAATCGATAGGAACAATTTAATGAATATTAAAAGTACGAATTTCAGAGTCCAATAAAACTTTAAAGTGGAAAAAATGTTTAACTCATAAATATTTTCAGTATTTTTACTTTACGTCGGCATCCTATTTGAAACAACCAAAAAAAAACACAAAATACCTTTGTGAATGCGAATAATTACAATTGTATTTTATCGAGGAAGACACCCCCAAGTACCTACGAGTGAGAGGCCTATAGGAGTAAGCGAGAAAATATTTTATCACATTTATTTTTTGCGTGCTATTTTTTTTTAATTTTACCGTAACGTCTCCCTTGAAGAGGGGAAGCGTGTACATTGTCAGTGCTTTAATAAATTGCCACGAGTCTGTGACGTCATTGTCTTGCAGGGGACGTGACGTCACGTCGCGAGGGGACCGTCTTGCGCCGGAACAGCGTGGGAACGCGTGGCCAGCTGAGGCAGACAGCTGTTTGGACTTTAACGGTACGTTATAATGTAATAATAATAATTTAAACGGTATAATTATTATATTAAAGGACTTTCTGTCTAAAATGAAATTAAATAAAATAAACTATTTTGAACGACATAAACATTAATAATTTATTGCAGTTATATCTACTTTTAGGCTTTTTTGATACCTATATTGTATTCTGATAACAAATAATGCTGTACGCAGTAAAATTAATTAACAAATTAAGGAAAACATGGCTGACCACTAACAAATAACCTAATGAAAAACGAATCGAGAGATAGGTTTAGGGGTTGGTTTAGATAATACATTAGAGGGATTTATGCTGTTTATTTATATATTATTTAAGTGGTAGGCATAGAATAAGTGAAATTTATACGTTTTAGTTGAAATATTCAGCCTTTTTCATTTGGTTTTCCTTCTTTAACATTACATTCTACATTACATTCTATAACATGTACATTTACATTACATTCTATAACATTCTATAACATTACATTTCCTTCTATAACATAACATTATTACATCCAGGAAGTAGATATGTTTTATTAAACACGTGTCACGTACCTACACTCACATAATTTTGTTTTATTCCGGACCAAAAAATATTTTCCAAAAAATAAATTGTTACCTAATTCATGATAAAAATCAATATTATGTGAAATAAATACCTCAATTTAAACATAGTATCTTGAATTTGGAATAATATTTCAAGTTGAGCTTGAAGAAATGCGCCTAGATACTTAATGCATAAAGACAGCTGCTAGTAAAATCATAAAATAAAAATACTAATATCCCCGTGCGTGGCACCCCTGCTTTTATCACGGGCGTTTTGCCACAATCGGTGTAGGGCGCATAAAAGCGGCGCGTTGAGCGGCGCGCGCTCCATTCGCTCTGAGACCGCCGCGCGCGCCGCACCCATGATCCTCCCGCGAACCATGTCACCGCCGCACGGCGCCTTCCACCCACCGCATGTGCATCCCGAAGAGGAGCCCGTCTCCCGCACCTACCAGTACCGCAAAGTCATGAAACCAATGCTCGAGAGGAAACGACGAGCCCGCATCAACCGCTGCCTCGACGAACTCAAGGATCTCATGGTCACCGCTCTCCAAGCCGAAGGAGAAAACGTCTCCAAACTAGAAAAAGCAGACATCCTGGAACTCACCGTTCGACACCTCCACAGTTTGAAGAGAAGAGGCCAGCTAGTGTTGAAACCAGAAATGTCTTACGCAGAGCGCTTCCGTGCTGGATTTACACAGTGTGCTACAGAAGTGTCACAGTTCATTGCGAACGCTACGTTGGCTGCTAATGCGATGCAGCGTCAAGGCCCAGTGGACCCCCAAGCTGGGGCGAGACTATTGCAGCATCTCAGTGGTTGTATTAGGAGGCTAGAGAATCCTCAAGTGGTGCAGCCTCAGCCGATCGCGCCGAACGGAGTGGCGCGGCCTACGCCTCTGCCAGCAGGAGCCCCTACCTCACAGCCTCAGGCGCCCCAGCAAGGGCCGGAGAGGACCTCGCTCCACGATCGAGGGTTGAAGAGGCCGGCGGAGGCGCTGGTGGACGCGGAAGCGACGCTCGCGAAGCGCGCGTACGCACCGCCGTCGCCGCCCCACAGCCCCGCCTCCGAACCCGACCCCGCCCAGTCGATGTGGCGGCCGTGGTGACCCCGGCGTCATCAGGACTGGACTGTGTGACAAGTGTGATACAAACTTTGTTGTTTATTTATCGTACGTTCCTAGAACCGATGTGTGTTATGTTAAACTTTGCATGGTTAGTCGTTCTGCTCGCTTACGCTTGTTGAAGTTTGTGTTTGATATTAATAAATAAGGTTTTGTTTTTACTTAATAATTTTGTTATTTGATATCCTACTTCAACGTCTTCCGCGTCGGTTAATAGCATTTATTACATAGGCATTTATAGGTAGACTAGAATAGTACCTAAGTTAATTCTGTGATATTAAATGGTCTTACATCATGGAAAGATTTGAATAAGGCAATAATAACGATTAGGTTGGTTCCGTAATTGTTAATTAAGACAAAATAAACATTGTTTTATGATTCCTAAACGTTTGTTTTGCTTATATGTTACAACGTGGTAAGGCTGTCCCTCAATGTAAATAAACCACTGGCATTGACAACATTGTGGACTGTAAGTGATCCCAACTCTTTTCAAGTGTATTTTTGACCCATTTTTCTTGTCGATGAAAGATACTGGCCATACTTCCCAATGTAGTCTAACATCAAAACAAAGAATAAACAATCTCAGACGAAATAATTTATTGAATGACATTGATTGGTTGATAATGATAACGAGTCACTGATCCCACATAAATTACCTTTCTCATCGCCGTCTGTTTTATGTAACCATGCAATCATCAAATGATAATTCAACGGTAATATCTGTAATTAATTTGCTAGCTCCCAGTAACTTAACGTTTAACAGCTGTAGTACAATGGGCGATAAAATTAAGAGAATCTTTTATGAAATAGGCAGGTAAGGAATTCTTTGTTTTAAGCAAAATGTCAGTTCTCACGCGTTGTCGGTGAAAGAGCGCAAAAATTGCGCTGGTGTTGGTGATCATTCTGTAAATAATATCCTCAAACCTTGTCAACAAAGGGTTGGCAACGCGCATGTATTCCTTCTTGAGTCCCAAGTATACATAGGCTACGGTATGTGCTTACCAGGCAGGCCGTAAGCTTGTTTGCCACCGTCGTAGTTGTATATTAAAAAAATAGTTCAGTTCCCGTACTTATGCGCTAAATGACGTAAGTATTGAGATTGGATGCGATATGGATTGGTTACCCAAACTTACCTATGCGAGAGCATTGTTAATCAGATTAAATGCGAATTAGTTTGGTAGTCTCTGTACTGTAGGTACTTCAAATTGATAGGACTCCGAGAAGCAAAATTTGACTACTAATTTTCATACAACGTGTGGCTAGATGTATACATAGTATGGTTAGCCGCTTACTCCAGTCTGCTTGCAACCAAGGATGTTGTGACACATCCGAAACGTCATCGGGAGACCTCAAAGGGGTAATAAATACATTTTATGTCACAGCTGGCCATAAAGTGGCCATTATCGCACGCTCCGCGCGCGAAAAAACCCACTTCCTGGCCAGGGGGTGACATAAAATTTTGTACTTACCACGGGCGATAATAAAGAAAGCCTCGGATCGCATATTTATCGCCCTTGCCTTCGGCTCGGGCGTAAAATACCTGCGATCTGGGACATTATTTGGTTTTATCGCCCTTGGTAAGTAATGTACTATTATTATACACGCGAATTGAATTAGAAGATAATATAATAAGAGGAAGTTATAAGGAAGAATGAAATTGAAGACAGAAAAAATAGCCTTAAGGTACCATGTACTACATACCACTCGATACTGATCTAACAGTAGGAGAGGCCACGATGCTAAATGTGGATTTACTCGAACGTCGTTGGGGCCTATTGGATTTTGAAGATTGGATAATATGATAGGAAAATAAGTTTAAATGATACCTGTACTGGTACATAGGTGTCTACAAAAGACAACAACGCTAAAACAGTTACAGACACATACTTCAAATGGTAATTGGAGCAAAAGAAAATCGACGCGTCAGATTTTCAGAAAAAATGACAAGTAGACCGTAAATAAACTTCCTTACACTAATCTGACGATTTGGACGTGACGCAAGCTTGTGGCGACTTTTTCTTAACGTAAAAACTAAAAATAAAATCGAACATAGTTATATAGAGGGCTTATAAATGGTGGAGGATCTCAACACACTTACATCTTAATCTGACACAACATATTCTGACGCGCTCGGGTAAATCCCAAAATCCCCTCTTGGGCTCCCCTACTTGGTACTATCCTATACTTGGTACTTTCAAACATAATAGGTGTCGACTATTAGGGTATTAAGGTTTCAAGCAATGGGACGTTTACCTTATAGACCGGAAAGTATAGCTAACCCTGGCCCGTGGCCGTGGTGCTATCGGCGCCCGCGCAGGGAATCCGTCTCACTCTAATTGAGAGCTATTGCGTGCGCAGCCGTGGGAAGCTGGTGAAAATAATAATAGTTATTACTGTGATAATTCATTTGCTCAATAACGATGTTTAGCCGACTTGGGCAAACGCGTAAGGGCTCGGCTACGACTTCGAGCGGCGGCGGCAGCGGCAGCGGTGTTCCTAATACATTGCGTGTGATCCCAACTACCCGCAGTGCGTTGCGCGTCTCGACCACGCAATGAACAGATAAAACGATTGTCGCGCAATGTCGTGGTCGGGTTGTATCATTCATCATCATCATCAGCCTATCTACGTCCCACTGCTGGGCACAGGCCTCCTCTCATAAATGAGAGGGATTGGGCAGTAGTTGCAGGCGGGTTGTATATTCAGGTGTATTTTAGGAACAACAGCTTAATCACGTAACTTTATGTACTACCACGGGGGTGACACGCGAAGGAAAGCAAGCGCTGTGGGTAAGTATGTGTCCGTGCGCTGTCGGTACACGCGTCAATTGTTTGCGCGAGTGCGTAGCGCGTGGTTTGGGCGAATCGCTAGCCGCGACGGTAACCCGATCGTAACCCGGCTTGTCATCCCGGCCTGTCAGAGACGAGGTAACTGACCTCGGTGCGGGGGGGGGTTTGTGTCCGTTCTGTATGTAATACTTTCATATTCAGCGAGATTTTAACATATTCAGCGCCGAGGACACGATACCGTGTTCTTCGTTCGTAGACAGTTTTCGCTACAAATGAGAAAAACCGTGTTATCGGCTACGAGCGTAGCGCGTAGCACTCGTCGGCAATGAATGTGTTAATGTCATTTGAAGTATAAATCTATGAGCTTGGGTCGAAAAATGGCATAAAAAATATGCCTAACACATAAAGTTATATGATTACCCTGAAGAATACCCTGTCTGTTAGACCAAATGTCAGATCAAAATTTGGTAACTTAATACATTTTTTGACAATACTTATCGACAAAAGGTCTAATTGATCTGTAAAAAGATAAAAGAAAGATACGAGCGAGCGTTACGTTAGGACATATCAACTACATCATTTAATATGTCCTAACTCGTGTTCGTAAAGTTATGCGATTATGTCGAATCTTGAGAATTCACTACTCTCTGATTGCAGTTTTACACTTTTATTGCCAGGCCAAAATCCAAGACCATCGCTGAATGCCAGCGATAGTCAACTAGTATAGGAGCGGACCCCCCTCGGGAGTCGCATGGCATGTGAACTCGCTAGAGGAGTTCTTGGCACTGAAAGTGTTAATGATTGCTAGAATCGGTACCAAACTAAAACTCAGCTATGGCCTGCCGCCTTGGCTCCACCTTCGCAACCGAAGAAGCCGTAAGCGCTCATTTTGATCAGTCGTTAAGCCCGCATCCCGCTTGCGGGGAATTCATTGTATTCTTGTTTTTGATAAATGCGAAAACAAGATAACACGAGCTCCCCGCGCTCGCGAATCGACGAAAATGAGCTCTAAGCTGTATTAAAGCTATCAATATGCAAGAATTTCGATTACCAGATACAGATCCCGCGATCTAAGCGGGCGCATTGTCGACTCTTGCGCACCTAGAATTAGTTCGGCCTCTAATTGGGCCCCTTGCGTGCGCCGCCGTGGGAAGCAGTGGAAATGCCACGGATCGCCGCAATTTGAATTTTGTTATGGCCGAGAGCGATTCTTCTTTTTTTTTTCTTTGGCTGCCTCTGGCATTGTAGTAGTTCTTAGCCTTCTTTAAATGGATCAATTCGAATTTAACTTTTACGCGCCGATGCTGCCGCGTATCCGTTAGTCTTAAACTGACAGAAAGATATACCCAGGATATCTGAGGCTTTTATAATGTTCGATTTTTTTTGTTTAAGTCCCCAAGGTGAGAATACCTATCCCATATCTATGCTTAAAACAAAACGCATAAGTACGTATATAAATTTACGAAAAAAATTGCATTAGTACTGCATAAACTTACTTTTAATATGTATTTATTGACATATACGCCTTAAATAACAGCGCCCAGGGCTTTTCTAAGCCACATCATCAGTATAAATTACACTCATTACTATAACTGACACGATTTCAAATTATTTTAACTACCCCGATGGCCTTTGACGTTTAAATTAACCATAATGACGGGCAGGGCTTCCAAGTATAGGTCATGGCTTTACTTCTGTTTCACTTGATTGAACAATATAAACTCAAATCAAATACTCTTTTTTGAACAAAATACCTAAGTTACTAAGAAATGTGGGTCTGTTAAGACTATTTAAAGACGAAGTCATAATTATATAATTAGTGAGATTGTTTATACATTCTGCCCCACCTTGGTGCAATTCTATTGTGGGGCTTGGTCCTTAGTCCAACTGATATTATGGTTTTGCACGCAAAAGAGAGATTCAAATATAATGGGTACGGAGAAAAAAATGTGTAACTTTGGATTTAATAATACCTAAATATTTATGAATTTGAAGTGGCTATGATCATGAAAAGCCTTTAAGAAAAGAAATTGTTTTGTGTTGTTATGATTTACTAACACAATAATGGATGTACGAGTATATACCCTAAGATGTACCCTTACTCCGAAATAAATGTAAATTATTATTATTATTAACAAAACACTCTAAAATGCACTCTAACAATAAAATTTTGTTATTTATGGTGATACATACTTGAAATATTGGTATTAATATCTAAATATTTGACGACATTATTATGTTTATTATAATTGGACTTACCTAGTCCAAGTACTAAGCAAATATTTCTTGCAATTGAGATGGTTGAAAATGTAGTATGAAGACTTGGAGTAGGTACTAGTTATGATATAGATTTAGTTACAAAGTTTGTATGTCATTACAAAGTTGCAGTGACATCGTTGCTTTAAGTTTAAATTAATATGAATAAGTATCGTAAAATACTACAAACTCGGAACACTTAATGTTTCTCTGAAGTATTACAAGTTACCTACTTATATTAATCCTGTTTTATAGATGAATGTTACACGTTTTGAAATCATAACCATAATTCTTTATCGTGTTTACCACTTTAACACAGGTAGTTCTCTATCGTGTTTACCATTTTAATCAATTAACTTTTAAGTATTGGTTATGCTATAAAAAGTAAAAGTTTGCCCCGAACTCGTGCCCCGTACTGTATCGAATTTGCCGCTAGTTTTATGTAACTCTTTCAAATCGCCTTTCATCTCGTCGGCACTTACATCTCTGCTTTCCACATTATCATAAATTCGATAGCCATATTAAATTCTTCTTCCATTTCCGACCCCGTACCAGACGTGACATTGCTATTACTAGTAGAGTCATCAATGTAAAATGAATCATGAAAAAGCACCATCAGTTTACGGAAGCAGTCACGATCGATGACGTCATAGCAGTGAATCATTCGGTAGCGATAAATTAAGTGAATAATATTTCGAAGAATGAACGTATTGATTCCTAGAGTTCCACGGTTGTGAATGTTGTGATGTAAGATAAGTTTGTATGTAGCTGAGCCAGCGCATTAATGTCTAGACATCATTTAACACACACGCATCACACCAGACAAAAGTGGTCAGTGGTCACGACTCTCAGCCTTGAGGAATCGACGAAGAAGATGTATGTCCTAATTTGTCTGTATTTTTTACCTGTTTTTTGTGTGAACAATAAAATAATTACATATTTCGCAAAGGAATAAGGTGAAATTGTGAACATATTTTTGCCGTCGGCTGCACAGCAACAACATGCAACATTGCAAACCGCCAAACTAAGCTAATATAGTCCTCTGTGGACGTGAACTCACGAACGTACGCGTATGAGAAAGGCGCGACCGCACTTGACCTTCTGGTAACTATGTTAAGAAGACGGCCGAAAGTTAGGTTTTCATGAGATGTCTGGTTTGTAATTTAATATACAGATAAGTTCAACGTCCATGCTCACAATGTAATGGCCAAGATGACACCTATTGGTCACCTATGTCGTTATGGCATAAGATTGAAAGTACCATGTGTCGGGCCAGAGTCGAGCACTGGGACAATTACCTTAAAGTGAGTAAAGGTTTTCCATCTCAAAGTTTATGACATTTTCATACCATTTAACCTCACGCTCACGGCCTTCGGTGTGGAAATTGTGTTTTCACCATTCTGTATATACAGATGCAACACAACACGTTATAATTTTCTGTAACTTTTTACTCCAGAGAATTTCAAAGAATTGTCGTAATCTTTATGTTGGTCAAGAAACATCGAGAGCGCTTGTCGAAAATAAAGGGGTGCCTAATTTTGATTCCCTTTTTTAGCATATTTAGTTTAAGTTAGATTAGTTAAGTTTTATTTTACTTTTATATCCAATCTTTGTTTATAATGTTTGTTTATGTAATTAATGAATTATGCCGAAATAAATATATATGTGTTTACAAAAAGCCATGAAAAGAACCACATATCAGGCAGCCAAAAAAAAAAATGTTCCGAATATTTTATAAACAGTTTTCTCTCCTGTAAACTCACAGGGTTCATCTGCACACTATGTGTCAGTTGCACATCGTCAAATATGGCACCGGCACCTGTCATCCCATAGAAACTTGTCAAACTTTCCATACAATCAGATTTGACGAACACCGCTTACGTTTAGTTACAAACGGTTTGGTACAACCCAGCCTATGTCTTTGGACACTCGTCCGGATCAATAGGAGTTGTAGTTTTCAGTGAAAAAATGTGTAAGTAGTTTAGCTTTTCACAATTGGTTCTATGACCCTCAGGGTAGACCAGTTTTTCAGCTGCTACGGACGACGGACATTGTCCGTACACACTATGTTTGAGTCCTAGCTGTATAGCATCAAGGAGTACCCAGGACGAAAATTCGGTAAAAAAATTACTATCAGTTGACGTCATGCAAGAATTGGCACCAATGCTCTCAAGGCAGTCTTGGTTATCACTTTTGAAGATAGTCTGTATACGTATTAAGTTCGAGATCCGTTTGTGTTACGTCAAGAATTAAGTTCGGAGACTAAAATTTTGTCCAAAGATCTTTTTGGGGTCCAAGACTCTGCTAACATGCGCCCTAAAGATTCACCGGTCACCAATTGTTTGATCCCCCATACGGAGAGCCCTGCACTGCACCCAGCATGCTGTACTTTTTGTTAAAGGGGAAAACAAGATAACATGAGCGGGATGATACGGGCTCTAACAACAAGTGGAAATGAGCCGTAACCTCAAGGTAGTCTAGGTCGTCTAAAAATCAAAAAATTGTCGAACACACAGTACGTCGGGTTCCGGTTGTGTTGCGTCAAGAAGTCGCGCGTCGAGTCGTGATTGCGGCGCGCGCCGCCGTCACGCGCCCGTGCGCTCTGCACGAGCGCAAGGGGACGGATTTGGATGGTTTCTTTGCTTTCCTGGGATATAGGATGGATGGACGTATCTAGAAACAGCGTCGTGTCGTATCAAGAAGTATGACGACCGAGAGCGAAAAATGGAAAATTATCCACTGTCAAGAGGATAACTCCTGAATTCGATGATGATGATGTATCTGGATGCTGGCGGAAGTTTCACTGGATCTAGTCTGGCACTAAAATATATATATTTTATTAATAATGGGATTTCTGTAGGCCAGCATCTAGCCAAGGTGCAAAGATGAGGCCAACAATGAGTTGCATGCCCTCCCGCCCCGACATACCCCTCTCACTCACTGCCTACCTTATTACACTACGGAAGAAACAACCTCTAATTAATGAGCCAAAAGACAACCTAGCTGACACCTTGCCAAGCCGGACAGGTTACCCCATGGTCAATTCGTTCCATATATTTACATAGCGTTAGGACCCTGCCAGTGCTGGCATCCAACGAAACTGCCACCAGCAACTGGATATGTCTATTCCAGCCTTAGCAAATGCTAACATGACTTTTGTGATTGAGCTCTGTTGACGAGGGACGAAGGACCTATCTACTTTTGACGGGGACAGACAAATAAGTTCCGGTATTCCATTGGCCAATTTCATGTCTCTGTTTTTCTAAATCAGTGGCAAGTGATCAATGACACTTCTGTCAAATGTCGCGAATGGAATACCAACACTGATCTCTTCAGTGCAGAAGAAACTCTTATGGCGTACCTGATATCTTACCCAAGCTTATCCTGTTATTATATTACCTATGCGGTTCCTATTTGTAAAAATCAGGTTAATTGTGTGATCCAATAGATTTCGACAACGTCTTATATGGAACTAACGTATCCTCAGTTCCTCACAATCCGCCTCTGTACTTGGCTCGCCACAGGCGATAGTTTTCCCACGGTCGGAGCCGACCCGCTCAGCGGCCGAGTATTATAGCTCTGCCATTTGCATGCCCTCCCGTCCCGCTATACCCCTCTCACTGCCTACCGTATTACACTGCCAAAGAAACAAGCTCCAATCAATAAGCTAAAAGACAACCCATCCGACACCTTCTCAAACCGGACAGGTTATCCGATGGTCAATTCGTTCCTTAATAGATCAACCTCGTAGTGTCTACTAGTAAAACATGCCCAGAACATTGACGATCATTAGATTTGCATTAAATCGATTAGTTATCTACGCTTATAAAATACATAAGGCCGTGCGTGTTTTTTGAATATTAAACATCAGTTATCTTACTTTGGGAGTATGGAAAGAACAAATTATTATTAATGATGCATGATAAAGACTAATTGACTTTGGAAAAGTAGACTTGACCACGCAGAGTTTATTCAAAATTAAATAATAAAGATAGGAAGTTTCTAAAAGAACATAGTGAATGACGTATCTACCTCGAACCTTGCATAAGCAAGGCAGTTAACTTAAATTTAAATTCTCGGCACTAATTAGTTTAGCAAATGGCATGTGATTTATATGAGAAGTAATAATATTTAGCAATAGATATCTTGTTTTGTTAACCTGATTCGCTGCTTGTACCTATTCAATTAACTATGAAGACAGATAGGTTTATGGGTGCCTATGGGTAGCATATGATATGAGGCAACATTTGAAAATACATAGCCACGAGTATATATATTGATTCCAGTCAGCGAAGAATGTCGATTTATAACTTAAATCCAACCCCATTTCAGCGGAATGAATCATAGAATAGATAGACGTAGCACAATTAAAGAAATAATAAAAAAATACAGTTCATAAAATACTGAACAGAAATTTGAATTCAGCGCATTCTCGTCAATATTTACTGGAACCAGTAAAAATCAATAAAATAAACGAGTGATCGTTTGAACGGATTCAACCAAACATTTACTGAGTCAAATAATCGTAAAGATATTTCTCTCAACACGATGGCCAGTCAACATTGTTTGCTCTTGATTCCAAATAAAGCCAATAATCCACTAAAAGCAGTAGGTACGAGTAATACCAAGAAAAAAGGTACTATACAAAATTTACAATGGCTACATTTTTTTAAAAGTGTATTTCAAAGGAAGGAACAATTTTGTAAAATTTACACTTTACCTATACATACCGAATAATTCATATAGAAGAGAATAAGGAACATAATTATGTTACGTGTCACGTAATAAACATCGTCTGTTAAAATATTTCATAATATTTTTCCAAATTGTTCTAGTAAGTGCAGGTACTGTACTTAATTCGCGTGTTTATATTTCTTTAATTGATATCATAAATCACTCGACGGTTACTCATCGCAAGGCACCCTAGTGGCACCAAAGTGTGATATTTCATACTGAAGCTTGAAACCCGTTCATGCAGCAAATTATATATGTCGACGAAATCGCAAAGCTAAAGACGCGTCACCACGTATGGCGTCAAGCTTCGGTGTGGGATGTCCGCCATAACAGGTTTATGAACAGACCACACCGGAGCCACATATTTATAGCATTAACACGCTGAGCTATCATTGGTATGATATCCTGAACCGCGAAGAATGGAGCTGTCTATTTAAAACAGTCGGCGCGATTGAGAAAACAGCCCGTCTCCCGTTCCCACGGCGCGCTTCCGGCGAGGCGAATTTTGACAGATAACTTCGGATTACTAACTATATTGGTACGGCGTGCAAAACAACGTAATACGTAGCTTTTCAATCTTACTTCATTCTACAATTATATTTAGTTAAACTGTACAGCAAGCTTCGGCGTCAAACAATAATGCAGCAATAGAAACCTATTGCTGAGAAGCAATAGGAACTACTTCACTAGTACTGCTCACTACCTACATACTTCACACACAACTATGATCATTAATTAGCTCTAATCCAAGTTTAATCCAAGATTTACTTGGAATCGGCGCAGCATCTTCATATTCTTTCATAGCTCTATAGCCGTCGTCACTTTGTCACTCACATCCTTACTATAATTACATTATCGTCTCTCACGCAGTCCTTATCCCATCACCTCCATCATCTATATTCATACCTAAAAGCCTTCTAGTCACATTATTTATTTATTTATCGAATGGCAATTATTTCGAATCATGAGATCTTTGAGAAGACAGCACGGTTGCCAGTTTGTCGCACTTATTCTCTACGGATGTGATGCAACTACGAAACCCCTTTGTCAAACGAGTGGGCAACTTAACTGTTAAAAGTTCTCAAGCCGCCGAAGGCTACTTGGCTTAAGGACTGCTGCCATAGACAGCAGCAGTAAAGCTAGTTACATGACCCCTCCGCATGACATGTTCTATGCTACCGTAGGCGATTAGCTCTTAGCTTTTCAACTATGGGAGCTACCTTCAGAGCCTATGAGCTGGAATTCTATAAAACCAAGCCCAAATCTCGCAAACCCAGGACGCATCATAAAATGTGCAAGTTGCCTTCGTTGTCCAATTTCTGGAACGTGTTTTGAGTTTATTAAACTTAATATATGTGTGAATTGCTCTATCGTTCGTTAGTAGCTTTGTGTGTGTGAGTGCGACGCACTAATAACAAGATGGGATTTATTTATACTGAAATAAAATTGTTAATTGCAACATCCTAGTCACGTTCACTCGACAATTATCCGTATATATTTTATTCATCAAATGCTGGAGCTACAAGTACAAGTCTTTCTTTTTCTATCAGGGTTTCTTTTATTCTCCACACGTCATGGACATTAATGGCTGCTCCTTACCTTTAATGGTTATGCGATCCACATCACATTTCAATCAATATTTCTTTGGCGCAAAAGATTTTTTATTGTCGTTTCATGATGATTTACAGAGCACCATGCCGAGTCACCGGAGCCTGCTGGAGCTCTTACATTCGCCCGTGCTGGCTCTGCCGCTCGATAAATGTACCTATAATGTACCATCATTAATTACTGATCGCAGATTTTAGCTGATTGATCGTAGTGAGGAAACTATTGCACCCAGAATTGCAGTTCACCTGCAAATAACAATAAAGCAAGAACAAACAAGACATTTTCTACTTAAATCTCAATCTGACGTGCAAAAACCTTTCTTAGAGGTGACAAACAGATTGTCAATAATTGGAATTAAAGAGAGTGAGAAGCCTGTGAGTGCGGAAAGTCACGAATTCTTAATTTCCCATTTATAATTTTTCCGTGCTGTCGCTACCAGAATGGTCTTCAATTAGACTCGAGCGAACTAGTTCTGTTCTGTAATGTAGCCTTTATTGCCCGCAGACAATTTATTTCAAACCAAAACGATTTAGCGCAAACTTAACTGTTCCTAGTGGGTGGAACCAACCGATATTGTCTTGTTTGTGATTCGTTAACTTGTTGTAACTGTACAAGTAC
The DNA here is from genome assembly GCA_951800055.1 of Cenopis cana. NCBI lineage: Eukaryota > Metazoa > Arthropoda > Insecta > Lepidoptera > Tortricidae > Cenopis > Cenopis cana. Next base: position 12,299,616 of record OX637488.1, read on the forward strand.
TATTGTTGCATCTGGTGGCATTATTCCGAAACTCACTTATAGCGTATTGATATGATTTGTGTATGGCGTGAGACTCTATCAAAGCTAAATACGTTTTGTACAATTTGATAACATTGGAATGAAATTGTTTTCAAGTTTTTATTCGCAAAATGTAAACCTATTTGATTCATGATAATACTTCACATACAAAAAATCGATATTAATCTATGTAAATTTCTGTAAAAACAGACGTGAAATTCGGCAGGGGATTATACAACATAACGTTAAGGTTGTGACGCTCCCTGCCAAGGTTTTTTCGGAAGACTACAGGAAGGCTTTCTTCAAGAAAGTAGTGTATACTTATTACATTAAAGGGTCGACAACGCGCATTTGACACCCCGTGTTACAAACCTCCATGGCCTATGGTGATTGCTTACCATCTGGTAGCGTAGGGTAATACGCCACCAATCTGAAGAAAATATGTTCCTGTTATCTATCGAAGAAAAAAATACGGAATAGAAACGCATTATCATTAAGTATTGTTATTGAACTAACATGCGTTTCAAACGCGATGATGCATAAATATTTGTTTATGATTGTTCTAAAGAAACGAGTTATCAAACAAAAGGACTAAAGAAGTGTGGATCCTTTTAGCACGTGCCATTTCTGTTAGCTCATGGCGAGGTGTCGGGGCGAGGATTAACTATTGTTGTATTGTGGTCGTTCTTCGTACAAATAAGACAATAAAATGACCATGTACTGCCTGAATATCATTATCTATGCGCGCATGGGTATTTATGCAGAGGCTTAGGGCGGGATAAGCGGATAAATCTCGCGGAAATACGCGATGGAGTTTAGCGTGCATAATTCCACACACATTTTCCTACGCTGGCTTGGTCACTTCGAGAGAATGGCAGCCGAATGGCATCGTGCAGTGACGAGAGCGTACGTGGTGCTGGTGCGGCTCAATGGAAAACTTCCAGTAGGTGGACCCAGATACCGCTGGTATGACGAAGGCCTCAAAGACATAACGAACACCCAGCTGGCGTGACGTGGCGCAGAATAGAGAGGAGTGGCGTTCTCTTGTGTCAGAGGCCAAGATTATCTTTGGATCAATGGTCATCGAGCCAGCGTAAGTAACTAAGTAAATAATTCCACACACAGGCGCTCTATCAGTCCGGCATTCAAACAGAGGTCACTAATAGGCAAGTCACAAAAGTTGGTTCAACAAGAATAGCGGAGGTCGTCAAATTTCAGGAGGAAAACAAAGGAAGCTGCCATAACAACACGGAGTGCATCTCTTAAGGCCAATTTACATTTGATTACATTGCGGTGTTTGATCGTCCTTGTCTTACCTTGGTATTCCGCAGCCCGCAATGTAATAAAAATTGCATGCAACTTGTTTCACAATGTAAATTTATAAGCTTTTACGCGGTACGCGGCTGCAGGGCTAGCATAACATGCATCTCGTCTCTATTCGCGCGCGAGATAGGCTACCTGTCACTGTCTGATTAATGCTGTCAAAAAGTGACAGGTAGCTTATCTCGCGCGCGAGTAGATACGGAATGCATGTTGTGCTAGAGGGGCTGATTGTTTTTGCTTTACTATTTTCATGCCTCATTTGCATGCATTTACCTACGTGTCCTATAATATAATTCTTTGGTACTTTGTTGCTTTTATGCGTTGGAAAGACAAGGTACAAGCCCCTTGTGAGTTCCACCGTAGGTCCTACAGCCCGTGGAACAGAAATCGATTTAATTGGCGGATACTGTAAGTACAATGTATATGGGATGCCCTTTTACTGCCCAAGGGCATCCAGTTTTCGAGTTTCTACCCTCACACCGACTTCGATTAACTAAAGGTGAATGAAGACTTCTGAGAGGAAAGTACCAAAAAGCTACACAGCCAAGAAAGACACATTTTGTACCCAGAGGCGTATTTACCCTAGGGCCAAGGGGGCCATGGCCCAGGGCGGCAGGCTGAAAGGGGCGGCGGCGAAACATAGGTATTGGCCCGAGGCGCCAAATTTCAAAATGCGCCCCTGTTTGTACCTACATATATTAATTTATGTTATTCTCGAATAAACTAATATTTCGATCAGTACCAGTGTATCTATTTTATCGAAACATAAAAACGAACGTTGTTAGCATTTAGTCTCGAATTGTATGGCAACGCGAACAGCGCCTCCGGTGGCCTTTGGTAGTAACTATTTCTTGCCTTACAAAATGACAATAACGGCACACGCGTTCGTTTGTGTTTATGCTTCTAAAATATATACTATAGGTACAGATTCGAGTCTACATGAGTGCAGTTAATGAATTAATTTGAAGCATTGAATACGAATAACTCTAGAGCGACTTAGCTAATTTTGACTTTGAACTATAAATGGATCGAAGTGTCGCAATCGTCAAAGTAAACGTCAGTATGAATAGCTTGCCCATATGAGAACAGTACCGGCCGCCTTTCCCACGCCGCGATAAACAAAAACGCCCACCGCTGGGCTGTCGTCTTTAATTAATGGTAATGAAGCTACTACCGCCTCTCTGATTTATACCGGACCGTTATGCGGATTGACCCGCTGTCGCATCGTCAATCTGTTTTTTTTTTAGAATGACGGTGGCAAACAAGCCTACGGTCCACCTCCACCATACCATAGACGCTCGCAACTACAAAATAGTAAAGTGCGCGTTGCCGACCCTTTATAAAATTTGAGGATTCTCGGTGTTGACAGAAGAACGGACAAATTTAGGTCCCTTGCTCTTAATCCCAATCCCCAAGTCGAATCCCAATAAGGTCCAGGGGGCCGATTTTTGAGTGTAGAACGCTCGAATTTTCATTCGAAATCTGTCAAAAAACTATGACGTTTTGACAGATGTCGAGTGAAAAGTCGAGCGTTCGACACTCAAAAATCGGCCCTCGGTTTTCCCTCTGGGTAAAACTAGTTCCTACGCAAAATCCTTGGATTAGGTGTCAAAGCGAATCCCGGGCTCCTGAGGGCACAAACACCTTAAGGAGCCGATTAATTATATATGTGGTAGTTCGAAAATACGAGTAAGTTGTACTACTGTGGGCCCAAAAAACCTTCACTCATTTTTACAAAAATACGTCTTGTAAACAGCATAGGCATACGTGTGCGGATAACACTTTGCTTGAGAACTATACCACTAGCGCCATCTATTATAGCGTAAGTGAAGCGTGCAATTGTAGCAAACTCATGTTATGGAATAGTACATTGCTTACCAAGGGCGATAAAACAAAGAATGTCTCAGATCGCAGGTATTTTACGCCCGAGCCGAAGGCAAGGGCGATAAATATGCGATCTGAGGCTTTCTTTATTATCGCCCGTGGTAAGTACAAAATTTTATGTCACCCCCTGGCCAGGAAGTGGGTTTTTTCGCGCGCGGAGCGTGCGATAATGGCCACTTTATGGCCAGGTGTGACATAATAGTACATTACTTACCAAGGGCGATAAAACAAAGAATGTCTCAGATCGCAGGTATTTGACGCCCGAGCCGAAGGCAAGGGCGATAAATATGCGATCTGAGGCTTTCTTTATTATCGCCCGTGGTAAGTACAAAATTTTATGTCACCCCCTGGCCAGGAAGTGGGTTTTTTCGCGCGCGGAGCGTGCGATAATGGCCACTTTATGGCCAGGTGTGACATAAAATTCTTAAATTTTTATGTCCATTTAACGGGTATCTGGGTATTTTCCATTACAATCATAATTCGATATTAGTGAAGTAATTAAGACCATACTATAATTTAGTTAATGATAATTTTAATGGTGTCTAATTTAAATAAACATCAATTGGCGTATTTCTTTACATTCATTAGATGTGTACCTACATGATTAAGTATGAAGATATATAAATCTGTATGCGTCACGATGACTCAGAGGGTGGGAATGTCATTGTTTGGTCTAGCCCAGGGTTCACATAGTTGTAAATTCTTAGTAAGCACTTTTGTAGACATAATAAATTCTTTCACTTAAGGAAGTATAAGTTAAGTAGATCAAAAGCGATCTTCAACTGTTCCATATGATATTTATTTAAGTATTTAATCTTTATGGTCCTAGGAGTCTTAAGATTAAGTCAAATAGCAGTGTATATGTTTTAGTGATCCTCACATAAAATCCTATAAAATACAAGCCTCATGGGTCATCGTCATCGAGTCTACTTATACTATATTCATCCGTGCCAAATTTGGCGAAATTAAAAACCGCTGGAAGTGGGTGAAACTTAATTTGTACGTCTCTTTAATATATATCTCTCTCTAAATATCTCTACAAAGCTTGTAGAAAGGAAAAACATTGGCATTTGGCAGTGTAAGTAATCTCTAGCTAAAACACCATTCTGTGTAGCAAAACTGATAGCACTGATAGCAAAGGTTTTTTTTTCAAATAGCAATATAGATAACGAGCCGCTTTGAAGTTGCTCGTTTTAAAAAGCAACGATTTCATTGTATTATAATGTACAAAAACTTAAGAATGGCAATAGCAATCCCCTATACTTCCATAGGCGCGCGCCGTTTACCTGACTCCAAAAGGACCCGAAAAGGACTCGAAAAGGACCACAGTCCGTTTAATTCCGGGATCGTGCCATTTATTACGTGGGTTTTTATTTTAGGAGCCCTTTAGTCTATGCGCTTTGTAAAAGCCGCCAAACGTAGCGGAATATATAATTTGTTTTATTGAAATGTACTGCCATGACCATGGTTAAAATCAGATACAAAGCCTTACAGTTATTCCTTCTGATCCTTTTGTTTATAATATGGTGTTTATGCAGCGGTCGTAGTTAATTGTTTAAGGGTATGTTTGGGCAATAAAAGTATTATAAACTAACGATTTAAGAATGGTTAGCGGTACAGTTGTTGTTTGTCGGTATTTTTGAAGATGGCATTTTTTTCTGCTAAGGGTTAGGTAAACTTGGCGGAGGTTTAGCTATGGATTCTATGTGTATGAATGGTGCATAGTGACTCAAACAACTAGGAGTTGTAATATCTTTAAGTACCTATAAGAAAATCTAGTGAAAGAATTTTGACAGCACGGTATAATATCGCCCTCTTTCATAATCTTTCTTTTTCAAAATCAGAACGACATACAGAGACGTTACATAACAGCATAAGTACCTCCCGTAAAAGTACAAGGACATTCTGTTTTGCAAATTTTCCATTGTTTTTTTTTTTTCATTTTTCTGTCTGAATTTCAATGGTGTTTAGTTGATTAGTATAACTTTAGGTTGCAGATACCTAATGTTTGCACTAAACAAGGCACATATGCAAAATAATTTCTTCACGTAATAGTGCTCGATTTCCACAGGCCACATGAAATTCAAAATCATAAAGGTCCTTAACTTACTTTAATAATTTAACCACTTAAACCAAAACACAACATTAACTTAAATAATGTCAAATAAACCCCATTGTAAATTGCATTCCTTGCGATAGGCGAGGCATGGTAGCCTGATGCCACACGTGGTCCGTATGAATGGAAGGGCAGCGGTAGGGCGCGGGGAAGGCTTTTTTCAGGCAGTGCATTCCGAGACGCCGCCGCAAGCGCGCGTCCCTGCGCGTTCCATTTTTGATTTTCTTTTTTTTTTATTTGTGTTCCGTTTTACGTTGTGGGTGTTAAGTGAATTTAAGGTGAGTTTTTGATTTGAATTAATTTATTGAGTAACTTAATCAATAAGGCGGATGTAAGGGAGGTTAGATGGATGAATGATTTTTTTGATTAGTGTTTATTGTTTTTGACTTTTTTTAAAGCTTAAATGATGTTAAAAGTTTATTATAGTTCAACAAGGTATTATACAAGTGTAGAGCCCGATTCTCCAGGAGAATGAAATTGTAGTTGCCGTTTCTTTAAATTAGTCCTGTTAACTCCTTGCATAAACCCGATAGGTAAAAGTTTACCTATAAAACGATCATTAAAAAAAGTTTTACACTTCTCTGGTAAATAATAAAGACTCTTTTCTGTCAGGTTTAAGATGTCGTTCGACCCAGCCCCTCTGTCCAAGACAGCCAAGTACAAGAAGATAACGAAGCCGCTGCTCGAACGCAAGCGGCGCGCGCGCATCAACCGATGCCTAGACGAGCTAAAGGACCTCATGGTGGGAGCTTTGGAGGTAAGATTTAAGACCTATTTACTGCCTATTTCCTCCTCGCCGGCCCATAATATGTTACATTACATTGGTGTTAAAATGCAATTGGTTTTGGCGCTTACTTTGGGCGCTTTTATAGCTTACTGTGGACGTCCACAGCCCGGTAAAACTCAATGGTTTCATTCATAATTAGTCTATGGTGTATTTATGAATAAAACCATAGAGTTTTCCTATGCTGTGGCCGACCACGATAAAGAATAAAAGCGTCCATTCTAGCATAGCAATACTACAGCTAAAAAATCGTAATCTTAATTGTTACGGGCCGCCTAGCAAGCCGAAAGAGGAAATAAATTCATTTGTTTTAGATACTTATATTAATTAACGCAGTGTCAATTTGTCAAAACACGGATCGTGTTATTCTAGTCCATGCTATTTTGAGGTTTAAACTAACACTTGTTCCTTCGTGTTTGATCAATTCTGGTATACCACTAAGATTTAGATTCCTAAGGTACATATGATGTCTTCCAGATTTAAAGTGCAGTGCCTGCATTTTTATGCCTTCGTAAACTTATTCAATCACGAAGTTAATATTACACACTTATTACAAATGATTTTATTACAATTATTTAATACAATTCAATACAAATACTATTTATTGCATAACTCAATTACCAAAATCATAATAAGTAATACTTACTACAAAATATAAAATTAAGTATTGAATGAGTAATTATATTATTCTGTATACAACCTTGAGTATATATACTTTCATTAAAATTATAGCTTTTATAAGGCTGTTTTGTTCCTACTAAGATGGTAATTGCCGCGATGTAAATTTACACCGGTTCCGATTATACGTACCTACGCGCGCGAGTCGTTTACTGATCATCAATGTGCGATCCATCATGCATTCACACGCCATTTATTTTTATCGCGGCTCGTCGTCCTTCTGTTTATTATACCCGATGAGCCCAAGCGAAACTGGATATAAAAGTAGCTACAATTCATTAAAGAAACAGGAGAAGCGTAGCTTCAACACAGTTATAATAATGTTACGTTTGCCGCGCCGTGAGAACCTCGCGACGCACCTGCTCATTTATCCTTTTATTTTGTCCACAGATCGATGACGACAACCTTAGTAAGTTGGAAAAGGCCGATATCCTTGAATTAACCGTTAACCACTTGACTAAACTACACAGCCCGAAGGACCCGGTTTTGGAGGCGAAAAAGTTTCAAGCTGGTTTCGGGCAGTGCGCAGCGGAAGCGTGCCAGTTCATCATGTCCGTTCCTGATTTGGACTCGAAAGTCAGTCAGAACCTGATCAGCCATTTATCGAGGCTGATTACAGCGCAGCCTTTGACCATTCAAGTACCGGAGCGCCCGCCTTTCTCACCCCCTACTTCACCATCGTCGGTTGTGTCTGATCGACATCACTATTACAGCGACCATGATAGATCATCCTCGGACGCAGAGGATTCGGTTTACTCCAGCGAAAGTGCCTCGAAAAGGTGGTCGAACTCTAGACCTCCCGCTAGGCTCCCACAAAAGTCCACCACCCCGCCGATGTCCGGCCTGCTCACCACGGTCGATAAGCTCCCCGCAGCGCACTACAATGTTCACGAACAATTGAATGTTGGCAACGGACAAAGGAGCGGTGCTTACTTTAACAGAGTTCCTGCCGAAGCTAAAGACGTAATACTACAAAAAATTAGGCAGCACATAATGGATAAGCGGGGAAATGACCACGTCGAAGTTAACGTTAGCCCGGAGCTGCCCGAGTCGAGATATTTGCACAGAGATGACGCATACAGGGGCGATTATGTGTGCCAATACCCAGCGGGGGTTCCGAGCAACAACGAGACGTTGGACCTGAGAAAAGTGAGATCACCAGCGAAATCTGTGATCAAAGCGAGCCCACCAGAAAAACCTGTCGCATACCGCGACGCAAATCAATTAGATGCGATTCCTTCGGCCGAGAACAAAGTTGAGTCGGCCAATCTTCCGGAACAATGCCAATTGCCGATGGATTACAACAACTTGCCGCCTAAAAAGAAAAGGAAGCTGATTGAGTACCAAGAGTACAAAAAACAAGAGGAGGCAAGACGTCTGGCCGAAGGTTTTTATGCGGATAAAAAAGAGCACTACGACGGACCTCCGGGAGACGAGCTTGATGCCAACAAGTGGAGGCCGTGGTAGGGCCTCTGGGCAGAGTCCTAGACCCCGTATTATAAAACTGCATAGTACGTATTTGTTTAGGAATGTTACAAGTTTTGCTTTTAAATAGTTAAGTTTTATAATATAGGGTTCTAATTGTGATACCTATTTAGTCTCTTCCATGACAAAGCTTTAATTTGTTTTTAATTTATATTATGTAATGTACTGTTGGTAAATCCCAGTCGTGCCTTAATTTAATCTATGTTAAGAAATAATTGGTATGCGTATTGTTAAGTCAAATTATTTGAAATTATTTATGTGCCATTATTTTTGATCTCGTCTTCCGAATGACGTGAAGTCTTCCATTTAAACATGAGATAGGTATCTATTATGGTTGTATAATAAATGCCTGAGTTGTAGGTATGTATAAGCTGTTGTAGGTAGCCATGTGTACAAATTGTACAATGCTATTTTTAAATGCGATTTGTGAAGAACGAACGTTTTTTTGTCGTTTGTTTGTTAAATATAATTACTTATGATACTTAATTAAAAAATATTGGGTGAATATAATACTTACGCTTGTTTCTCTGCAACCACCTTATCCTCAGCCCCTCAGCTTAACTTTTGGGATCTTCTCGAGTTTGATGACGTAATAAGTATTTCCTACAAATACTAAACAAGTACTTAGAGCTGGAATATGCGAGGAATATCAGCATTACGAGGTTCACCTACCGCCAAAGATACAAAAATAAAATAGGTAGGTACCTACTTTACCTATACAGTTTTACAAAAGTTGGTACCTCATTTTTTTCTTAGGTTATTTGCAAAATTTATTTGAGAAAGTGTAAAGGTGTGTATAGCTAATTAGGTAGGTACGTATTTAACTGACTATCTTGGTACAGTCAAGGGCATAAATATGTATACACTTTTGGACCTTATTTCAATTTCAAAAAGTGTATACATATTGGTGACCTTGACTGTACATACATGCGACACCTAGGCCATAGGTACCTACCTACCATACCCCGTTTTTTTAAGATTAGAATTTTAACGGTCATTTTCGCCTACAACTCTTCGATTCTCTACTCGTAAGACATCAGAGGATAATATTGTACTATAATTTCAATTATTCACGTCTCAAAGATAGAACGCATATTTTCCAGTTTTAAGGTGACGCCGTGATAAACTATGAAACTCAAACAGTGTGCTGAAATCCCCTCACCTCATCCGCCCCGGTATTTTTTACGCGGCTCGCGATCGAATAGCGCATGACAGAGTTGACAGACAGAGCGCCGCACGGAACATAGACATCAAAGGAGAGGTATTAATATTTTTAAATACGACGGTGGGAAACAAGCGTATGGTCCACCAGATGGTTAGTGGATACCGCAGCCTACAGACGCGGGCAACTCCATGCGCGTTGCCGAGTCTTTATCAAATTTGAGGATTAATTTGTGCTTTCCGCATTTCTTAAATATTTTCTAATTATAACATTACTTTTAGGGTTCCGTACCAAAAAGGTAAAAAAGGAACCCTATTGGTTTCACTTTGTCTGTCTGTCTGTCTGTCTGTCTGTCTGTCTGTCTGTCTGTCACATCGCTAAATATCTCAGGAACTACTTATCCTATCGATTTGAAATTTGGAATAGTTATAAACAAGGGTAACCCAGATACATAGAAGATGGTTTTTTAAATTATTTTATTTTATTTTCTGTGAATAATGACAGATAAAAGGGGGTTCAAAATTTTAAAGTCTGGCAACTATGTCAAGTGGGGTATCATATGAAAGGGCTTGACTTGTACATTCCAAAACAATTTTTAGTTTTTTTTTTTCGTTGGGGAAATTTCGATTTACGAGGGAAAATGTAAAAAAAAATACCATTCCCCCCCCCTTATCTCCGAAGTTTACGAAGAAAAAAATTTCAAATTATTACACAACATTAATATGCATGTATATTTTACAGGAAAATTATAGCCATAGCTCTATCTAGTTTTTCTTTTTTTTAATCATCAAAAAACTTTTCTATACTAAGTTTGTAATTTAATCACCTTTGTATATATTTTTGTTTTATATTTAAATTGTAACACAATGCGCCGATAGATGGTGCTGTCATGTTTTTTTAAGATTGTTCCTGAATTAATGGGGTCGGGACGGGTACACAACTACATATTCAAGAACTGTGTACGGAACCCTCGGTGCGCGAGTCGGACTCGCACTTGACCGGTTTTATTATTTTTAAATGTTTTTATATTTAACAAAACTCAAAAATATCAGAAAAGCAAACTGCGCGCTTCATTTTAGTAGACAGATGGCCGTTGGGCCTCGAGCTGGACGGACGTCTGTCGCACTTTTTTAGAATTTGTAATACCTATAAAGATTAGATTAGATTGTGTTTATTGTGTACCTAATTAGAGATGTATGGGTATTTAATAATAAGAATTTTATCGGGTAAAACTTGATACAAATATGTAAAACTATTCGTGCCGACATTATTACCGATGTCAGATTAGGAGGTAAGAAATCAAATATCTATTGTACATGTTTACAGTTAAACCCTGACAAGATTGTATTTGGCCCTGAAATTAATAATAATGAGTGTAAGTCATGTACAGTCGGTACAGTGTAGCTTCATGTTAACAATGTAGAATGTCCAAAAGTTTCCAAATAACCATCCCGCTCTTTACGGAAGCTCTGCGCGTAAAATAGTAAATAAATTATACTACAATAATATTGAAATGAAAAAAAGTGTGGATGATTTGTGAAATATGGCTCGTTGGCGGTTTAGGTATGAATATGTTGACTTTATGTTTTTAATTGCAGACCCATACGTAATAAAAATAAAGACATAGAACCGTTTAATGATGAATTTAAGACCAATAATTGCAATTATTTTCTATCGAGCCGATTTCGTCCAATTATGTATCGAGTCCGTACAAGGTCTTTGAAATATGATGAATATTAACATATATTTTGATGTGCTAGAACAAATAGTTTTTCTTAAAAAACTGCTTAAATAACATCAATTTCAACAAAATTAGGTCTTGACAGCCTCTGCTATGCTACCTATTCATCTAAATCTGATTCAAAATATTCTTCAGATTCGAACTCCGATGATGCTTCATTTTCGTCAGTTGTTGAAGTGTCACTTTCAGTATCACCGACCTCAATTATAAAATGTTCGGCCAGTGATTCGATTATAAGATCTTTTTGCCTATTTTCGTAGTTTGGTGGACGTGTCCCTTAATACGAAAAAAAAATACCTATTGAGTTAAACCCCAAACCAACAAACCAGTTAAATACAACGGCACTATAAAATGTCAGTACCGGACATGTCAACAACCAATAAGCAATCCAATATCCGCAACACGGCGAAGGTAAAATAAATTCTTATCCAGGCTTTAAATACATGAATATAATTAAAACTTAACGCCGTGGAATACAAAATTATTTCTAATGAAAATCTGGCAAGTGAAATTATACTTACTGTATAAAATTCTGGCAATCTACAGAGAACCCATGGCATATCGAGTTGCCACTAGCGAGTTAGATAGGTATAAAACCCTACATTGGCAACACATTTTGTAAGTCTTTATACTTCAGTAGCATTTCTCGTGTTGTACAACATATAAAATAATGTAAATTAAAACGATGTATAGAAATTTATAATACAGCCGAAGTAGGAACCTCCTCCTTTATAGGGTTCCGTACCCGAAGGGCCAAGCGGAACTCAATTGTTGTCACTCATGCGTCCGTCCGTCCGTCCGTCCGTCGTCTGCCACAAAATTTTGTTCCGAAGAATTTGTCAACTTCCGTTTGACCTATGAACTTGAAATTTGGTGATCATGTTTATTATTACGTATATTTTACCAATAAATACTTAATAAAACACATTTTTTGAGGTTGGTTCGGAACCCTAGATGTGCGAAGTCCGACTCGCACTTGGCTAGTTTTTTGAAATTGGTTAAAAATACTCTTAAAACAGTTTATCAGTAAGACGGTTTTATATCTCAAATACTAAGTATTCGATTATCAAAACTCATATATAACATGACATATTTTCGTTTTCGTTTAAATCCGGAGACGACTCCATGGCATTGTTTTCTTTTCCAACTAGAACATTGAATGACATTTAACGAATGTTGTTGAATAAATCTATTTGCGTTTTTACTTACCTTTTATAACCATATTTTTACATTAATCAATTAAACAAGCTTTCCTTTTTCGTTTTGAGTGCTTCCTCGAGTTTTTACGCGAATAAAATAACATTTTAAACATATATTTACGTAATTTTGCTGGTCTCGACGAGCACGGGTCCAACGCTGACAGCGGCCGTCGGCCGATTGACTTGACATCTTGTCATCATTCTTGTATAGAAAACACGGCACGCGCTGGCTTAAACTATAAGGTCGTATACGACAAAACCGTGTTTTTCGATTTAAATAAGAGTTCTAAGTTATTTTATAAAATCCAATTATAATTTTAAAGTGTTTGTTAAGATGAATCTATATTGAAAACTAAGAGGCTTTAACAAGTGCCGTTTGTCTGTAAAATGCGAATCTCTGTTTAAACAGAGGTGTTTTTGACGAAGAAAAGTCTGTTGCAAAAGTTATCCAATCGTGAAAAGCAATTATAAAATTAAAGCTAAAGGTATGATTGATCATGTGAGTCAATTTCGTTTTCATCAGTTGCTTGGTTGCTGAGAAAAATGGAAATCCATGCAACCAATATTTCCAAAGCGTCGTCTTAAGATTGTTTTCCCTGAAATCTCACGATGACAATCGCACGATTTTCCTATAAATTAATTTCCAAAAAAATAATTTCCATGCGTTAGTAGGTACATACATATCTACCTACACATAACCTACACTACACATTAGCTTAACCTCAGATTCGGTGGAAACCGCTCAACCAATCTCATTGGAGCGCAAACTCTTAGAGTATTCCAGTGTTTATACCGCCCGCGTGGTCGTGTCGGAGGTTTCCCCTGGATTTTCCCCAGGCCAATCTCCAACCGCGCACTCCTGTCGCTTTATTGAGCCCGGCCTATAAAGCCACAGCCAGCCAAGCCACAGTCAGGTTAAAAAAAAACGTTGGCATTTTTAGGATTCTGTACCCGAAGGTAAAACTGGACCCTATTACCTGCTATTACTAAGACTCCGTTGTTCGTTCGTCTGTCCATCCACTTGTATCTCACGGTCACCAGGCTGTATCTCATGAACCGTGATAGTTAGACATTTGAAATTTTCACAGATGATGCCTCTGTTGCCGCTATAACAACAATTACTAAAAAACAGAATGTTGGGCTCCCCATACAACAATTTTTTTTTAACTTGTTTTACTACCTGCTAGTAATAGTACATTACTTATCAAGGGCGATAAAACAAAGAATGTCTCAGATCGCAGGTATTTTACGCCCGAGCCGAAGGCAAGGGCGATAAATATGCGATCTGAGGCTTTCTTTATTATTATCGCCCGTGATAAGTACAAAATTTTATGTCACCCCCTGGCCAGGAAGTGGGTTTTTTCGCGCGCGGAGCGTACGATAATGGCCACTTTATGGCCAGGTGTGACATAATAGTTATTTGTTATACAAGGGTGCAAAGTTGTATTTTAACCGCGAGTGTGGAATTGGAACACGAGCTAGCGAATGGATTCTAGGGTTGAACCACGAGCTAGCGAATGGATTCTATGGTTGAACCACGAGCGCAGCGAGTGGTTCGAAAATAGAATCCTGAGCGAAGCGAGTGGTTCAAAATTAGAATCCTGAGCATAGCGAGTGTTGCAACACACGAGACGTAAAATAACTTTGCAGCCGTGTGTAACACAAATCTTTTCACCTCACTAAAGCGAGGAAATAAAAAAAGGAAAAACAAAAGTAAAACAATAAAAAATATTGGGTTTCTTCCAATTTTTCATTTCATTAAAATAGAAAATAAATACTAAATTTGAACAAAACAACCCAAGAAAAAATTAAGCAAAATTCAAAAACAAATGCTAAAGTAAATAAATAAAGCAAAATTGCTTAAAATTCAAAATAAATATAAAATTTGAAATCCTTATCCTTGAATTAGTCGAAATCGAGTATAATGACGATTTTTTTGCAAAAAAAAATTTTTTTAGCTCAAAATTCAAAATAGTTATAAAATTTGAAATCCTTATCCTTGAATTAGTCGAAATCGAGTATAATGACGATTTTTTGCAAAAAAATATTTTTTTCGACAGAAAACTCAAAATAAATGTAAAATTTGAAATCCTTATCGTTGAATTAGTCGAAATCGAGTATAACGAAGATTTTTTGCAAAAAATATATTTTTTAGCTCAAAATTCAAAATAATTGTAAAATTTGAAATCCTTATCCTTGAATTAGTCGAAATCGAGTATAATGACGATTTTTTGCAAAAAAATCTTTTTTTCGACTTAAAACTCAAAATAAATGTAAAATTTGAAATCCCTATCCCTAAATTAGTCGAAATGGAGTATAATGACAATTTTTTGCAAAAAAACATTTTTTTGCTTAAAATTCAAAATAATTATTAAAAAAAAAATCAAAATAAATATAAAATCTGAAATCCAAGGTCTGATTTTTTTCACACCACCTGAAAAAAAAATCAGATGGGCGAAAATTGTCCTGGCTGTTTTGTGTCCACCCACACTAACCGATATCGGATCCGATACGAATCTGACCGATATCGGATCGGATGGTGTGAGCACTAAGCAGTTTTCCATACATTTTTATCGGTAACGAATCCTACACCGATATTGTATCGGATAGTGGGAACACGGCCTTACATGTTATTATGTTAAAAAAGTAACTAAGAACACGTTCGGATTTCAAAATTACTTTGCACACATGTGGATAAAATGCAGTTTTGCTATCTGTTTTTAAAGAATAAAAAAGGGCTTTCCGAGCTAGTGAGGTGAAAAATATTTTTTTATTGTCACAGTTGAAATAATTAAATTGTTAAATTAGTTCATGGTAAACTTTTCTCTAGGATTCAACCATACATTTTGGTACTCGTCCTGGAAGAAGACTCGTCCTGACCTCTACTGCCTTATAAGAAAAACGTTTTCGATACCGCCATCTATACCAGCTTCATGATTTTATTACAGTACTGAGATGACCCAGGTTACAAATGTTGATTCTGTTGTCTGGTATGGTCGATAGAGGGCAGAATAACTACTGTTATGTTTTAAACGTACAATTTTACGAAGGTAGAAATGTTGATAATAATAAAAAATATCAATTAGATTGAATTGTGGATGTAATTATGTATTTTTATTTTTGATTGCGTTTAGCTGCACGTGATTTTGATAACAGCGCCATCTAGCCAAAATGCTAAGTAGCCTGTTGGACAACCCAACAGTGAGTTTATTTGTAACACTGAATTACTACTGAACGACAGATGACGCTAGTATCGCCATGCCATAAAACGCGTAACAAAAAATCTACTCAACAACAGATGGCGCAAATACTGTTATTCGATATTAATGTTTCCATTATTCTTCCGGCTCCGTGTCAACTTTTAGTTTTCAATTAAGTGGCCTTTTATGCCTATACTATCATTATCAGCCTGTATCCACCCACTGTTGAGTAAAAGCCCTACCGATGGTTAATCTGAAGCATGCTGGAGCGTTTGCTTACATGCGCTGATTGCGCTCTTCCAAAAGGAAGCTCCCAAGCCTCCCACACATTTGATGGATTTGTGGGAGGGTGACGGTATGGTAACTTAATCAGATTTATATCGATTTCATTCGGACTTTTAATGGTAAATCCAAAAAGTTATAATTGTATAAGAACGCAACTTCAAAGAAAAAGGTACCTAGTAACTTTTTGTGAAAACGAGCAGCTTAACTAAAGGTCTAAAATACCATAATATGCATGGTGCATGTGATCCCTGGAGTTGCAAGCGTCCATAGGCTGCGGTGACCGCTTACCATCAGGCGGGCCGTACGCTTGTTTGCCACCGACGTGGTATAACAAAATAAAATCGTACCACGATGATCATGGGTAACTTTACTGATAACATAACAACTATTTATTTGTGTGCAATGGAAACGCGCCGCGTCGTAGTAAAATAGTAGTGGGGCCGCCTGCTGCCGGGCTGACGGGCGCGAATCAACAACTACACACTTTAACTTCATTCATTCATTGGCGCTTTACCGGCCGGCCGGTTACAAGCGAGCTCGAACGCGCGCGCCTAACGAACTTTTTCGACGTTTAAAAAAAAACGAACTTGACAATTAAACATTTGAATTGATATTCCATGTTTGTGGATTGACAGTGGTTTATTTTGAAGTTTGTGTATGTGGATTTGTTTTGGTGTAAAGATGTTTATTTCGAATATGTGCTGAGATGCTTCTTGGGGAGCAATCGCCGGCACCAAGGGTGGTGGCCGGTCTAAGGAAATTACGTCCGGAACTCACGCCTGGACCTATTCCTACTCCTACGGATCCTAATCTCCGGATATCAGGTTAGCCAGATATTATTTAGGATATCAGTTTAGGCCCTATTCCGGCACAAAATGTTTCGTAGAATTGTTTTATTCAGATACCTAGGTATGATAGTTTGAATCTACAATGAAATTCCTACTGCTTACAGCTGCTTACTGCTTACAATAAGTACCTACTGACTGTTAATTTGTTTATATCATGTTTTATTATAAGTTAATGTATTCAATATTCAATGTAAGTATTGCTTACTTATTGAATTTGTCTTCTAAAATAAACAAAGCTCTAATTTGCATTTACGATAATGTTTTTAAAATTTACTCGTAAATTCGGAGGCTATATACCTACTCATTTAATTTATTCCTATTTGTTTGTTTATAAATACTTATGTAAGTAGTTAACCAATGTTTGGCAGTCAGCTGGTTTTGCTTGTACCTATACCTATGCGTTTCTTTTAAGTAGACTCTTAGGTAAATCTAGATGTTTTTTTTTACACCAATTGCAAACCTTTTCTTCCATCATAATAACAAAACAATGCCATAGTCAAAAGATTAAGAAACTGATTTAGTGTCACGAAATATCTAGAAAAAATTACCCACATGTTTAACGAAGAACAAATAAAGATTTATGATTCTGTTAATGGTGATCACTGATTTAACCACAGTATTTATATTATGGTCTCAAATAATATGGTAACAAATAATACCTAAAAGTTGACAAACATTGTTCCTCGACAAAATAAAAACAAACAAAATTTACGAAATACAAAACCAAGCTTATTACTTTAAGGGGAGGTATCCCCAACGCAAATGTCCCGCTCTAACACGCGTGAGTTTATAATTAACCATCCCGCTCTCTACGCAAGCTCTGCGCGCAGTTTTGTAAATATTTAGGCCAATTATTCTATCAAAGCAAACCCTGCGAATTTGTCTATAACTATTTACGGTCGTTAATTGAGTACAAAAATAAAACGTTAAATATCAGTAATATAGCCGTAGTATTGAAAATACATTCCAAAAAGCGGTAACTTCGCGATTTTTTTCAATCGAGTGAAATTCATCAGGTCATGTAACTGACTGCGATTTTGACTAGACAAGATCCTTATGTAACACATATATTTTTTTTAGATTTTAAGACACTATATTCTATGTCTCAGGTGATTTTTAAAAACTAAGTGGTAATACACGGCCTTAAGGGGGTCTCCTCCAGCTAACATTAGGAAGAATTTATTAACGTGTCCACTATCGCCACTCGTAAATAATTGTGATTTGGTACCTATAACGTATCTATATTTAAAAAAAAAAAATCTATATATTTAAATATATAATACCTACCTACCTATTTATATATTTAAAAAATTTGGACGTTATGTACCTACTGTATTTTGTATTTAAGTTTGAATAGGTACATCGAACTACCTATTACCTAGTTGTTAGGTACGTTGATGGATTCGTCGAACTATGAGCTCAAACATAAAACAGCCGTTTTAACTTTGGACGCATAGATTGACGAATTCAGCCCCTTTAAGGCTGCGTTTCCACCAGAAATGTGCGAGGATGCGTTTTCATACATTTGACACCTCGCTCGGCGCGTTTCGAGGTGTCAAATATATGAAAACACATCCTCGCACATTTCTGGTGGAAACGCAGCCTAAAGGAAATCAGGAGCAAAATCAAATCAGAGGTTTTGTAGCTACTCGAAGTGATTAAATCTCAACTCTAGGTACTTATGAATAATTAAGATTCAAATTTGAATGTTGGTAAACCTTCCTCTAATCACCACCCACCCGAATTCTTCTTTCATTGAAGTTGACTCATTGGACCACGGATTGGGGCCTCGCTTATCTGATTGGGTGACTATACTGATTATATAGATTTTCGGTAGATAAACAGATGTAACCTACCTATGCCCGCGGCTTGGTTCGTGATGAACTGAGTACCTACATTCAATACCTACTAGTTCTACTTTAATTAACTTCCTCATGTTAGGAGATGATAAGGGCAATAAGGGTCACTATTTCTAAATATACCCCCCAAAAGTCATCAAAATAATGAATACCTACCTACCTACTTACCTTTAAGGCACATATGATGTTCGTAGTTATCGCGTCACAAGATAAAACTATCCGTCACTTTCTACCAAGTCGTGACAGAGTGATATAGATGCTTTAATTTTGTCGTTTATCACGCAATCGCGTGGCCATCATAGACCCTGAAGGAGGATTTTCATCTAGTGAGTTAGGTACCTACCCAACTATACGTTCCATTACGTCCACATTTTTATTCCGTTATCATAACACGAGCACAATAGGCGTTATCAATGAAACGCCAATCATGTGCAAAGGATATCAATACGAGTATATTATTTAGGTACTTAAAATACATTGTAGTTTTATTAAAACATATTGCTGCAATCTACAATTAGGCCAGTGAAATCTTACAAATAAAAAAGCTAAAATCGCAAAGCGAGATGTAAAGCTGCATTTTTGGTATGTTATTCGCACCCCTTTGGAGTATGAGTGACTACATTTTGCAAGCAAAAAAAAGTTGTGCTACCTGTATGATACGTGAAAAACTGCAAAATTTTCGGACGTTTTTCAGGTATTGTAGTTCAATTCAAAAACTATGGGTTTTTGACATTACTTGTCTATGGCATTTTTAAAGTACATTAAATTTTCAACAATTTGAGCCTACCTACAGCTCCGTATGTCTTATAGTTTTTGAGACATGATGTTTCAAAAATACTGCTTTATTGAGTTTTGCCTATAGTGCGTGTTGTTATGGGTTTCCGTCGAACAAACACTTCACCACCGGCCACCAGCGCCGGCTTTTAGTATGTTATCAGGCATATCTCCTGGACCCCGAAACTGCCGGGAGACAATCTCTCCAAGGTCGCTCTCCCGAGTAATGACGTAATGAAAATTGCCGCCGAAACGTTTGGAAAAGTGGCAATCTCACCCAACCTATGCAACATACATACACGTGTATGGTATCAAATGAAAGCTGAATAAATATGCCATATCATGTCTAACAATATACTAAAATGCTTGAGCTGGTTCATGGAAAATAGGCGTTTCATCATTTTTTTATCTTATATGGAAAAATGGCTCCGCGCTGTTGGGTTTTTCAGCATTTCTCTCACAGTTTTGGTCATATCCAGAAACAATAAATAGTTATGTAAAGCTGACATACTAGTTACTATTTATGTGCAACATAATTCTCGGGTACCTGTTCTAGTTATTCTGTTAAATCTGGAAACCCGGAAATGTTTTCCTTACTTTTTTATTATTTTGCTTATAGTTTTGAATTGTCTCAATGTATTTAGGTATACGTATTGAAACTTAATTTAGGTATACGTTATGGCATATTTATTCAGCTTTCATTTGATACCATACACGTGTATGTATGTTGCATAGGTTGGGTGTGATTGCCACTTTTCCAAACGTGTCGGCGGCAATTTTCATGACGTCATTACTCGGGAGAGCGACCTTGGAGAGATTGTCTCCCGGCAGTTTTGGGGTCCAGGAGATATACCTGATAACATACTAAAAGCCGGCGCTGGTGGCCGGTGGTGAAGTGTTTGTTCGACGGAAACCCGTAACAACACGCACTATAGGCAAAACTCAATAAAGCAGTATTTTTGAAACATCATGTCTCAAAAACTATAAGACATACGGAGCTGTGGGTAGGTTCAAATTGTTGCAAATTTAATGTACTTTAAAAATGCCATAGACAAGTAATGTCAAAAACCCATAGTTTTTGAATTGAACTACAATACCTGAAAAAAGTCCGAAAATTTTGCAGTTTTTCACGTATCATACAGGTAGCACAACTTTTTTTTGCTTGCAAAATGTAGTCACACATACTCCTAAGGGGTGCGAATAACATACCAAAAATGCAGCTTTACATCTCGCTTTGCGATTTTAATGTACAATTTCACTGCTGTAAATACATTGGAAAAAAACGTAGCATATTTTATGAATTGTGCTCATTTTGGTCATGAAGAGGTAGAATATAACCATAAGATATAGCATACGGTTCTCGAAACCGATTTTGGCTCAAACTGGCTCAAACCTGGGCACAGAATAAGTAATAGACCTGGGTCACCCAGACGCGTCTTGCTTGACTCTTGAGGGTCCAACATCCTCTCGTCCTAAAAGGTATCAGTTAAATAATATAGAAATACTGTCATGTTTTTTGTGCTATTAAATACCACCTAGCCGTAAAATACTATCAGTAAAATTAAGTCTTTCTCAAGCATAGGAGGACTTTTGATGTCAATAACGATGATTTCTAATTGGATTAATATGGAACTATTGCCTTGTTTGCGCCGACTAAAGATATTTATTCCTAAGCCGGCAAAGGGTATTCCTAGCCGGCACAGGGTATTTCCTACCAGGCAAAATACCTATACATTTAGCAAATTTACTGGAGACCGTAAAAGTCTTATTTCCCATATGTTTTAGGTACTAGTACCTAGTTAACTTAGTTCTGTAGGGGATACCTAGTTCTATACACAGATCGTTGCTAAGATAACTTAAAAACATCTGGCGAACAAGGCGAACTGATGGGGTGAAACACATGCCCTAGAGCTGGCCAATCATGTGCAAGCGCATCAGCTGTTTACCCATCCCTCGTTATTTGCTAATCTCTACCATGTTTTGAAACTGGGAGGGATCAAATCGCTTTGGCAAAAGTTTAGTGGGCGATGTTTTTATTGTTAAACCTGCCAGTATTATTCTTGATGATAATTTAATTGTTTTATTAATAATTACCAAACCGATGCTCACACTGTGTTTAAACAGTTGGACACAAACACAATGTAAAGCCTTAAGAAAATACTCAATATATAGCTATGATTGTTTTTGTGTCTAAGAAGCTTACAAAGCGGACTAATACTTAAAACAGGGTACGTATATTAAAATAGTATTCTTACCTACATATTTATGTATTATGTAGGTATATACTCGTATATATATTCAACACAGATGATTGAAAGAGAGACAAACTTTAAATTCCTACAAGTAACTACGTAGGCGGTTCTAGTAAGTATTTTGATATTTTCATGTTTGTAAACAACTAATAAAAAGTCATGGCCAAACCGCGCCAAAACAACTTTTTACACAAACAATAGGTATACGTAGTTTGATAAACCATAACTGTTGATTGTGATCTACTTATTTTTTGCTGACGATTTTTCCTTAAACCATGATGTTGTGTAGATCCTATTACACTATTCTGTGGTAGATCGTTGGTTGTGTTGGTGTTTTGCTCGATTCAAATTAGTCACTTAATGGAATGACGAATACGTTTTTACGCTTCATAAAGTTATAACAGTTACAGTATCTATAATGCAGTGTGAACCAAGTTTCGTGCAGTCCTAGGACTTTAGGGTTCCGTATTTTTGTCCGTATCGTATGGGCCTGTCCACATTACCACGGCGCGGCGTCGTAAACGTGAAACGGCGCGGCAGAAAGCGGCGGCAGAAGGCTCGGTGCCGTGCCGTTTCACGTTAACGACGCCGCGCCGTCATAATGTGGACAGGCCCTTAGTCAGTCATTTTTAGATGTACGGATCAGCGGAACCACAAAACCAACAATCTGTTATTTAATATACGAGAAATTCTGATGGGCGAAGGGCCCAGTTGCGAAGCGTCCATACAACTCAATTCCCACCGGGTTGCCCAGTTTTCAACCAGACCAGTTCTTTGACTACGGCACATGAAGAATAAGTTAGGGAAATAATTTCCGGCTTTCCTAAGAATATTTTTGACGCGCCGCCACTGGAAGGGCCTGTCCACATTACCACGACGCGGCGTCGTAAACGTAAAACGGCGCGGCACAAAGCGGCGGCGGAAAGGCTCGGTGCCGTGCCGTTTCACGTTAACGACGCCGCGCCGTGGTCAATGTGGACAGGCCCTAATGCCGCGGCGCGAGTCAAAAAACTTGAATAACCTTGCATAAACAGATTTAGGTTCGCGTCTTTCCTGTGGACATATCAAAAGTAGGTCTACAAAGCTCAATTTTGGATTGGACTCGTAACGTAACCCACAGAAACAGCGTCTCCGTTTCTATTAATCCACGTGATAAAAGAATAACTTACATGCACATAAGCCGTTAACTATTGACCACAGAAGGGATGACTTGTTTTTTCAAGTGTTCTTATGACTTATGACCCGGATATCTTATATCTTTAAACGAGCAATTCTTGTATATTTATTTATTTTGGGGATCTCGGAAACGGCTCTAACGATTTTGATGAAATTTGGTATGTGGGGATTTTCGGGGACCAGGATAATGATATGATAATGATAATAAGTCTTTATTGCCACAACAAAACAAGGAAAACAACATACAAATACAGATAAATAAAGAAAAACAGCGTGAAATTAAGAAAAAAAATTACAATCAATATAAAAAAGCGCCGAAAAAAAAACTAATTTAGAATACAATTTAAAACTAAAATTGTGGCAATGGGTACCAGGCTCAGCATATGCTGAAACTTGCAAGCTCAGCGCTGATTTTCAGTCTGGCCCCTAGCCCCTCCCTTTAGGTCGTGTCGTGACCCATTAGTGATGTGTGTTGGTGGATACTAGGTAGACGCAAATGTTGCAAAAAATATATAAATATAAACAGTAAATTAATACTTATATAACAAACTAAATTTATAATATATATATTTAATATAAATCGAAAGGAATCGATCTAGCTAGGTCTCATAACGGGGAATATATATTGCTAATATTGAGCGCCCAGATATTGCTAATATTGAGTAACTAGAACAAAGTCCTAATTGTTCCCAGGGGTCCTCCGCCAGTATTACAACGATGACGCCGACTCCTGGGCGTGGGTGCGCGTCGCCGTCCGTGGCGGCTGCCTGCTGGCGTGGCGCGACGGCACCCTCCCCCGCCGCCCGGCCGCCCGCCTGCCCCTCCGACACCTGCACCTGCGCCCTGCGCAGACGCTGCCCAACGCCTTCCAGCTGTCCAGATTGCGGGACGACGCAGCAGTCGCTACATTTCAGGTAAGAACTCATTTCAAATGTCGATGAAGTGTCAGGGCGCTGTCGTATTTGGGGTGATACCCATAAATCAAAAGATTAAGCGTCTTCTCTGCACAACAACTCCGGTACGTTTTCGTCTAAAGCTGCTAAAACACGTTCTTCTTTGAGCAATTCTAAAAGGGGCTTTACCACCAGGACTAAAGCTACCTATGCGTTACTCAAAATGTAGCAGGTCTGTTGGAAAACTCGGCCATAGGCCAAAGATGTCGGACGCTAAAGCGAAACGCGCCTTTTCTTAGACAATCGAATAATTCGCACATTCTACTATCCAGCAGTGCAAGTCGATTTCAAAAACTAAGGACAGACCCATCTGTAGGTGCAATTTGGCAAACATTTGTTACACCCAAATGGCAACTGTAAACAGTCACTTGATCACTTCTTGAACAACGAAGAAGGAAGAAGCAATCAAACTTTCCACTACCCCCTAACCCACAGTTCTCCTGTCATATCTGCGGGAGACAATGCCGCTCCCGTATAGGCTTACTCGTACATAGCCACACTAAAAAGTGTACAAATCAAGTCGCTGCTTAAATCGTCTGTCTAAGACGTAAAATGCCTATGATGAAACAGTCACTTACTGAACTTTATATGTCAGTTAACAAATAAAGTAAGACCCCTTTCAAACAGCATAGGGTCAAATAAAATGGGTAGCATTTAACGAACCACCAAATTAATTGCCGAATGATGCCCTAAAAAAATACATTTGATTACCAAAAATACTAGATTCGCACCAAATTTTCAACTCCATTTAAATATAAAGTGCAACTCGAAGAAGTAACATGTCGATAACCTATTAAATTAAATTGTTACCAAATAAATTAGTCTCTACCCAAAAATACTTAATGATCACCTAATTTCAAACACCAAATTTCATATAATTCGCATCCAAATATAACTGGGATCGTAATCCTATTAAAATTAATTACACCCAAATAATTCTTTCGATACCCAGAAATACTACATGATCACCTAATTTCAAGCGTCATTTGTTTCATCAAATTAATATCTAGTCTATTATACCGGATCTACGCAATGTAAGTAACGCAAGCGTCATGTTTCGGATTCATCGAGCGACATGTGTCGGACCGACACGCGACATGTTCGGGCTCATCTAGCGACATGTTTCGGACTCACACGCGACATGTTTCGGATCCAGCGACATGTCTCGGACCCATCGAGCGACATGTGGATGTCATCGAGCGACATGTTTCGGACTCACACGCGACATGTTTCGGATCCAGCGACATGTCTCGGACCCATCGAGCGACATGTTGGGGTCATCGAGCGACATGTTTCGGACTCACACGCGACATGTTTCGGATCCAGCGACCTGTCTCGGACCCATCGAGCGACATGTTGGGGTCATCGAGCGACATGTTTCGGACTCACACGCGACATGTTTCGGATCCAGCGACCTGTCTCGGACCCATCGAGCGACATGTTGGGGTCATCAAGCGACATGTTTCGGACTCACACGCGACATGTTTCGGATCCAGCGACATGTCTTGGACCCATCGAGTGACATGTTGGAGTCATCGAGCGACATGTGTCGGACCGACACGCGACATGTTCGGGCTCATCGAGCGACATGTTTCGGACTCACACGCGACATGTTTCGGATCCAGCGACATGTCTCGGACCCATCGAGCGACATGTTGGGGTCATCGAGCGACATGTTTCGGACTCACACGCGACATGTTTCGGATCCAGGGACATGTCTCGGACCCATCGAGCGACATGTTGGGGTCATCGAGCGACATGTTTCGGACTCAAACGCGACATGTTTCGGATCCAGCGACATGTCTCGGACCCATCGAGCGACATGTTGGAGTCATCGAGTGACATGTGTCGGACCGACACGCTACATGTTCGGGCTCATCGAGCGACATGTTTCGGACTCACACGCGACATGTTTCGGATCCAGCGACATGTCTCGGACCCATCGAGCGACATGTTGGGGTCATCGAGCGACATGTTTCGGACTCACACGCGACATGTTTCGGATCCAGCGACATGTCTCGGACCCATCGAGCGACATGTTGGGGTCATCGAGCGACATGTTTCGGACTCACACGCGACATGTTTCGGATCCAGCGACATGTCTCTGACCCATCGAGCGACATGTTGTGGTCATCGAGCGACATGTTTCGGACTCACACGCGACGTTGTAGTTACCGAGTGACATGTTTTGAACTAACACGCGACATGTTCGGGCTCATCAAGCGACAAGTTTCGGATCCAGCGACATGTCTCGGACCCATCGAGCGACATGTTGGGGTCATCGAGCGACATGTTTCGGACTCACACGCGACATGTTTCGGATCCAGCGACATGTCTCGGACCCATCGAGCGACATGTTGGGGTCATCGAGCGACATGTTTCGGACTCACACGCGACATGTTTCGGATCCAGCGACATGTCTCTGACCCATCGAGCGACATGTTGTGGTCATCGAGCGACATGTTTCGGACTCACACGCGACGTTGTAGTTACCGAGTGACATGTTTTGAACTAACACGCGACATGTTCGGGCTCATCAAGCGACAAGTTTCGGATCCAGCGACATGTCTCGGACCCATCGAGCGACATGTTGGGGTCATCGAGCGACATGTTTCGGACTCACACGCGACATGTTTCGGATCCAGCGACATGTCTCGGACCCATCGAGCGACATGTTGGGGTCATCGAGCGACATGTTTCGGACTCACACGCGACATGTTTCGGATCCAGCGACATGTCTCTGACCCATCGAGCGACATGTTGTGGTCATCGAGCGACATGTTTCGGACTCACACGCGACGTTGTAGTTACCGAGTGACATGTTTTGAACTAACACGCGACATGTTCGGGCTCATCAAGCGACAAGTTTCGGATCCAGCGACATGTCTCGGACCCATCGAGCGACATGTTGGGGTCATCGAGCGACATGTTTCGGACTCACACGCGACATGTTTCGGATCCAGCGACATGTCTCTGACCCATCGAGCGACATGTTGGGGTCATCGAGCGACATGTTTCGGACTCACACGCGACGTTGTGGTTACCGAGTGACATGTTTTGGACTAACACGCGACATGTTCGGGCTCATCAAGCGACATGTTTCGGATCCAGCGACATGTCTCGGACCCATCGAGCGACATGTTGGGGTCATCGAGCGACATGTTGGGGTCATCGAGCGACATTTTGGGGTCATCGAGCGACATGTTTCGGACTCACACGCGACATGTTCGGGCTCATCAAGCGACATGTTTCGGACGCATCCAGCGACATGTTTCGGATCCAGCGACATGTCTCGGACCCATCGAGCGACATGTTGGGGTCATCGAGCGACATGTTTCGGACTCACACGCGACATGTTTCGGATCCAGCGACATGTCTCGGACCCATCGAGCGACATGTTTCGCACGCATCCAGCGACATGTTTCGGATCCAGCGACATGTCTCGGACCCATCGAGCGACATGTTGGAGTCATCGAGCGACATGTTTCGGACTCACACGCGACATGTTCTGGCTCATCCAACGACATGTTTCGGACTCAACAGGTGGTGGTTCTGGCGCTTCGCCGGCCGCTACCGCGGCACGCTCGCTTCGCTCGCTCGGCTCGCGCGTTGTATATATATATATATATATATGTATATAACACATTTTGAGTCCGAAATATGTCGCTTGATGAGCCCGAACATGTCGCGTGTTAGTCCGAAACATGACGCTCGATGACCCCAACATGTCGCTCGATGGGTCCGAGACATGTCGCTGGATCCGAAACATGTCGCGTGTGAGTCCGAAACATGTCGCTCGATGACCACAACATGTCGCTCGATGGGTCCGAGACATGTCGCTGGATCCGAAACATGTCGCGTGTGAGTCCGAAACATGTCGCTCGATGACCCCAACATGTCGCTCGATGGGTCCGAGACATGTCGCTGGATCCGAAACATGTCGCTGGATGCGTCCGAAACATGTCGCTTGATGAGCCCGAACATGTCGCGTGTTAGTCCGAAACATGTCGCTCGATGACTCCAGCATGTCGCTCGATGGGTCCGAGACATGTCGCTGGATCCGAAACATGTCGTTGTGTGAGTCCGAAACATGTCGCTCGATGACCCCAACATGTCGCTCGATGGGTCCGAGACATGTCGCTGGATCCGAAACATGTCGCGTGTGAGTCCGAAACATGTCGCTCGATGACCCCAACATGTCACTCGATGAGTCCGAGACATGTCGCTGGATCCGAAACATGTCGCGTGTGAGTCCGAAACATGTCGCTCGATGACCCCAACATGTCGCTCGATGGGTCCGAGACATGTCGCTGGATCCGAAACATGTCGCGTGTGAGTCCGAAACATGTCGCTCGATGAGCCCGAACATGTCGCGTGTCGGTCCGACACATGTCGCTCGATGACTCCAACATGTCGCTCGATGGGTCCGAGACATGTCGCTGGATCCGAAACATGTCGCGTGTGAGTCCGAAACATGTCGCTCGATGACCCCAACATGTCGCTCGATGGGTCCGAGACATGTCGCTGGATCCGAAACATGTCGCGTGTGAGTCCGAAACATGTCGCTCGATGACCCCAACATGTCGCTCGATGAGTCCGAGACATGTCGCTGGATCCGAAACATGTCGCGTGTGAGTCCGAAACATGTCGCTCGATGACCCCAACATGTCGCTCGATGGGTCCGAGACATGTCGCTGGATCCGAAACATGTCGCGTGTGAGTCCGAAACATGTCGCTCGATGAGCCCGAACATGTCGCGTGTCGGTCCGACACATGTCGCTCGATGACCCCAACATGTCGCTCGATGGGTCCGAGACATGTCGCTGGATCCGAAACATGTCGCGTGTGAGTCCGAAACATGTCGCTCGATGACCCCAACATGTCGCTCGATGGGTCCGAGACATGTCGCTGGATCCGAAACATGTCGCGTGTGAGTCCGAAACATGTCGCTCGATGACCCCAACATGTCACTCGATGGGTCCGAGACATGTCGCTGGATCCGAAACATGTCGCATGTGAGTCCGAAACATGTCGCTCGATGACCCCAACATGTCGCTCGATGGGTCCGAGACATGTCACTGGATCCGAAACATGTCGCGTGTGAGTCCGAAACATGTCGCTCGATGAGCCCGAACATGTCGCGTGTCGGTCCGACACATGTCGCTCGATGACTCCAACATGTCGCTCGATGGGTCCGAGACATGTCGCTGGATCCGAAACATGTCGCGTGTGAGTCCGAAACATGTCGCTCGATGACCCCAACATGTCGCTCGATGGGTCCGAGACATGTCGCTGGATCCGAAACATGTCGCGTGTGAGTCCGAAACATGTCGCTCGATGACCCCAACATGTCACTCGATGGGTCCGAGACATGTCGCTGGATCCGAAACATGTCGCGTGTGAGTCCGAAACATGTCGCTCGATGACCCCAACATGTCGCTCGATGGGTCCGAGACATGTCACTGGATCCGAAACATGTCGCGTGTGAGTCCGAAACATGTCGCTCGATGAGCCCGAACATGTCGCGTGTCGGTCCGACACATGTCGCTCGATGACTCCAACATGTCGCTCGATGGGTCCGAGACATGTCGCTGGATCCGAAACATGTCGCGTGTGAGTCCGAAACATGTCGCTCGATGACCCCAACATGTCGCTCGATGGGTCCGAGACATGTCGCTGGATCCGAAACATGTCGCGTGTGAGTCCGAAACATGTCGCTCGATGACCCCAACATGTCGCTCGATGGGTCCGAGACATGTCGCTGGATCCGAAACATGTCGCGTGTGAGTCCGAAACATGTCGCTCGATGACCCCAACATGTCGCTCGATGGGTCCGAGACATGTCGCTGGATCCGAAACATGTCGCGTGAGAGTCCGAAACATGTCGCTCGATGACCCCAACATGTCGCTCGATGGGTCCGAGACATGTCGCTGGATCCGAAACATGTCGCTGGATGCGTCCGAAACATGTCGCTTGACGAGCCCGAACATGTCGCGTGTTAGTCCGAAACATGTCGCTCGATGAGTCCAACATGTCGCTCGATGGGTCCGAGACATGTCGCTGGATCCGAAACATGTCGTTGTGTGAGTCCGAAACATGTCGCTCGATGACCCCAACATGTCGCTCGATGGGTCCGAGACATGTCGCTGGATCCGAAACATGTCGCGTTTGAGTCCGAAACATGTCGCTCGATGGGGTCAACATGTCGCTCGATGGGTCCGAGACATGTCGCTGGATCCGAAACATGTCGCGTGTGAGTCCGAAACATGTCGCTTGATGATCCCAACATGTCGCTCGATGGGTCCGAGACATGTCGCTGGATCCGAAACATGTCGCGTGTGAGTCCGAAACATGTCGCTCGATGAGCCCGAACATGTCGCGTGTCGGTCCGACACATGTCGCTCGATGACCCCAACATGTCGCTCGATGGGTCCGACACATGTCCCTGGATCCGAAACATGTCGCGTGTGAGTCCGAAACATGTCGCTCGATGACCCCAACATGTCGCTCGATGGGTCCGAGACATGTCGCTGGATCCGAAACATGTCGCTTGATGAGCCCGAACATGTCGCGTGTTAGTCCAAAACATGTCACTCGGTAACCACAACGTCGCGTGTGAGTCCGAAACATGTCGCTCAATAATTAATTTGAATGTATTAACTACAATATAGCTTGTAATGTGTATAATATTTGGACGTAATTCTAATAACAAATGATGCACGAGATTTGGTGGTAGTTTAGTATTTTTGGTGGTACTTGAGAATTTTTTGATGCGATTATAAAATTTCAGGGAACGCAATAAGTAAAATAGCTGCTACTGCTGGAATAATAGGTATGAGTGGTTAGGTGATCTGAAATTGATGGTCGATACATTTTTTTGAGTGTTCAGCCTTATTTTAGGGTTCGAAAATTTGGTGATATCAAAAGTTATTTAGGTGATCATTTTATTTGTTCCCAAATAAAATCACCGCATAATATTACCCGCCGGGAAACCCGATTTCCTGGCGCTATGCGCTGTTATTGTTGATGGCGACATAAACTATAACTTCCTTCCTCACCGCTTAACTCACTCGTTATGTGAGACTGTAACATTTTATTGTCTCCTTGACTAGTCGAATAGTAGATCATATCTATATCGTCGGAATAAATTACTTTAAAATAGTCGGCAATATGTAGATGCTACACACAGTACACACACACACACACACACACACACACAACACAAGAACAGTTGATTGTGACACTCGCAACATTTTTGTAACAGCTTCTGTACTCGCACAATTTGACAATAAATGATTTCAAATTCGGTATATTAACTAAACTAAACTAGGTAGGTACTATTTTTTTCTGACATTAAACTGAAGTATTTTTAGGAACTACTTACGAAAGCAATATTTGAGGATAGGTGACAAAACCACTGCCACCACAGCCGCTGAAGCTGCTGAGGTGTAAGGAATATGACTTTCAGTCAGGAGGGTCATGCGTTCACATCACATCCCTAAACTCGCACCCATGTTATTCAAGAAATGAAAATGAAAAATAGTTTAACATTCAAACATTTTTACATAACTAAGCTAAAAATCTCACATTATGATGAATTCGGTCTAATGAACAAGGTCTAGTTTTTCATCATGCTTGGAAGGTCAGATGACAGTCACTTTCGTAAAATGCCTACGCCAAATCTTAGGTGCCCAAGAAGACTCTTTAGGGATCGTCCTAATTGGCGCGCGACTACGCGATGATCGCGCGATCGCGCGACTTTAACTTAGAATATTTACCTACTAGTAAAAGTCACGAATTCGCGCGATAATAGTGTAGTCGCGTTTGTTTTAGCACGATCCCATTAGGACACCTATTCGAGTTATATATATACCCGCTTGAATTTCACTTGCGCGATGGCGCGATCGCGCGATCATCGCGTTGTATTAGGACGATCCCTTAGCTTAGACTATAGGGTGTGCAAATGCAAACCGAGATTGACAATTCGAGATCTTGCCTTAAAGATCTTCTTTAGGATTAGGTATTACAGCCGAGAAGACGGTAGAGAAAACGTGTGTCAAACCCATTTATTTATAAATAGTTGGAATAGAACACCATTTTAGGTATGACCACATATAATCCTTCCATTTCTTTGGCACGTAATATCATATTATGCTGCACGTGTGCCACTAATTATTTGCATAAACAATTGAGTTAATGTATCATTTATTAGCAATGAACGTTATTATTTACCGAGATTTATTGTACTAGTTCTTAGGAGTAGTAAACAAGGGAGGTAATAATTTTATAATTGATATCGATGTTGCATAATAATGTGTTATTATAAGTCATGCCAGATTGTACAGCATTCCATTGCATGGGACTTAATTATAATGTTAATTAACTCTTGAGAAAATAATATGGCATTATTACTATCTACTTATTATTACCTGCCATCTACCTAGTTGTTAGTGACCCTGTCTAGAAAGCCGGTGGGTCCAGGGTTTGAATCCAATGCGTCGTTTGTTTATCCTTCTACGACTTCTAAGCAAAGCAAAGTAGTTAAAGCTAGGACATTAGTACAACCATTGGCGACGATTTTTTTGTATTCATAGTGCATTATTACAGTAGTCACGTCCACCCGGTCATTGTCTAGACACAATGCTTTCATAAATAATTAACAACAGTTATTGTATACGTACTATTAGGTAACGAACTCTTACTCAAATGGAGAAGCGACTAGGGTCATTTACGAAAATTACTCAGATTATAGTGTTCTTATTCACAAGCGTGAGCCTTACTTATTGGTATTACAAAGATGTGGTAATTTTTAATAGCACCCAACATAAAATTTAAACAGCTTGCATACGTGGATAGACAACTGTCATCGCAGTACATTGAGACATTGAGGTTATACATTTTACCGGAATGCCAACCAAATGAGTACCGAAGCTACTTATTTCAAACACTAAAATTAGTAAACGCGGGAGAAATACCTAGTTCTTGTATTGTTTCCTGCCAATTGAGATGTGGAGCGTTACGGGTAATAATGATAAGACGAGACTCGAGGAAATACTGATTTAACACTGATTTAATACTGATTTATTGAGTAACAATTACACTGCTTTTATACTAACAGTTTGGTATGTGAAATAGAACATATGGTAATACTATCTTCTTGGAATCAATATCAAGGTCTCTCGCATTCCTTTGTTCTGAGAAAAGGTACAAAGGTTAATATTAGTTAAGTTTCCATCAGATGTGTATCAGCTGTGATCAGCTGAGTTATTAGGGTGTGACTACACCACAGCTTCCCCGTTTTTTTGAGACAAAAAATAGTAAAATACATAACTACTATTTTTTGGCTATAGTAAACTTAATTAACTTATGTCTATGGTTTACATGGTTTCTTAACTAATCTTAAGGCTATGGTATACATGGTTTCTTAATGTATCTTAATACTACTTACAATGTTTACATTTCTCGTTCCTTATATGGTAGGTGGTATGCGATCAGATGGATCGACATAATCCTTTTAGCATCGTAATATCAATTTTTAAAATAAACATTGTTTTTTTTTTTTTTTTTTTTAATACACTTATTAATAGTACTATAAGGTAATACATTTATTCGGAAATAGTAATGGAAAAAAAATAAAACTAAATATAAATGAACTTATTTCTAAATTTATATTATTTACGAGAAATCAAAGAAATCTCATATTACTTTTTGACATTATATTTTTTCAAACAGAATGAGAAATATTTATTAAAACGGATACAGTAAATAAATTAAAACTAAACTAAATCTAATGATACAAAATTTTCTTTATCTATACTAATATAACTGGAATTGAATACTCGCTTTGATGACGACGCTTGTTTTGTATATGGTATTTTCTTTTTTTATATATAATTATATATTTTATAATACATAAATTATGGTATTCTTTTATGATAATACCATTATTAGTTTGTGTTTACGACGTTGCACCATGTCGTTATTTTTCTTTTGTTTGTTATAATTTTTTTTTTTTTTTTTACCATAGTAACAAATATTGTGTACATCAATATTTGTCATTATTTTTTAATTTATTTTTAAACCATTATCATTGTGACTTGCAAGTTAATATTTTATTTTTATATTCTGGGAATCTATTTTTATTTTGATAAAACTGATCCTATATTTATGCTCGATACGTCTGTGTGTATCGTGAACGTATTGTAACTCGAGAAGTCCAGATGTTGTTGTACAGGTGGACTGTTTTAGTTGCTATTTTTAAATTTGTAAATCTTAATCATATTATCACCTCGTCATCAAGCGGCATTATTTCTTATTTACTTAATTATTTATAACATAAATTGGTTTAATACCATAAAGTTTACACATTATTAGATTAAAAAAATATTACTTTTTTAACAATTTGATAAAATTAATTATTATCGTTCTTTATTATTAATTAAAATTTTACTTTAAAAAAATCTACGTCACTCAATAGTTAAATATATTTTTTAAACATACTACTTACATTGTAGTAAAAGCTTTATAAGTACCTTAATTAATTACTTCTTCACGTGGATTGATGGTCAGCTGGTGATCA
Organism: Cenopis cana; assembly: GCA_951800055.1. Classification (NCBI taxonomy): domain Eukaryota; kingdom Metazoa; phylum Arthropoda; class Insecta; order Lepidoptera; family Tortricidae; genus Cenopis; species Cenopis cana. The sequence goes on from OX637488.1 coordinate 12,333,933, forward strand.
GCTGTCTGGCTTTTATGGACCTGAAGTCATCTGTGTGGTATCAGCTGTTGAACAGCTGGGCTGTTGAGCGGCGGCGCGGCTGGTGCTGGCGACGCTCTGCTCTGGCTTGTTCGGCTTCAGTAGAGCTGGCTGGCTGGCGCAGTGGATCTGACTGGCTGGCGTAGCGTAGTGGAGCTGGATGGCTGGCGCAGTGCGCCGCCAGTACGGCACAAAGCCGCACTGACACTTGGTTCTTCCTCTAATAACGTTGGCAATGCGGTGCTGAAGCGGCTGACGTTGGTGACTATATCAGGGCTGCCTTGAGCAGACCGTCTGGAAGGGTCGCCATGAGAGGCGCCCTCCACTTAGTTGTTCGGCATTGAAAGGGTCGCCATGAGATGTGCGGTGCTCTGGCAGAGTCGCTGATGAAGTGACCTGCTCTCAGTATCTTGGTTCTGGCACTTGTTCACTAATTCAGGGCTGCCTGTGGCAGCCCGCCTGGCAGGGTAGCCATGAGATGTGGAGCGTTACGGGTAATAATGATAAGACGAGACTCGAGGAAATACTGATTTAACACTGATTTAATACTGATTTATTGAGTAACAATTACACTGCTTTTATACTAACAGTTTGGTATGTGAAATAGAACATATGGTAATACTATCTTCTTGGAATCAATATCAAGGTCTCTCGCATTCCTTTGTTCTGAGAAAAGGTACAAAGGTTAATATTAGTTAAGTTTCCATCAGATGTGTATCAGCTGTGATCAGCTGAGTTATTAGGGTGTGACTACACCACACAATATTACCAATAACAACTGCACATCGTTTGAACAATGATACTTAGTGAAATCTTAATATCTTTAAACGAACAATTCTTCAAAATTGTCTTATAAGTTGCAGATATTCACGTGTTCACGGCTGAGGTTCAAAACTTCAAACGTCTGACCAACAAAACCTTACCATGCTTAATGAACCGCAAAAACATGAAACGTACAGCGTTTTTGTACTGCTGTAATACTGTTGACCAATATTGGATACGTGAGGATGTAATTTTGCTGCTGTTGACCAACTAATGAGACGCAGCGTCAGAATTGACCAATCAATATCAAACAGCGTGCTAGACTGTTTGTAAAACATTAGATTAGTACACGTTTTCTGTCGAAACATTTATTGTAGCGGTCGAAGTATAAATGTCTTATACGTTTGGGTAGTATTAGTTATCTTTTGGACTAAGTAACGTCGGGTTGACACGATGACCTACAAATGTCAGGGTTGTCGTGTATGATTCATAATTATTTTATTGATTGATCCGTGTCGGATTGCATGGAGACGAATTGCTCCATATACGAAATTATAGGCTCTGTCCTGTTTTATGAATCAGCATACCTACCGTGGTTTAGCAGTTATAAAAGTTAAGCTCATAACGGACTTTGCGCAACAAGTATTTTTTTACCTTTTATAGGTCATAGTAAATACAAATATCGTCTTGCAAGACGTTCGGGTCCCCTTCGAGACCCGCCTTTCTCACGATTCGCTCTTTAATAGACCTCCATAAAGAGCAACACCCGTAAATCATGCCTTTGTGCTGAGCGACCTTTTGATGTGACTATTACCATAAGAAGGGCTAGATGCGCGAAGGTGTTGACACGCAAAGGAAACACGTTTCGACGAACGTCTTGAGCGCACAGACATAATAGGTTAAATACTAGTAAAGTGAACCAGTGATCTTACCGGTAACTGCTTACGGCTCTATGAAATTTGCATATGAATTTTACGTAACTAGATATCGAACATCATGCCGCAATCTTTAATTAAGTCTTTTATTGCGAGAGGTAACGTCATGTCTCTCATTGTTACAGGCTTGCAACGCAACGGAATACGCAAGATGGGTGCGCGCGTTGTGTGTCGAAATCCTCGGCCAAACGCCGCTCCCACAAGTCCGGTTTCTGGACGTCCTATCCGCCGCGGACACCGCGATCCGGGAACCAAAGAAGGCCCTGCAGGACACTCCATCATGTCCTCCCCGTCCCCCGCCCCGCGCCCGCCGGAGGCTCATCTCCTCACCAGAGACGCAGCTGCCCCGGCGGGACCACTCGCCTGCTGCGACGGACGAGGGCATCGTCGTCGAAGACGACGACTACGACTCATCGTCCGACCGCAGCCTCGACCTCTCCCTGTCTCTGTCCCTCGACGCCTTGAAGACCACTGACTTGGTCGATGCGCCCGTAAGGAAAGCGGAGGTCGTCAAATGCGACAATTGCAGCAAATTGAGCGCGCCGCAACATCACACGCTGCCGCGCGCGGCGCGATCCGGCGAATCGGAGCAAGGTCGCCATCGGTACCTAAAACGTTGGGAGGGGACGGCGGGGGGTGCGGAGCGGGGCCGGTACGCTATAGAAGCAGCAAGGCGGAAAACTTCCTCATTAGAGCACAGGGCGAGATCCTGCTCGCCTAATGCACACGAAGCCGTCGCTCAGTATGTGCCAGTGAAAGAGCGTAAAGCGCTTTTCGAATCATTATCACAGTCTGGGAGTAGTTTGGCGAGGAGTACGGAGCAGCTGACGCGGCTAGTGGTGGTTCCGGAGACGACGCCTCGTCGGGCGACGTCGTTGCATGACTTGCAAGCGCCGCCGACTAGGTCTGTGAGTGACTTGCGCCAGTTCTTCGAAGCTGTAGCCCGAGGGTCTGGTTCCACACCCTGTGCATTTATGCAGCGGCACAGCGCGCCGCCTAACCCTGGTCCTCGAGGTTTCACGTCACTCACGTGCGCTTGAGCCCCCTTATCTCCTATTGTACATAGTATTGTAGATAACTCACGGCGTTGACCGCCGGCTGTCTCACTAAGTCGTTCGTTTTAAGACTGTTAAAAGTATTGTTATAGAACTACCTAATATAAAATTAAATGAGATGTATCTATTATACCTAACTACTTTTTTACATTCCTCAAAACCTACATAGATTGGACTTCTCCCTCTTTGTTTATTGTTTATTTAGAAAGGAAGCGCGTAACTTACATCACAGGGTTTCGGAAAATTAAATCCACTATCTATTCGCACAAAACTCTGTCTTAGGCACCCAACCAACACCTATCCAATTTACAGTAGAGAAGTTGTGAAACCATTAACTGCTGTCGAACATGCGAGAACTCTTTATTGTGAAATGAGACAAGCAGCGCGCTTTGTTCAAATCACAGTTCAACTACAATTTCTACGGCAACGGTGTGAGCATTTCGACATTTGAAATGTCACTCGGGCCGGCAAAGGTCGCTCTTGGGAATCGTCCTCCAAGCTCACTTACAAAACAGTAAAGAGTACAACTTTTTGAATCGTATATAGAGGGTATAAGGTTTAAATTTGTATGCATAGTTTGATCGTGAGCCTAAACTCTTCTCCTTTGTTATGATATGATTTGAGTAACTTATCGTATCAATATTGTTTGAAAATAGTGGAGGATTTGTTATTGGAACGAAACTCGTGCGCTGACGAGAGACTTTGTATAAGTAGGTACTTTGACTTGAATATTGTAGGTGTACCTACTAATTATCTATCTATAGGTACAGTCAAGGGGACTTGGACCTTATTTCAATGGAATAAGGTGCAAAAGTGTATACATATTGGTGCCCTTGACTGTACATAGCATTTATTGATTGTTTCTTGAATAACTTAGGTGGGCAAGTAAATAGCAACGTAGCAGGCGGGCAAATAACAGCATTTTGAGACTGTGTAAATATATTAGATCCTCGTACCTACTCTGGCGACGTTATTCATCATAAACATAATACTAAGTAAAGTGAAGTCAATCTCCAGCCAAGACAAAATCCTTCAGGGCCAGTGACCCTAATTCAGTAGTAACCCAAAGTGACACGCATTCCAAAGTGTAGGTATTAATAAATACTGTAGAGAACATTGCTAAGTGTTGGACAATTGTGCCAACACAACAATTAATTAGTGGAGTCAGAGGTGACACATCAACTAATAAATCCTCAATTAATTCTTCATTGGCAGTGTCCCTAATAGCTCCATTACGGCACTATCATGCAACAACTAATAATGAGAATAGAATTCCTTTCGACACACACTTTATTACCATGGAGACTCAATTAATAAAAGAGTGCTCGAATACTCAGTAAACTATTTTGAACAAGGAGTCACATCAAACAAAGCTTTGATACCGGAGACAGCTGTGAATTATTTGATCTGGGGGCCGATTTTTGAGTGTCAAACGCTCGACTTTTCACTCGAGATCTGTCAAAAAACTATGATGTTTTGGCAGATGTCGAGTGAAAAGTCGAGCGTTCGACACTCAAAAATCGGCCCCGATCTAACCCTCGCTTTATCCTTTAATCACTACGGCTACCATATTTATACTCGAACAGGGTAATATCATTTAGGTGTGAGACGAGGTGACGTGTAATAGAGAGGGTTTAAGTGGGGAGTTCGTCTTTTCTCTGTAGGATTCAATTTACCTAGAACTAAGACATCATAATCTAGCTAGTCTATCAAGTCTATGTCCGATAGAGTTAGTACTTAGTAGATAGTTGGTACATAATGCCATTAATAATTGCCTTTACTGTTAACATATTATTTTATTAAGAATCTAATTTACTCGTATTACACGTTCAAAATCAACGCATCCAAGCATCAACACTAGCCTAGCCCGATAATAGAAGTTGATCACAACGCGCGGGGCTCGTACGAACATCGCCAGTCTGAAAGAGTAAGAATGTATGAGTTGTGTTACGAGTATACCTACTGCCTTTCTGTTTTGAGTGGCTATACGGAAATTAACTTAGTAACTCATCAGCCTAGCTGCAGATGCACATTTCTTCATGTAACGGCGTCAATTGACCTACCTATTGTAGAATCCAGAAATACCAACTGAAATTACGAACAACAACATTAGGTACACGTTTAATGCTAAAAGTTAAAATATTTTCGAGTGTAAGTGGTAATAATAACCAAGGCTTCTTACGACACCACCAGAATTCACGACTTTACCCGTCAGATAAGCACTGAGCGTCCGCAGTTAAAACATTTAGAAAGCTAATGTGGATACAAGGCTGCACTTAAAGCTGCACTGTTATTTTATACTTTCCAAGACTTCACGTGGGGCAGTGTCAGGTGAAGACCGCAGGCCATCCGCGTGTGACCGCAATTATCCTTGCGTATTATACGCAAGGGCGATTCTGAGCATAGCCATAGAGGACGTAAACAGAACGGCAATTCTGAACATAACTATAGAGGGCAAAAATAGATAAAAAAAATAGATCATGACACACTCAAACAATAAAACACAAAAATCAGCAGTCTACCAATGATATCAAAAGTATGATAGGCCCGTCCGAATATTTTGAACTGAGATCCGGAATAGGCACGTGTCTTACTAGATTCCATTTTTAAATGCGCGACATGCGCTTCGACTTCGATGACAGCGACTCCATTCTTCCATTCTTCTGCCATTTAAATAAAAAATCTATGGTGTTCGTACCAATGGTACCGGGGTGGGGTTTTTAATACTAAGTCAACCCAGTTTAGTTTCGGCAACTAATGATCCGATACCTACGTTTAGTTTCAGTTCAGTGTTCATTTTCATAATAATACATTGATCAGTTTCATTCCAAATTATCTCTTAATGCATCACCAATAATAAAATCAATGTCTTACACAAGCTGTTTTGTAGATTACCACTACCCATCGCATCACTGAACGTCGATTGTAAGAATGGCAATTTTCTGAATGCTAAAGTACCTATAATCATGAAGGTCCCTACATATACATACATATCTATACTTGTTCTAGTTCCCATCTAGACTAGTTAAAACTCGAAGACAAAATTCAAGTCATACAAGTTCTGTATAATACTCAAGTAAGTAACTGACATTGTGCAGTCAGCTGTTCCCGATTGTAAAGAACACCTTTGTAAAATCCCCTCCTTTGCACGTGTTAGTTTGATCCGACCAAATTATAAGAAGGAATGTGGCCGTGTCTAATAGTGGCTGCACCCTCACAACCCGTAATTTAATCGTAACAAAAAACTCAACAAAAGCAGATAGAAAGGCAAAAAAACATTACAAAAGAACCGAGGGATGATACAGGTAGCGGCGTTATATAAGGGAATTTTGATTTGGACATGGTCTAATAGAACGCAAGCGGACGTCTTTGATAGTCATAAAACTGACCATTTTTGAGAGTTAACGTGAGCTAAGGCGATTAGCTTTGTAGTTTTATTATCCATTAATTAAGTCAGAGAGTCCATTTCTGTTTTACATTTTACGACTCATCAGGGATGTCTGCTGCCGCTGTTCCCAATTGTTTAACATCAGTTTAACATCAATTCGCATTTATGTTATAAATGAAAACATTAGAAGCAAACAGTACATTAAAGTCCATGGTATTTAGTTCACTAGAGCGTGTTGGCAGTCACATTTATGATATGTCTAATGGTTAACTATTCCGCGCTAATGGTTGAGTGCGGAGATACAGCAATGCGATACATAATACTACTTACTTATAGCTCGTAAATCTAAGGCATAAATGTTACAATCGCTTGGCATATCTATCTTGTTTCGTGGTTGTTTTTCTATACTTACAGCACGTAACCGCATATCGGTATCTATCTCGGTCAGTGAATGCTGGCCTTGAACGTGACTGCCCGATGTTTTGGTCCCGTTGGGCTGGTGTGATGCGTAATTAAATCAAACGTGGGAAGCCACTATGACCCCAATGTGGCGGGTCAAAGGGTGCAGGGAATCGTAAAAAGGAAAATAAAAACGTCGTTGAATTTCTCATCATTTACCGTCTTTTACATGCGATTTAACTTAGCTGCGGGACGCCGTTTGTGAAGTATCTACTGGAACCGCCGCAATAAGTCCACTTGTTTATTCAATACATATTAATACAGAAATTAGCATTTCGGTCCAGTTTATCACATCACTTTAAGTTAGCTGTGTTGAAATGACACGAGGTGTGACCATTCAAATTATATATGGAGATGTAAAGCATTAACATTATAAAGAAAGACGTAACTACAGCAATGTTGGAGACTATGTTAATGATAATTGTGGTCATTCATGTTTCATTTCAGTAAATCACCAGAGATTTAAGTGTAAGTATCTACACGGTTAAGTTAAGTACCTATACTAGATGGATAAATTAACTGAATCGCGAAGGACGTCAACAGAAGTCACAAATCATAAAACAAGAAGAAGACATCGACTTCTGTCTGCGTCCTTCACGATCAACGATGGAGTGTATGCACTCCAAGTATAAATTAACCAGCGATGACCACGATCCTTAACAAAGAGGGAACGGCCAGGGACATACATACATGTATACAGTTACTAGCCTTGATACTTATAGTATCAGTGACAATCTTTATATGATGACTATGATGATGTAGGACATAGTTGAGACAATGGGCGATTTGTATAATGTCTTTGCTCATCATGAGGCTTAATCACGCATCTCGAACTTGACCGGATTTCGGTCGGCCGCGTGCGCAGTGGAAGGTCATTGCTATGAGGTTATGAAGTTTGGTGAACGATTGTAAATGTAACGCGTAACAAGAGTTAATTTACTTCAATGGTTCTGTTACAGTATCGTGTCGTGACTGTAGCGCCTATACTTAGTTGTAAACTTAGGCAAAATGAACACGAAACGAGGTTAGTTTTTCTGCAATTCGCTGTAGATAATTTTACCAAAATTTCATTAAGTAAATTATCAATCGCAATGTCATCTTTGTCAAAAAAGTTAGGCTTCGGTGCACCAACATTATAAAATTTGTTCAGGGATAATGATCTCTGTAAAGATATTATGCAAACTTAAAAACAAATGATACAAATACTAGCTTTACTTAGTAATATGTCATTTCCTTTAACAACATTAAGGTTGCACAGAGAAAGTTAATAATAATGCAAGAAGCGTTTTCGAAAGTATATTAAAATTATTACTATATCTAACCACGTACGTGACTACAAGAGTGAAAATTACGACTTTTGTTATTTACTACCCATTCAACATGGGTGTTTAAACCAACAAATAAACCTTTATGGTTACGTGTCCCATTCACTTTTACATTTCACAGGGTCCCCTAGACTGACCATTTCACCATCTGAATCCGCAATTAAATGAAAGGATTCAGATAACCCGATTTATTCACTTTCAATACATTCAATGGCTTCCCTCACAATTGTTAAATACGGTAATACAGCTAGATATATCTGCGTTGACTTTCTCATAGTGTCGGAGACAGCTGTATTTTTCTAGTTTAGGTACCGGTCTGGTCAAGACTTCACCAACACACCTCTTTTCATTTATTTGGGTTGTGTACTTTATTCGATAGGATATAAAGTAACAAATTTTGAGCATGATACGAGTTTCTATAAATAGCAAACACCAGAAAAAAGTATAAGTAACACCTTGTTAAAAGATAACAGGTTTCAAACAGCTGTTACGAGTATAAAGCGGGGTAAGACCTGAATTCGCTTTAAAAGTGTGTCATAATATACAACAGTGCAGTTCAGTTTTTTTGCGATTTGAATAAATGGAAAGAAAATTCTTAGATTGTATATTTATCTTGCTTGATTACAATTATTACTTTTATTAGTTTAATTAACAGACCATGACCGTGTTTTTTGGTGTTCTGAGCCTAACTAAGGTATAAAGTACGTCAATTTGCAATACTCGACTTTGTTATACGTTTATTCTATGTGACAACTCCTGATTGATAAGAAATCCTGTATTTCATTGGTAGATGGATATACCTACTGCATAATATGTGTATTGAATGGGTCGGATGCATGAAGACATCGAGAAAAAGTCCAATTTGCAAATGATCGTGAGACAGGTTACGACTGACTGACTTCACACGAGGCCTTTGCTATTGTCAAAACTTCAATGAAGAACAAAAAGACGGCTGGAAATGCTTGCAGCAAAAGAAATCATGGACGGTAATTATGCACTACGTTAATTGTCTGGGTATATGTCCGCATTTAGAATTGTGGCTATGATCCTTCGTTTTTTCATCTCCCTAAGGTATGGCATAATTTCTGGAATAAAAAGAATAAAAAATATTTTCTTCTATTACAACGTAATCGGTTCAGCGATTTGAACGTAAAAAGACGTTATTAGTTAGCTAAATATATGTCTTTGTATTCATAATTAATAATATTAATGAATAGTATTATTTACTCATAGCTATACAAAAGTAATAAAATCATGTATTGCTAATAATACTTTATTAGTATTTAGGTATGTAAATCGTTTCTCCTTACAACTGATCCACCTGCAAAATGCCAGGCAAATAGGCCATCCTTAAACAATGGTAACTGGAGCACCTAAGGTCACCCAGGCCGAATACAAAAGACCTACAAACGACAATGATTTAATAAGATGATCATAGGAAGCGATCGTCTTTTGTCTACGTCCCGTTACGCGGGCAAAAAATGTTTTACAGCAAACAATGTAGGCAGGAGGTTGGCACCAAAATTACTTGCGGTATTCAAGAGTACAATGCTTTAGTTAATTAATATTATTTTTTTCGCCGCCAACCTGTTTTGCATGAGTGGCTTACAACGATATAGGCACTTAATTGTTTTCTGCAACTTGGTAGCGGCAGATGCAAGAGGCTATATTATATTGATCGACGCACGTGTCCATTTCGTGTACCAGTACTACTAGTACTAGTTATAAATATAGGTAGCAGCCCATGGCAGCCTGACCTGATGATAATCTTTGGGTAATATAAAGTCGGAAATGTTGGACCACATTCAGATACAGTTAATGTAGCAGATATGGAGATACATTTTTGAATATCAATACATTCGAAAACTGGGTGATAAGAATGTTGACGATGACGGTAAAAACAGCCCGCCCATTTAAACAGACACAATTAGTTATAATTATGATAGATAATTAATATGATAAATTAACAGGAAATCAATAAAAACACGATCGTTTATATGACCGCCCTAAAAAAACGGAAAGACAAAAGGATCGTAAGTACAACTTAAAGCATGTCCTTGTATGGCTTTGTGAAGTGACGTGTAAAAATGTCCTAAAGCGGAAGCGAGATTGAATCACAAGTATAATTATGCTTCTCAATTTATTAGCTAACCTTAGCGGCACTTCTGATTCACAGTTTCGAAGAAGATTGAACGTATTTGTCCTTCCGCAAGGGTATCGTTTTGGATATTTTCTACTTTATAGCCATGGTAATTGGGTCGATAAAATTAAAAATGTACATTGATACTTACATATATGCTAGGAAAAAGTCATTTATTACAACGGAACATTCCTGCGTACACCTGAAAAACATTACGCTCCTTCTAAGGCAGTTGAGTGAAGTATCTGAATAGGTTTTATCTGCTTTTATGTCTTTCCGAATACAAAGAACCTAATCAAACTTAAAATAAGGGTCTGATGTACTCAATTAGACTTACCTCAACAATTCCATTAGCGTTAGTGTGTTTAGGACTTTTCAAAGCAAATATTTTTGTTTCTTGTTTGCATGACGTCTTTGACGCCGTCGAGTTTAAAGAACCATCACAAGAATGAATTTTCGCTTTCTGAATAATCTTCAGTGGGACCTGACTTAAAATTATAATCACTGAGAGCACAGATAACAATGATATTGATGAACGTGTCGAGTTAATTCTTAGTGAACAAAAAAATCCATGTAGCTATCTCACTCAAGTAACATCTTATCTCCCAAAGTCTGGATATCTCCCAGTTTGACCTGATATTCTCCCATTTTTGTGTGATGAGCACGAATATTCGTTGCATTGATTGATTGTTGAATCTTATATGTTTTCTATGTATTTAAGTATACATTTATCTATAAAGCACAGTGTACTCGTCGGCGAGTACCCATATTACAAGATTTGCTTAGTTTGGGAATAGCTCGCTTTATGTAAGATCGCCCAATATTAAAAAAAAATATCAAGTTGGGCCTTAAAGTCGTGATAAAAAATAAACAATAATAAATAAAGTTTTTCACACAACGAAAAGTCTATTCCAAACAAAAGTGTTCCACTTTTAGATACCAGAATTTCCTTAAGTACAATATGCCCATTGCCCGTAATGTGTCGCATCTTTCAAACCTCGGCCATATAAATTCACATGCACCTCGTAAAGTAAATATTTCTATATTAAAATGGAGCATTCGGAAGCGGATGTTTTTATCATTTATTTGTTTAAGAACATTGTTATCGGTGGAAAAGTAATATTGATCCATACTTGTAACCTCGTTTGATTGATACTTCCTTTCTTTGTGTCGGAATAGTTCTTGACTCTACTACAGTAAAAGAACAGTTTAACAATATAAATGTAGGTTATAAAATCGGCCATACGGGCATATGACGATTATTCCGGATGTCTTCGGAAGTCCTAATACCAATTCATGCCGTAGACGAGGATTCTCCGTTAAATTTTCAATTTTTGATTTAAATCTATAACCATTTATGTATATCAATGATCTCCGCTGCATTGCCAAAAACAGTCGCTCGTTTATTGGTCCCAATTTAACCAATTTTAAGACGTGAGTCATCTCAAGTAGGAGTACATACATTAATCCTGAGCGTGACAGACTGTAGATGGCGTCGGGCGCCTGCTGATTACTCATTAGGTACATTCATTCATTATTTTAACTCTTGAAAACCAAAACATAGCCGACCCACTCCCAACCTTCACTTGAAACGCCAAGGGCGGTTAGGTAGTCGATTTGTGGAGGGTTCTATTCTTTCCAATTATATCTTTTAAAATATTTTGATTTGTGATAATCTATAATTATCACAAACCAATATTTGGTTATCATTTTTAATAATCAATATATTGACTATATAGGCACGCAGTATTGATTTGACAAATACTGATTTATAAGATATTGAATAGGGATGTTGACTCAAAATTTATTATTATTCCATACGAAAGAATACATAAAACCATGCCAAATTGTGAAAATCCTATTCAAATATCTCAAAAAATAACGAAACTACAACCGTTAGAATATTTTTAGTTAGAGAGAAAAAGCGCTACAGATCAGTGACGTCACTGACCTAGAGCGCCATAGTAAATGACGATCGTTCAATACAAAGGGGCGTTTTGCGGAAAAGGGACAGTAAATTCCCCCTCCTAAAACTTTGAAGACTTAAGTATACTTATGTAATTTTTTATTCTTTTGAATTACTTTTTTCGCTATTTGATTGAGAATTTGATTCCTTTTCGAGAAAATTCGGATTCATTGATTTTCTTATTTGGTGTCAACATCCCTATTGTAAAATAAAGCTATGTCATATAATACACTGTCTACGTAGGTATTACAATGCGCACTGCAACAAACTTATCTAAGATTTACATTTACCTTGAACTTTGTTTATGATGCTGATCTCTCATTCATGTGTTTAGAAGTAAATTCCAAAACTGCATATTAAAGAGAATACCATACCCTCTCTCCTGCTACAGTCAAGTTTATATCGTTAATATTATGTAGGTATGTTCCATTTAGCAAAATGCCCTTAACAATTAAGTCATTTTCACATATTTTTGATCACATTATCTATGCTTTGATCACTTTGCACATATTTTCCAACTGGTAGATAGCTGTGATATTAATCATTGCACCTAGTACCTTACCCTGCGGAACTCCACCATCCATTTATACCGGCTCCGAAACAAGCTGGATCATTTGGGCTCGCAGGAGTTATGGCTTATTTCACGCGTATCAGTGACTAATGGCAGGGAAAGTATATATTTTTGTATAATGAAGTGGCTCGACAAGGACAAATGGGTGTTGGAGACATTGACCTTAGCCGTATTGGTTAGGATCGTGGAGGCAAAATGGCGTTTACTTTCCTTTCTATACGTTGCTGTATAATTGGATTCGGAGGCAGTATTTGTTATTAAATGTAGTCTCACTTACACTTACATCTCATCTCAGATTAGGTTATAGCCGCTCAACCTACTCGTATCTCACTGGACCGCAAACTCTTAGAGTACCTATTTTTATTTTATTGTATCTTCATATGACGATCCTTGGGATGAAATTGGATTTTTTATTTAATGTTTCCATTGTTCTATTGTATTTTATTCTAGAGGTATTCAATGTATTGACGATCACAATAAAGATTCTTTTAAATTGAAATTAATGTAATTTATAATGAAGGCTTGTATTGTGTAAAAAATGAAATGTAAATGCTGGCCAAGAGCAATCCCAATAATTTTTTAAAGGTATAGACTTGAAACTTTGTACAAAGACTCCTTAAAATAAGACAATGAAAGCGATATCTGCGTTTTCAAAATTTTCGTCTCCTAAGGGGTTGAAAATAGGGGTGAAATATTGTATGGGGAGCAATTTTTTTTAAAAGTGAGGTACTTCAAATTTCTTGCAGAGACTCTCTGTTTAAATAAAACAAAACTAATTGTCGCGTTTTTTGAAATACAACCCCTAAAGGGGTTAAAAAGGGATTCAAAGTTTATATTGGAAGCAAAAATTTTTTGAGTGAAGGACTTAAAATTTCTTACAGTAACTGTTTAAATTAAATACTACAAAACTAATTTCAGCGTTTTTTTTAATTCATCCCCTCAAGGGGTTAAAAAGGGGTTCAAAGTTTGTATGGGGAGCAAATTTTTTTTAATAGAGAGACTTCAAATTTTTTACAGATTCTCTGTTTAAATACAACAAAACAAATTTTGGCGTTTTTTTTTAATTCATCCCCTCAATGGGTTAAAAAGGGGTTCAAAGTTTGTATGGGGAGCAACATTATTTTAATTAAGAGACTTTCATTTCACAGAAAGACTGTTTAAATGATTTCAGGATTTGTGGATTTGGATAGATGTTTGAAACGAAATTTCTACAGGTCCATAATTAAATACGTATACAGTAACGAAGAGAAAACGACAAGATACGTGTCAACTCACACAAAAAATTGCCTAAGTAAATGAGAGTTTTTAACCGATAAGTAGGTCCCGAAAGGGATTTTTAGAGGGGTTGAGAATTTGGGTTGACCGATTTATATCTGTACAGCATATTAATAATTTGGTCTCACCGGGTAAAAGTACCACAATTATTATACCGTTTCCTGGATATTAAGATGTTTTAACTAAAAACCGAGCTCCACGCAGACGAAGTTGCGGGCAACAGCTAGTATGTACTATACACGCAAGAGTATCTCTCGGTACAATCATTAACTTAAGCTAAACCGTATTCCACGTTACAATTAACGACAATTACGTTTGTGCAACAATAACAATGGCAATCACAATTAAACTTGTATACGTTAATTGTTCTGCTTGTGTGTGCTCGTGATCGGGGATTAGTCACTGTTAATCAAGATTTAGATAAGTGTTGCACTTGTTAGAAGCAATGTTATGTACACGAGGATCTTCTTTAAAACTTTCTTCAACATTATTATCATATCGCACTATTATCATGCGAATTACCAAAAGGATAAGCAAAGCCAGTGAAATACTTATATGAAATATAAAGAAAATGCGACATTTAATGATAGATTGCTATTAAACCATCTCTCATAAAACATTTCAACCCAGCTTCCATAGTCGAAGTATGAGGAAGAGAGTGGCAAGGCCCCTATACTACTACGTACTCACATAGTATGCACTTGGGTATACAATGGCCGATTTGTGATATCTTGGTTTTGTTTTTGGTGGTGTGGACTACGGAGTTTCAGTGTCGTACAAAACTGAATGGTTGACACAATGACCGATGAGATGACATTAAGGTTCGCTCGATAGAAAATTGCTTCGCGAATACGATGCAAGTGCGATGTTCATACATTTTGAAAGCAAATTTATGAACTCCGCTGCGGTGACTTGCACTTCGCAATGTGTAAAACAGGCCATAAAATTCATTCAATATTAGGCACAGTCACAAAATAAAAAATATACAGAAGGTCCGCTCCCGCCGTTCTTGAAAATACATACCTAAACTACAGGGTTGCTTCTGTATTGATTCTGAATTTTAAAAAGGAGTAGGTATAATAAAAATTCTTCAACATGACATTTAAATATGAACCAGCGTATCTTGGTAAAAAACCGGCCAAGTGCGAGTCGGACTTCGCACATTTAGGGTTCCGAATCAACCTCAAAATATGATTTATCAATATAATAGTATTTGTTGTTAAAATATACGTAATATTGAACATTGTCACCAAATTTCAAGTTCATAGGTCAATGAGAAGTCTAAAAATTCTTCGGAACAAATTTTGTGACAGACGATGGACGGACGGACGGACGTCTGGGCGACACCAATAGGGTTCCGTTTTGACCCTCGGGTACGGAACCCTAATAAATTGATACGTGACCCGCTGCGAGTTGTGACTTGTGACCGGCGGCGGTTGAGAGCGCCAACAAAGATTATAAATACCTTATTAAGAGGGCGCCGAGCATATTTAGCAAAAACAGCCTTCACCTCTCAATCTGTGGAGGTCACGATTCTCTACAAAAATATATAAAATATATGTAATTATTATCACAAAGAGTGTGTTTACATGTTATCACTATTAGTAATCTATAATAAATTACACTTTAATAAATACAATACCGTAAAGTTGCACTAAAAATGAGAAGAACGCGTGTCGGCGTTTAGGCAAAATTGAATTGAAAAATCTATTATTTCGTTTCAAAATCACACTCAAACAAATCTCAAAAGTATTCACTATAAGTTATCACACTTTTCACATTTTTCCTCGCAAAGACCAATGAGAATTTCAAACGTAAATCTAAACTTTAGTGACTTTTCCATACATTTTCCCTGCCACCATACTTTCGAAAAATCGACAGATGGGCATTGGCCCTCGGTGAGAGCAGACGCATGCTCCTTTTTTCGCTTTGACAGCTCTGTTTTTGACATTTTGCCCGTATACGAATACAATATGTATACCACACACAAAGATTGTATTAATTGAAGTAGGGTAAATAAATATTGACGTGTGGCGTTTTAAGAACATTTTAACATGGAATTTTTGGTATTAGCCTTTTATTTTTTAGAGAACATGCAGTGTTTGGTCCCGAAAGTTTACTTATGCGTTCAAATTATAATGTTTTCCTTCCCGAAAACGCATTCTAGACGCAAAAAGGTTGCCGATGCGTTTCATTACAAGGGAAATTAATTTCAATGAATGGTCACCCTGGCGGAACATCTTTATAACGTAATGACATTTGTCACTTACTTCAAATGAAAATTTGTGTACATTTTTCTTTCTTTATATTTCAATAATTTTACGTATCTAATGTTGATATCGAACACCAAATACGCATACACACACGCCTCTCGACAGTTTGCCAACAACGCATACTTATCTACTGGCATTTTTTGGACATATCGCGCGTCGTCCCATTAGCCTCGAGTACATCATGATGACGGGAAAGGTGGAGAATAGACGAGCTCGGGCCAGTCAGGTGGATTGAAAAAATCTCCAAATTCGCCGGACTCCGAGAACACCAGGCGCTGCATGCAGCGCATCATCGGAACCACTGGCGAGCCATCTGCACTCCCCGCCAGAGACATAGCGGTCACGATCCTCAGCATTGAAGAACCCACTGATTGGATTGATTGGATTGGAATACTTATTGAAATTTGTGTGGATATTCACGCTTTCTCGTCAAATAGGAATACATTTAATGGCTAAATATATCTCAGATGTCGTGATATCACTTCAGGAATCGTGGATTATCAATCTGCAGTGTCACACAACAAAGAAAGTAATAAGCAGCAGAAGATTGTACTGTCGAAGCCGCATGGTCATACTAATTATAGAATGAAAATATAAATGTGTTTTTTTTATCTTAGTTATATCTCTAACGACGACGTATAATCTGAGTCTTATACAAAATATATGTATGTAGTCCTACTTATTTCTGCAGGTCTGTAAGTACGGTTTCTAATTTCTATTTGATTGATTTTTATGGTTTGAAATTATTTGGTTCACTGCTTTGATTTTGGATATACATACTTTAGTATATACATTGTAGTCTTTGGATATACGTAAGTACGTCACACCGGCTAGAGTCAGTCCGACCCAGGTCGGGCCTAGTAGAGTTTAGTGAACCAGCGACAAAACTCCCAGTAAGTAGCTCGATTCCACTCACAACTCAGATTCGGTAGAAGCCGCGTAACCACAGAAATATATCAAGATAGAAGGAAAGAGTGTACGTACCTCGCGTGGCGAAATTACGTACCGGGGACATAACTGCTCGCCGCAAACTTCAGTGTGCTCCCGATCGCGTTATGCGTGCGACGCCAGGTTTTAAAAACAAAATGGTTCGTTGCGCAATAATTAATTGTTCAAACACTTCCAAGAAAGTTGGAGCTGTTAATCGAGGTATTTCCTTTCATTGGTAAGTACAATTTGTTCTTAAATATCTGTTAATAATTAAAAAACGAAATATTTTATTATTTTCATCATAACGGTAGCGGGCGATTGTGTGTCAACGCTAGCTTTCCATTGCGGCTTTAATTTGACGAGCCAGACTTGGCGTGCGTTCAAAACCAGCAATGTAAAAATAAGCTATTCAAACTGTCGAGTCACGTTCAAGGTCGATAGTCATTTTTTCTGTCAAAACTAAAGAATAGTGCTGTGCACTGCGATTTTCTTACTCGATTATTAAAATTGAATTTGAAAACAGACGAAATAATAATTACGTTCTTATATTATTATGCAGCTATATAATGTACGTAGTGCAAAACAAATATTATTAATCGCTTTCCTCTTAGCTTTTAATATTTTTTCGCTGGACTTCTTTGATTTTTCCATGGTCTGTAACAAAGAATATATAAAAAACCGGCCAAGTGCGGGTCAGACTCGCGCACGAAGGGTTCCGTACCATTATCTATAAAAACGGCAATAAAAATTATATCTTTTGTATGGGAGCCCCCTTAAATATTTATTTTATTCTTATGCATATTAAATTAATATGCATTTGTTGTTATAGCGGCATCAGAAAAACATCATCTGTGAAAATTTCAACTGTCTATCACTTTTCATGAGATACAGTCTGGTGACAAACGGACGGACAGCGGAGTCTTAGTAATATGGTCCCGTTTTACCCTTAGGGTATGGAACCCTGAAAATGGTACACGTTTATAGGTACTTAGTTAATAACTGGAGCGGCTAATATGTACAAATTACTAAAATGTAACGCAATTTATTGGTTATTAGGTAGGTACCTACCTACATTTATATTTTTCGATTTAAATTCTGAGCTTACACATTTCCTCTGTCAAAACATTTCTTCTGTCGAAAAAAAAATCATTTCCTCTGTCGGTTCTTATCGATATTTTAAATCGATGCATAGAATCGGTGCCGAGTTCTAATACTTCTAATCGATCCTTTTGAATCGTTTTCGCGCGGCTTATGTTTCTCATCACTAAATTACGCTCGTGACGTCAAAGTACCTACGCAAAATGTTACACGCTCGGTCTCCCTACAAATTGCCGAACTCTTTCCTTCTATCTTGATATATTTCTGTGCGCGTAACCAATCTCACTGGAGCGCAAACTCTTAGAGTATCCCAGTGTTTAAACCTCCCGCGTGGTCATGTCGGAGGTTTCCCCTCGATTTTCCCCAGGCCACTTTCCAACCGCGCACTCCTATCGATTTATTGGGCCCGACCTATAAGGCCACAATCAGGTTGAA
Source organism: Cenopis cana (assembly GCA_951800055.1). NCBI lineage: Eukaryota > Metazoa > Arthropoda > Insecta > Lepidoptera > Tortricidae > Cenopis > Cenopis cana. The sequence continues at coordinate 12,352,563 of OX637488.1, forward strand.
AAAACAAAAAAAGTACGTCGCAATAATTGTTTGGACGTTACGTAAACGTAGTAAATAATGGTAAGATTGCAATTTCAATTGCGTATATTATAAGTATTATAACTGTTACATTACAGCATGTATGCAGCATGTACATGGATTTAGCTATACGCAACCATTGTCCAAGTAGTGTTAAAAGTTCAGTAAAATTTACTCCACTAATTATTCTATTCAATTATCGTTCTTATAAGAAGGAACATGAGAGCTAATTTGTCATAACATAACTATGGACTCGTACATTCAACCATGCACACGATAGCGCGTCCGGCCGGCCAAGTTCCAATTACAGATAGTGACAATGATTTACTAAATCCTACTTGATCATATTTGTCCTACTTATTTCATTATCATTAGGTTTTAAGAATACTTAACAAACTTATTTCAAAATACTGCCATTAATTTTCATTAAGTTTCATTACATAATATATATCGAAATAAAACAACCGCATCTTCGCTTAAAACTCGCATTACCCATAAAAGCCGCTTTAGCTTAGTTGGTAGTGACCCTGCCTGCAGAAAGATTACACATTCTTAAGTTTTATTCACCATTTATTCAATTAAATATAATTTAACAACATAACAGCTTAAGCCATGGCATTGATACACTTAAATATAGGTATTTTAATCTATTTGTATATGAATAATTAGGAGCGTTTTACTAAAATCAAATCCCAATTTTCAGAAGTAAGGTTTTGGTGACAGATCAGAATTCAGAACTTGACTTTTATTTTTACATTTTTGTCATGCCTTAATAAATCATCAAATATTGTAAATCAAAACTTTGTATTCCTTACAGAAATTGACAGAGCATTGTCATTGTACAGTGACAAGTTATGACAATTTCGATTTCTCTAAGGAGTTTTTAACTCTGATATACACAACCGAAAATACCTATTAAAAAAAATGTAAGTCAATGACCCGGGCCAACAAAATGAAGTAGTGTGTGTGAAATATGTATGTGTGAGTTACTGGGGAAAATAATTTAAAAAAATAGAAATTTGACAGGCGCTGATAATTTACCCTGCACGACGCAGTCTTAATTAGGTACCTACTTAACTAAACCATAGTACTTAAATACTGGCGTTTTACCAGCGAACGATAAGATGAATGTGTAATGGTTGATCGTCGTTATCAAAGATGCTAGTTTCAAAAAATTACCTACCTACCTAGGTATTGTAACTACCAAAATGAGAAAACCGTTTTATTTACCTTTCAATATCGTTTCAAAATTTGAAGAAAGTGTAGGCACAGTTTTTTGCTGTACTTAAACAATAAAATACATTCCAACTGTAATAATATCGGTTATTCATTTTGACGTACGTGACACAAAGTACCTACGTAGCGGCGGGGACGTCAAGTGCACAACTAGCACTCGCGACGCGACAGTGACAGTCGCGACTAAGCTCGTCCGAAATCAACCGAGAATGCCTGTAAATGTTACGTCTGTGTGCGTGCGGCGAAAATGGCACTTTGTACTGAGCGGACTCTCTGCTCCGGCGCGCGCCGCCGCTATTTACTTTGTGGCACAGTTGAGTGTGGTTACCCAAGCTATTATTATCTTCTTCTACTGTCTTGTTTCATGTAGGGAGTAGAGCACATATTTGCATAAGAAATGGCTAGGCTATTTTTAGCCCTGCATTTATGTTTTCCTGAATGTACTCTAAATAATTGTTACAAGATGAACGTCCAATGGAATTGCTATAAAATTATTTCTAGTTAGTTCCGGCCCCAGTTAGGTAAGTAGGTATGAAGTAAGCATATCGATATGAAACATATTGGAACAGTCAGTGGGCGATCCAGTAAACAAGTAGCCTTTCATCGCTGTGACCCGACCACTGTCAACACAAAGCATTCACTATACTTCCCAAACGCGCCACAGAAAAACCACTATAAGTCAGACCTGCGCTTACTTGCAGTTCCTACTAAACTCGAGGTGAAAATATGTTAGTATCAGCTCACGGACGAGAAAAACTGTTTTGTGAATACCTCGACAGGCTTGCTTAACCGTTGGTAATGTGTGCACACCCACGCCTGTACTTCAGGAGCACTTGCAGGTATAAACAACCATTGGTACTTTATTTGGAACTGGAAGCTTAATGTGATACTTTGTGGGAACAACGGTGACCTATTTTTGCGACATTAATTTTGGTATTGTTTGTCTACCCAGTTAAGTGGTTCAATATTTGCGTTCAAAACAAGCTAGAGAAGTTTCGATCCAGATTAAATAATATTATTTGTTTATTTCAAACAATATATTGACTCTTCTAATCTTTAATCTATATCTAGGACCCTACAAATTGCATTGACGTTTTCCGTGGCTCCAACTTTACATAAAACTCTTTTCATAGCAACCTAGCACGAACGTTCCTCCCTTTAGTACTCTCTTAGTCTCTAGTCTCTAGTAATCGAGGAAAGCTTGACGTTGAACATAAACGCTAACAGTAAGTCTGGCACGTGACTGAAATGTATGGAAGAACCACCACCAAATAAAAACCTGCACCGACCAAATAAATGGAAAAAGAGCAACCAATTGATGACAAATATGTACTAACTTTAGATCCATCCTTTACTCGCTAACTCTCCGCAGCGCCTCAGTTAAGCGTTCGACTTATAGTGTACGCCGTACGATTAAAAAAACCGCAAATCGATGTACAGTTTAGCCGTTTGGCACACGCATACTAGGGGTCAAAACAAAATTTTTGACCCGCAGTTCCTAAAAAAAAATTCCCTTAGGGGGGGGAGAGCCGAGACATTCTTTTTTTGCATGAAAAAAAGATATATTTTTTTCAGAAATCTATCGTGTGTAGTATCATATGAAAGAGCTTTTTGAGGCGATTCTGAAAATATACCACATCATTACATTTCAGCTATTTTTTTTAAATTAAATTAAAAATAATTTTCGAAACATACCAAGTTTGAGGTCCTCCAGACACGATACGGCTGATTTTTATTTTGTACAATATACCACAAATGATACTTAATATCCTCGTATCTAACCTCAAAAAAGCAATTTCGAAATGATTTTCATTAAGTTTTTTTTTTTTAATTTTTCAATATTACTAAGTGACACGGTTCTACTTCAATACCTATTTCACGTGATTTATGGAACTTTAGTGCAGAGAGATTAACTGCACCTTTTCATCAGTTGGTATAGTGGGTAGGTGGTGGGTGGGTGGTGGTGTGGTAAAGGGTTAAAGAGGTATTTCCCGTTGGATATATGGATACTACATATCATTTTATGATTAATATGTACCGTATCTGCACTAAAGTTCCATAAATCACGTAAAATAGGTATTGAAGTAGAACCGTGTCACTTAGTAATATTGAAAAATTAAAAAAAAATACTTGATGGATATCTTTTTTAAATTACTTTTTTGAGGTTAGATACGAGGATATCACGTACCATTTGTGATATACTGTATTAAATAAAAATCAGCCATTTCGTGTTTGGAGGGCCTCAAACTTGGTATGTTTCGAAAATTATTTGTGATTTATATAAAAAGAAATTGCTGAAATGTAATGATGTGGTATATTTTTAGAATCACCTTAAAAAGCCCTTTCATATGATACTACACACGATAGGTTTCTGAAGAAAATTTTTTTTTTCCATACAAAAAATAGAATGTCTCGGCACTTCCCTCCTAAGGGAAATTTTTTTAGGAACTGCGGGTCAAAAACTTTGTTTTGACCTCTAGTATGCGTGTGCCAAATGGCTAAACTGTACATCGATTTGCGGTTTTTCTTTGAAATTGGGCCTGTACGGCTACCACTATTATATGTCTGGTAACAATTATACATTTCATATTCAATATTAATCGACCTACGTTTAGTTTTTACATAACAATAACCGGAAGGAAGCTACGTAATTCAATTTGATCATAATATAAGTGGAAAAGCAAACCTAAAGCTCACACACACATAATAAGATAAACCAACGAATTTACACCGTGGGCTAAAGCAATGTACACACGAACGTAACATCAAAGAAAGACGTAGGTTTATTATCTTTTGTGTCATGTCAATAATCATTTACATAATGACGCGTCATGCACTTTCGTCACACGAATGTTCTAAGAAATCATTATGAGATACAATACAATACTGTATAGGAACAGCTTTTATGAATTGGTACACCTCGGGCTAGAAACATTACATGTGACAATAATTGTCATCATAATTTGTGTCTGTGTCTATTGTTCGTTGTTATAGCACAAAATAAAGAATATACAGAAGGTCCGTTCCCGCCGTTCTTGAAAATACATACCTAAACTACAGGGTTGCTTCTGTATTGATTCTGAATTTTAAAAAGGAGCAGATAAATTAAAAATTCTTCAACATGACATTTAAATATGAACCAGCGTATCTTGGTAAAAAACCGGCCAAGTGCGAGTCGGACTTCGCACATTTAGGGTTCCGAATCAACCTCAAAAATATGATTTATTCATATATTAGTATTTGTTGTTAAAATATACGTAATATTGAACATTGTCACCAAATTTCAAGTTCATAGGTCAATGAGAAGTCTAAAAATTCTTCGGAACAAATTTTGTGACATACGACGGACGGACGGACGGACGTCTGGGCGACACCAATAGGGTTCCGTTTTGACCCTTCGGGTACGGAACCCTAATAAATTGATGCGTGACCCGCTGCGAGTTGTGACTTGTGACCGGCGGCGGTCGAGAGCGCCAACAAAAATATACCTAATTAATTAGGTACCTACTTAACTAAACCATAGTACTACTTAAATACTGGCGTTTTACCAGCGAACGATAAGATGAATGTGTAATGGTTGATCGTCGTTATCAAATCGGCAAGTTTCAAAAAATTACCTACCTACCTAGGTATTGTAACTACCAAAATGAGAAAACCGTTTTATTTACCTTTCAATATCGTTTGAAAATTTGAAGAAAGTGTAGGCACCGTTTTTTGTTGTATTTAAGTGTATTTAAACAATAAAATACATTCCAACTGTAATAATATCGGTTATTCATTTTGACGTACGTGACATAAACTATCTACGTAGCGGCGAGGACGTCAAGTGATCAACGCGCGCACAACTAGCACTCGCGACGCGACAGTGACAGTCGCGACTAAGCTAGTTCGAAATCAACCGAGAATGCCTGTAAATGTTACGTCATTGTGCGTGCGGCGAAAATGGCACTTTGTACTGAGCGGACTCTCTGCTCCGGCGCGCGCCGCCGCTATTTACTTTGTGGTTATAGTTAGAGTAAATTTATGGGAAATACAGATTCTTTAGAAAATAACTTTTTATTGCAACAAACAGACTAAAATATCAATGATATTAACCTTACTTCTTTATACATTCCCCAAGGTCGTTGGCCTTGATGATGGTGCCCATAAGGATGGTTTTCCACTAGAGCTATGCTATGCTATGTTTGCATAGATTTGACACGTAGCTCGAGCTGCAGCTATGTGTCAAATGTATGGAAAAATAGCATAGCATAGCTCTAGTGGAAAAACAGCCTTAGGCTGGCCACATTTCCTCGCTAGATATGGGCGATATCTATCCGTTGACCGAGGAAGTAGCCAGAGCGCTATTGTCTGCCGTATTTTCTATAAAATAAATTAATTTATTTATAAAGCGGGTTCCACGGTCCGGAAGTACTTATACTTACTATTTCGAGACAGACTAGCTGAAAATCCCATCGTATTGGATTCTGTACCATGACTGCGGTATTCCAAGGATGTTGATTGTTGGTGTATAATACATGTGTTACATTGTTTCAAAGACCACATGTATGATTATACATGTGCTAAGTTTACAAAGTAACACATAGAGTAGGTATTACATTATTTTTAGACAAAAAAAGCGGGCATTCAATTTATTTATTTAATCGTATGGCATATAAGTCACATTTGATGTTGAATCGTAAATAGGTACATTTTTATGTCACAATTCAATATAATATAATATAATTCAATATAATATATTGTATGGCAATGATCTAAAATAAGGCATATCGCAACGAGATGGTTATTTTCCCGAACGAAGTGAGGGAAAATAGTTCGAGTGGTAATATGGCTTTTGGACCAGAGTTATGCACTATACTTTTCACTTCGATTGCAAGAAAAAAAAATAAACAATGTTTATGCAATGAATAATAAGTTACAATGAGAATAAGGCGGCATGTTTTTTTGAACTGCTTTGAGACAGATATATTAAGTAGTTGAAATAGGGACAAAAATTACCTAAAGTTTTTAAGATGTATAAACTAGTTAGTGATTCCCAAAAAAGAACCCAACGTTCCGATTGATTGTCGATGACGTCGATGACTTTTAGTCAAATTAGAATGTTTTGTAAATCATAAATATGTAAGTAATTCATTTTTTCCCTAGGGACACATAATAGTATAATATTAGATTAGTATTACATACTAGGGGCTAAATGTACGGCATTAGCCTCGCTCGATAAGCCTAATACTTATTACTTACACACTTTTCGAGCATTAGAAGTGAAAAAGAATAATTATAGTTATATAAACAATGTATTCCTTTTATTAATAGGTATTGAACGTTTTTTGCAAAGTAAGTAAACATTCTTTGCCACGTATAAAATATACACACTAATGAAGTGGGAAGGGATTGGACCTACAGATAGACATCGTTGAGACTTGACTTCCAGTACTCAAGCTAGTGCTATGAGATGAGATACACTATAGTTCTATACAGCTTGGTAAAGCATTTGAGTAATCGGTCAATTACCGTCCAACACAACCTAACCTAACAATAATTACATTAGATAACGTTCTCATCGCCTTTCATACGTCGATACTTATACAACCATCACAGTTGCATACCGCAAAACGCTTATTATATGAACGTTAAGGTTGATTTTGCATTGGAAGGCCGGTATAAGAAATAATTGTCTATATTAATTGGTAATAAAATGAATTGGGAATGGTAACAACTGTATTTTAGATAGCGATGAACAATGTTTCTAGTCAACACTCGGTTGTTAGAGTTAACTTAGAAATTAAGGTTTTTCCATAGTTAAATGAACAATAAGTTGAGTTAAAGACATTGTAATATAATTTAAGGCAAACGTCCCAATAATCGACACCTTAATACCCAATAATTGACACCTATTGTTGATGTCGAGCACTGAGACATTTACCTTATATTCTCGTAAATTTTCCAGAAAAGGAATGCAGGCGGACGTTGATTGCCTTTCAGCTAGGGTTATTAATCCCCGGAACTGGCTCGCATGGCGGAAATCGCGGGACTTTCCGTACTTTACATGTACCTAAGCCAGAACCGGGATGGCAAGTCCTATATTCAGCTAACACCTAATCAGAAACTGGTCGAACAGAGAAGATTTCAAAGAAATTACCAACAAAAAAAAACCGGCCAAGTGTGAGTCGGAATTCGCACATTTAGGGTTCCGAACCGACCGCAAAACTAAGTTGGTTTTAAGGACAAAAATGAGGAAAATTAAAAGATTTTTTATTTTATATATTAGTAGGTATTTGTTGGTCAAAAATACATAATAACAAACATTATCACCAAATAATTTGAAGTTCATACGTCAATGAGAATACGGTAGAGACCTTGGGCCCATGGTCAGCCGATATGAAAAACTTCATCAAGGCTCTTTCGTCTCGGCTGATCCAGGCATCGGGGGATCTCAGGGCTGGCGGATACCTTTGCCAACGGATCGCCCTCGCGATCCAAAGAGTAATGCCGCTAGCGTCCTGGGGTCCATGCCACAAGGAGAAGAACTGGACGCCATTTTCTCCCTATAATATAATACAGAATTCTTTTGTACTTATTACATTTAGTTTTAATTTAATTTATTTTTGAGTTAGTCTAGTTTATTATATTATATATTAATCGTGTTTTTGTTTACTTCTGATTATAAATTTTCTAGATTAATAAATACTATTTCTATATCATGAGAAGTTAAAAAATCTGCGGAACAAATGTTGGAAAAAGTTTTTTTTAGCTGTAGCCCCTCTTAAAAATATTTAAAAATAAGTTTTATCTATTTGTATAGCTTTAGGCTGACAAGATACATATACTGTGAAAATTTGAATACTGTAGCTCCAACTGTTTGGCTGTAAACCTGTGTGACAGACGACGGACGGACAGACCGGCGTCCGGAGTGACAGTAATAAGGTTCCGTTTGGACCCTTCGGGTACGGAACCCTAAAAACAAACGGTGCGAAATTAATTCACACCTTTAGAGGGATAGCGCAGTGAAACAGCCTCTTTAGCATGAGTAAAAGATTCAAGCACCGTAGCATTTAACTGCTCAGACCGTCGTTTAGATAGTCTTTATAGCCAGTACGCTCATATTCTGGCCAACAAAGCTTTATGTAAAAAAAGACCATGTCGTTTCGAAATAAGGTCTAAAATCAATAGAAAAAAAACAAGCGGGCGGCCAACTTGATTGCGGCCAGTACAGAACCGTGTACAAAACGTAACAGCAATAAAAGAGCTGTAAATCACATGTGTATGTAAATAAATATACATAGTTATACATGTCTGTCCGTCTATTCAGGACGCTGTCGTAAAGTGGGTATTTATTATGAAAGCATTGCAAAATGTACGGAAAACGGCTAGACGTCTAGACAATGTTAAGTAAAGATGTGTATACACTAGCGTACGAATAGGTACCATTAGTTAAAATTTCATCACTCCAACTTACCCTTAACTTTGCTAATTTGGTAAAGTACAGGTATTTTATGAGTGTCTGAGCGCGACAGAACTACAGAACATTCATAGTTACGAGTATATTGTCAAATTACAAATATTGTCAAGACAAGATAATTCTTAAATATTTATAAAACAAAGCATCTGTTAGATATAAAGTAGTTTCCGAAAAATAAAAACATTTTTAGTACAAGCTTTTATTACCGATTGTATCATTTTTAACCGACTTCAAAAAAAGGAGTTTCTCAGTTTGACCCCTATGTATGTATGTGTGTGTGTCCGCGATTATCTCGCGGTTGGCTGAACCGATTTTGATGCGGTTTTGCAGAAAAGCATTTATTACATTCTGAAGAAAGCTTAGGTATACAATTTGAAGTCGGTTTAAAAAAAAAGTTAGTGTCAACAGTAATCAATTACTCATTGAGAGGCAAAAATGCCTACGTAAATATAAAATAAATAAATACTCAACTGATTCTCGTGAAATTTTGTGATCAGGTTCGATAATTATTAGATTTTTTGTCAATTGTTTTTGGTCATTTTTGTTACATTCATATATACGTATTATAAGTAATGCGATTGACAATAATCGAAAGAATCGACTATTCGATTTTATAAATTATTTTTATCTCAAAATAGGTACAAAAATACGATAAAAATAAACAACTAAAACCAGACTTAGATAATTAATCGCAATTATAGAATTTCTTAGCACATCTCCGGAGCAAACCTGCAAAGCCTCCGATGCGATTACGTCAATTATAAAATTCTCAGTCACCGCTTTCAATTTCATTGGAAGTTCGTTACTCTCAATCGTTTTCTCATAGTAAGAAGCCGGCATTGTCATACAATAATACGACGATTGTGTAGAATTGCGCAAAAATGCAGTAATGAGAACAATACTAAGCAATAATTACTGAGACGTGAAAGTGTAGCTTTTCACAACACAAACTAGGCGCAGAAAAGTTAAGACAAGATAATGCACTATAAATTAGATTCTTCAATCCCAACCTTTTGAGTTTGACAGCGCGCAAAATATATGTACGTCAATCGTTTATTCGACGCGTAGGTACAACCTACTAACGCGTACTACCTAGGGGAAGCCCGGGCAAGATGCATAACGTGGGTAAGAAGAATAGTCAATTTTTCTAAATAACGCTAAAAATAGCACTTTAACACTCCTCCGCCATGATAAGCCGTGCGGTTGGCGATGCCATGACAGTTTGACCAAACAAAGTTGGCGTGAATTTCGTGCCAAATCAATAAAAAAAGATTTTTTGCTGTTTTGTTACGATTTTCGCAAACGTTTGTACGTCTACATTTTTATTATGTGCGTAGTACTTGTTTGTAACTTTTATTTGTTCAATTACATTTTATTTGTAGCCAATGCCAAAAGTGATAATTGCACGTCCTAGGTGTAATTATCTACTTCTCTGATGAATGCTATAACTGATAATTAAATTTTCGACCTATTCCTTTTGCTCTAATGGCATATCCGTCTTGCCCGACCCCTATGGGTAAAACGGATAATAGACACTCTTTGTTGTGATTGATTCCAGAAGAAAAAAAACGTGATGTTTTAATTTTTTTATAGCTATCTCTAATATTTATGAACCAAAGTACAAATTAAAAATAAAAAGAGTTATGTTGATTACGTATTTGTATTTTATTTGAATATATTTTCCGTTAACATATGCGTGTTGCCCGGGCTTCCCCTACCTGGTGAAAATCAGTCAAATTATGTGTTCCAGCAGTTTGTATCTGTTTTAGATGGATGGAGCCTATTCAAACTTAAGGTTTTGTTTATCAATTATTTCCTTTCGGCATCGAGGCACTAGTTCCTTGGAGTAAGAGTGCGCTGGAGCTCCACAGGGAGGTCAGCAGAAGGTTGAGAGAGCCAACAGGCGACCCTCGCGCCGGCAGCTTTCTCGCGCAAAGAATCGCAATCGCAGTTCAATCGGGAATGCTGCCTCGTGATGGGCACTCTTCCAAGAGTCGTATTTAATTATTTATTTTGATTATGCATTTTTTCTAAGTTCAAGGTTTAGTTTTAGTTATTTTAATTTAATAGTAGTTTTAGTCTTGTATTTACACTTTAAGTATCTATTTGATTTTAGGTTTTGTATCGGAGATGGGCATATATTGAGGCATCCAATCCACATTGAACATTGTACAAAAGCTTAACATGTCAGTACCTACGATCGCGCGTGCGTGTCATGTCATAGTAATACATTTACAATTCCATGCCTTAATAAAGTCAGATTGCAGGTACTCGTAACTGTCTGTCAAATTTCCAACAAATTTCCGACACTACTCGAAGGTTGGGTCATAACCTGTTGCCCTGTTGGATTTTTAAATATTATTAACACAGTTAAGTTTGCACCTATGTAGTATGGCGCTCCTTATAAGCAAGCTGCAAACTTAACTAAGCCTTGTTGTAATTTTAATGTTGTGTGCAAGTGATCCATCTGTTTCATTTGACAGCTGCGCCGGCGCTGGGGGCATGAGGCAAGATTGTAAACAAACCGAACCGCGAAAAAACGTGCAGTGTAGACTATAGTGAACTTGAAGACGTTGCTTTTTGTAGGATAATGTAGGTACATCGATGATTATATAATCAGGAATATTATGTTTCGTACGAATTATATACAAATAAACAATAGAGAGGAGACACAGGAGACGACAACAGAGAGATCTCTCAGGACCGATATCCAATAAGAGCTTGGAATTAGTCTTTATGCAACCAGTTTAGAAACTTTGATAGCGCGATGCAGAACAAACACGTCAGATTTAAATGCAAGTGATCTATAAGTTTCCTTTTACATCTGCGCTAGTTAATATAAGTATTTATATCGTCGCTTAGTACCCATAGTACAAGCGTGGTACAAGCTCTGCTTAGTTTGGGACTAGGTTGATTTGTGTAAGATAGTGTCCACAAATATTTATATTTATTTATATATTTAAAATATGGGAATTAAAAAGATTGTAAAAAGTAAACACGTACACCTTTCTCGTTGATTCCAAGGTCTACGCGTACGCAGAAAGTGAGAGTAAAGTCGATTGCAAAGAAATAAGGTGAACAATTGTATATATCTCTTTTCAGTCGACTTTACCTAGAGGTGTAGAGACTAGAGATGCGCGAGTCAATGGAGGCTTAACAAATCATTGTCATATACATTATTTAATTTAGGGTGACCCGAAAATCTTGATCACGAGTGTAGTTGCATACCTACATATCCTCAAAATATCAACTTATGAAGTCACAATATCATAAAGCTTAATTTTTTTTTAAATCACAAATGCAAATACGTAACCCAAAATTCCGTGGTGTAAGTAATTGTTTATTTATGTTTTGCACTAACTAAGAATAAACAATATGCATAATTATAAAAAAAGTTATAAGGTTAAAGTTACCCAGCAGTGGGACACCCACCCCTATAGGTATTATTTAACATACTAACTTAATATCTTTATAAATTAAAAAGGCGCAAAACTTCTATGAATAATAAAATTGTTAATTAAATAACGGGCATTTTGCTATTATGTATGTTCAATTAATTGCATTTAAGTGATGCAACTTTACAACCACTTTGAAAAAACCTAGAGTAAAATGTTAATGGCGGCGAAAATTAACACAACGACTTAAAATAAAGAATGCATGAATATTTAACTTGCTTATACCTACTAATGACACTAACTAATCTAAACGTTATTTCTCAGAATAACAATTTTCCTGCTACCAATGTATATATAGCCTATTTTTATCTATGAAGTTCTATGCAAGAAACAAATGAATGCGCCATACATTTTATGGTGGGCAGTATTTTTTACTCAAAAAAAAACAGTTTACCTACGCCTATGACACTTCAAAGTTATGATTTCAGTTACAAAGTTTTGACATTGGCGTAAACATTAATCCATCCTGGTTTTTGTATATATCCGCATGCAAGGGATTTCAGATTATTTAAGTACCTATCAGTGGCGGTGCGTCAAAAATATTCTAAGGGAATATTTTTCTGCATGAGCCGTAGTAAAAGAACTAGACTGGCTGAAAATAAGGCAAGCCGGTGGGTATCGAATTGTATGGACGCTCCGCCACTGGTACCTATTTCAAATCTTACTTATCCCGTAAAATTCAACTAATTGTATAAGATTGTTTCTAAGAAACAATTACTCGCCTAGTTTATTCCGTAAGTTACGAGCGAAGTTCCTAACTATAGGTTTCATACGGCTTGGCTTCTACAACTTTTATAAACGACCATTAAACTGTAATAGCCAGTAATAGCTGAACAGATGGGCAATCTGACTGCTGCGAGATAAAAAAGGGCTTCTGTGCACTGAAAAGAATGTCTACTTATGACGATTACAACAGAGGAATGGAGAGGTAAACAAAATGAGTTGACTATGAATGGGCTCGGCTGGATCACTTTCACTAGCGGGCTTACAAATTGTACTGACTATTCATGAACCTTATTGTAAGGCGATAAGGTCTATTAGTGGTTAGTTTAGTCGGGCGTACGTTGTTCTCTTACACGTAATTACGGATTTTGACGGTTATCTGCAGTTGCAGGTGAGGGCGTAACGGATGTTGCATTACGACAAATGACGTAGGGTTTGTCAATGGCATTCGGCATATTGTACAGTCGTGAAAATTGAATGTTTGGTTTTGAACTCTATTCCTATTGATATAGAGTACATAATTGACAAACATTCAAATTCGTAGGTACATACGCTCATACATAAATAATACGTATTTTATAACTTGCCCAATTCATGGTGAGTCTGGGAAAATTTTGCAACATTTAAAAATTATGTAACCTAACAAAATAATCGTTTTCGTTATTGATAGACAGCACTTACCAAAATACCTACTCTGGCAGAAATAAAATATCAACCTATAATTAATCTATTTAAAAGCTTTCAAAATACATACAAATGAGAGATCTTCCGTTCGTAATATGACTATTTTTTATTCATTAAAAGCAGGGACTGAGACAATTTTATAACAATTACTTAAAACCCAGGCCTCCCTGCCAATCCGTCATGGTGGCTTGGGTATACGCCAAGTTGTCAGTGTGGCTCTCCCTGCATTTTTGGCCTCGTTTCACAGCACACAAGATCTCGCAAATAGGATTTTCTGCACAAACGCTGACAACGAGTGCATCACTACCCTGAACGAGGCCAAAGATATCTGGATGCAGTCTTGCCCCAGTGTCCCTTTTCCGGTTTCGCCTAAGTCGCAAAAACAGTGGGACGAGCCGCTCTGCAAGTCAACTTTAAATGATCTCATTGACAGTGCACAGAGTTCAGCAGAGCGCGCTCGTCTGCTAGCAGTGGCGGAACCGGAAGCGGGATATTGGCTCCACGCGTTACCGGCAGCCAACATTGGCACCCTGCTCGACAAAACGACTCTCATCTTAGCCACCTGTTTGCGACTAGGCGCTAAAACCAACGAACCTCACCGCTGCCGCTGCGGTGCTATGGTAAATGAGCTGGGCCATCATGGCTTGTCCTGCCAGAGGAGCGCAGGTCGCATCTCCCGCCACGCTTCTTTGAATGATGTCATCCGGAGGGCGCTTGCTTCCGTCAACGTGCCGGCCATCCTTGAGCCGAACGGTATCGCACGTGACGACGGCAAGCGTCCCGACGGTATGTCACTCATTCCATGGAAGCAAGGGAGGACGCTTGTGTGGGACGCCACCTGCGTTGACACGCTCGCGCCGTCCCACCTACAAGCGACCTCTATTAAGGCGGGGGCTGCGGCCACAACGGCAGAGCAAAACAAGCGGCGCAAATATGCTGCCCTCGGGGAGGGCTACATATTTGCGCCGTTTGGTGTTGAAACATTGGGTCCGTAGGGGCCCAGCGCAAAACAAATATTTAAGGAGATCTCCCAGCGCCTCACAGATGCCTCGGGTGACCAGAGGGCTGGCAGCTACTTCGGCCAGAGAATAAGTCTGGCCATCCAAAGGGGTAACGCTGCCAGCCTTCTGGGCACCATAACCCACGAAGGTGACCTGGGGCACATATTTTATTTATAAGTCTATTTTTAAGTTTATATTTAAGTTTATTTTTAAGTTTATTATATAAGTTTGTTAGTAGTTTTGTCTATTGATTAATAATTACTTAAAATAAATGTGAATTGAATTTCAATTCAAGATTTGTCTTTAAATGTTGTAGGTACGGATTTGTGGGGACAAGAATGACTTATAATTCAATTACATACCTACATATACATGAAGATAAATATTTAGTGGCACTAACATAACTTATATTATATATGAACAATTTTTACTAACACTTATTACATTTAAAAAAAACTAGTTGTTGTTGTTGTGTGTTATTGTTGTGTTGTTGTTAAACTAGTTATTCTCGATTATTTTGTTGCTATACTTGTTGTATAGTTCACTGTATTACGTAATTTACGTAGTACTATTTCTTATTCTCTGACTATAACAAAATAGTTCTCAGCAATTTCACAAAGCCAATTCTCCACATCGCAAACAAACGTCCATTACGAATCGCGATAAAACTTAATTTTTACACAACAATACACTAAACGTATGAAAGCATAAAGTGAAGATGCGAATTTATGATCTCGAAAATTACTTATATGCAAAAACTTGACAGATTTTAACTGAGTTTCTTGAAATATGCATATTGCTGGGTAATGAAAATATCGGGACACAATGGGTACGTATTTAAAGAGCTTTTGAATATTCAAATTGATTTTAAAATGGCCGTCGGACGATTAATGTTGTCGTTTGAAACCGGTCCAGGGATCTTAACAATGAGTACAATGCCAATAATTTCCGAATCATTACCGGCCAAATAAGAATGGGGTTGGTCTGTTCTCGGATGGAAAAAGTTGAGAGCGTACTTACTTTTTTTCTTATGATAAATTCGTTTGCTTTTTTGGTTTACTTAAATAAAAATTGAGACATCTGTAATAAAATCTTGATTATAAAATATAGTTATTTCAAACAGTAATTTCGCCTAAAAGTTATTTTTATACAAATAAAAGTTCAGTTCGCCACAAATAAAAAATGTGGGATTTTATTATTACTTTTTTAAATTTCTTTATCTCTGCTGTAAGTTCTAATAAATGTGGAAGTATACAGGTAATAATTATACATCAGTAAAATTACAATATTAATTACCATATATCACACTAAAGGAAATACATTACATAAGTTCGTTTCACGATAACTATTTTTTTAATAATTATTTATTTAAATAATTAATTAATATATTTTTAATAATTATTTATTTAAATAATTAATTAATATATTTTTAATAATTATTTATTTAAATAATTAATAAATTAATAAATGCGGATGTGTGGATGTACGTTCCGTTTAATCTCAAAAACTACTGAACGGATATCTATGAAACTTTCCAGTGTTGTAGCTTAGACATCAGAATAGGACATAGGCTATAATTTATCTCAAAATACAAAAAAAATAGGTAGCAAAACTACACTATCCGTGCGAAGCCGGGGCGGGCCGCTAGTTAATAAATATTTTTTTAATAATTATTTATTTAAATAATTAATAATTATTTATTTAACTATCATTAATTCGATCAAAACCGGAATCACCCAAATCGCTTCACGTCCTATCATCTATTCATCTACAGACGGATGCAAATTCAGCATTTCGGTCACATATTCGATTCCCACGAATCCCACATAAAGGGTATGTCCCCTTCAAAAATCATTTTTTCAAACCACCATCGTTTTGATGATGCCTTTACTTTCTTGTTTACTTTGTACGTTTATCTATGTCTTTGTGTGTCTTTTTAGGGTGGTGTCTTTGGACAAGGGATGAATGATGTTTTTTTCTATAATTGTCTAGTTGTTCCTTTTGCCGTTACATCTCGTTTTGGTCTATTTGGGCTCCTTGGGCGGAAGGAAGCCGGTTATTTACCTTAAGTATTCTTCAATGTTACTGCTGATACCAAGAACGTGTTATTCACCGGATCGTATTCATGATTGTAGAACTGTTGGTTGTTTTTCTAGTT
Organism: Cenopis cana; assembly: GCA_951800055.1. NCBI lineage: Eukaryota > Metazoa > Arthropoda > Insecta > Lepidoptera > Tortricidae > Cenopis > Cenopis cana. The sequence continues at coordinate 12,369,297 of OX637488.1, forward strand.
CAGATGAACGTTAATGATAGTTAAAAAAATGGGAAAGTTTATTTAGGTTTTGAAACACATTAACAAGGAACTGAATCCCAAACTATTAGGCCGAGCCTGTATATTTGGAACATGTTTGGAACCAAAAATGACACTTCTTGTGGTTTATCTATAAAAATACATGTTTCAAAAGCTGCTGGTGGAAATTTCCCAATAACAATAATTTGTTATATACTTTTTTATTTTGGCTATGTAAGTAAGAAAATATATTTATTCTTGAAAACATAATATAGGGTTCAAAAATCAATATATTTATATAAACCTCAGTAACCGTTAGTACTAGAACGCAGTAATTTGGGATAAGTATGTATACATGTCAATAACGACGTAGAATAAAATTAGTGTACCTCTCCTACACACAAAGGTACAAATTTTTTTCTTTCCAGTAGGTATATTTCGTCATATTTTCCGTACCTTCTTCTGGAAAAACACGGTTAGTTTATGGCTGGGTAACATCGTATCTTTGCACTGAGAAGTGTGTTTATCTAAAATAACTATAGATTATTCAGATTCTTAGACATTTTCGAAAAGTAGGTAGGTACTGAATTCGATCGGATTATTGAGATTCAGTTGAGTTTTGCTAGGAGGGACCTTACACGAGTTCTAAAATTTACTTTTATGTTTTACAAAATCTTACGTAACTTGGGCACTTATTAACAACTCATATCCTTAATAATCTTCTTCGAAAATATGTATCGAAACAAATATTATCACCAATGTCATTATGCCCTACGAAATATAATTATACCTATTTATCTAAACTTTCCCACACATTCTGAGAACACATCGTAAACAAATTAAGAGCATTCCTAACGTTCCGTGACATGACTTAAGGACCTCTCATGAATGTCATGATGACTGTCGACGTGATACCTAACAGGACAATTAGCATCTTAATCTTAAGTTAGTTCCGAACGATTTTTTTTGCTTCGTACGGTCAGCTGCAGCGAAGCCTGACCCCCCGAGCATACAAATTTCTATGCAGGGGGGGTTTTCTCTGCGCCTGAAACCAGTTGAGAAAGAAAAATTTCTTCAATATCATCAAATCAAACAAGCCCGTTATGTATCATCAGAAATGCGTCACTCCTCTAATCCAAATCAGAGTCCTAAACCGTCAGATTGAACTTGAAAGTTAACCCGCATTAGGGATAATGGGTCACATTGACCCTATACCCGATATCGTCCACTTACCAAAATCTCGTATCTTTTGTAACTGTATTCTCTAAAGACAACTTTCTTCCTTAACGAATAAAGCGCATATTTCAAGAAAGCCAGGGTTACCAAAACGAGACTGGGTAGGAAAATAGTTGATATCCTATTGTCCCCCTCGCCTGTCAATCTGCGTGATCGCCGTGAAATCTGTTGACGTTTGTACTTAAAGACCTACCGCACGACGGTTTATCTTAAAAGTTTAATGGCACCGATAAGTGATTCCTTCTTGATTGGGAGTGACGCAGGATGACGGTTGGCCTAAAGATATATTTACGAGAAGGGTTGGACACAAAGAAGCACTGATGTTTCAAGAAGGCCGCGGGCCAAGAATCGGGCACCATCTTAGGGATCAAGTTCTCAGGGCAGTTGTATACTGGACAGACTGGAATGGCTTGGTTCGAGTCCATTTTATACATTAACACTAAATACGTAGTACTTATTGTTCGACTGAGAAAAATGGAATCCATGGAAATAACAATATAAAACTATTATTCCGTAAAATCCGTCAATCCATGTAATATGAGTACCTATGTCAAATAGGCTGATTCACTTTCTTAATCGTATAACTTAATGAAGAAAAGTTAGTAGCTAAACTTTCTATTGCAATTAGACTATTATTACAACAGGAATTGATTTGGATAACATTTCGCGTGAATCACTTGTAATTTATCCCAAACACTTTTTGCTTTCATTATGTTCAATACAACTGATCGCTATTAATCAATTTCAATAGGCAGACGCGTGTGGAAATATTGATGATACCCCATACGGTATTAATTATCTATGGATCAATCATATTTACAATGATCAGTTTGCGTAGGTACCTTAAGTTATAACTATTTATTTTGCACCTGAGGTGGACTAGAATATATCTATCTCAACGAAAATTGGACCTTTTGATGACAATAGACGCTAGATATTTCCTTATTGACGCAATCAGAAATCGTCCATATTGACAAAGTTAAACCATATTGTACAAAACGATTAAAGGATGATTCACAGTAGACCGTTCCGTGTCCGGGCCGGCCCGTTTTCTAATTCAGAACAGGACGCGCGACGGCCGTGGATTTCTTGTATTAGAAAACGGGCCGCCCCGCACAAGGAACGGTCTAGCGTGAATCATCCTTAAAACTCACGTATCTAATAATTGTAGTATTGGAAGTCGATGAGTTTCTTTGGGCATTTCTTCTCGGCAATGATCTTTGAGAAACACTAGTAGTTTTTGACTTGATAATTTTTTACTTTACTTTACTTTACTTGTAAAAGTTCCAATAAAATGAACTTTATTCTGTAAGTAGGCCTAAAGAATAAAGTTCATTTTATTCTTTTTTAGGGTTCCGAACCTCAAAAGGAAAAAACGGAACCCTTATAATTGTTTATTATGGAGGGAGGCCTCGGCCGAGCTGTGGGGTACTACCAAAAAAGTTACTGACCATCAAAAGAAAAGTTATCATCATTAAAAAAAACTCATCAAGATCTAGCTCGCAAATTTCATCTGACTACAGCCATTTTTGTCATCGCCAATATACCGTATAGGAGCAATAATAATTTTATTAGGTACCTACTAAAAGATATTCCATCGGAATGCCGATTGCGATCTCTTAATTGCTATTTATAATTAGCACTGACCGCTGTATAGTGTTGTTAAACCGCGAGGTGTCCAATAACAATTATGTAATTAGCATTAACAACATATTAACGGTAACTATACTTAGTATTATAAAACCGCTTTGACCATGTCAAAGTGAGAGATTGTGTACAAATAAAATCACTAGTGCTTCGTTATATTTACATCGCTTGATAAAACAGGTAAGGTACCTAAACTTGCCAATGTTTGACAATTTATCGTAATATTTAACACTATTGTTCACTTCTAGGTATTGTTATGAAATAGTACAAGTATCAAGTAGGTACCTAACTATAAGTCATCTTCGATCGATTAATATAATTTTAGATGTGCACGTTAGTAGGCACTTCAACCTATGAAAATATTCAAGGAAAGATTATCGTGTAAAAGAAAATGTTCAGCGTTTGTTAACTACAGACGCGTAATGTTTAGGTACTTTGTGGCATCTAAAGGTAAACAATAAACATCCACCAGGGATGTGAAATAACGTGTCATTTGACTAATAGCATACGAAACCACAGCTTGGCACGCCTCTCATATTCAACCTAACCTTAACAACCTAAACTGTCTTAAACCGTTTTGCCAATAATGCGCTTGATTCTAGTTCATACCACAATCTGACAATCAAATCCAATCAATTATGAATAGAAATATAATCAATATCTCTATAATCTATTCCGTCCATGCGTCACTGTTTCTACAACTACAATGTCTACGATATGATAAGTCACAACCAACCATAATGATTATAATTCGGATAATGTGTGTTTTGGACAATCTCATTGTTTCGTTTGCGAAAGCCTGCGCGATTCGCTCTGCGTAAATCTCGTACAATGATCTCTTGCGACAGGTGCAACTAAAATGCCGCTGTTGTGCCTGTGCCTATAAGTACCGTAAAGTTGGGTTATTTTGACCCAACGAAGGGTAACTTAGACCCATATGAAAACCCCACATAGGAGGTTCCTTCTAATTAAAATTATTAAAATGTCGACAGTTAATTCATGCCAACCATATGGTAATGTGCCAAATAAATTAATTGCAATAATAAAAAGTTGCCAAAGTTAAAACTCTCATTGTTTTACACGGCAATACCCAATAGTTAACGACTATATAGCTCGCCTCTACTGACATGTTAATTTATTATTTAATGCCCTTCATTGGGTCAGTCTCAAGCACAGGGATCATACTTTTTATTGACATCGTTTTCAGCCTTCATAAAGATTAAAATTTAATAAATTTATATTATGTGGGGATTCTCAGCAATAGCAAACACCTCCAGAAATTTTCCAAAAAATTTTTAGGAAGTTCTAAGGAGTAGTAGTGTAAATTGATGAATGAATTTACCTAAATAAGGAATACGTTAATTTATTTATTTATTGTTTGTGGGTTGAATTTACTCTGTTTTCAAAATTAATCATTGCTATCGAACCAACAAAAACTAGGCCCTCATCTACGAATAAAACACACTATTTACAAGGAAGACTATAATATGAATAGTTATTCCTTTTTAACGTCTCTGTGCTCTTTCAATCTCTACAAAATTATCATATCAAGTAGAAATTGATAAAGACGACAGATAACCGGCTACATTTTAAATCCGCCGTGGAAATAATTGTGTAAAGTCTACCTCCGTGGTTAGATCGACGAGATACGGATGCTTTTGCACTGACAATGCTAAAATGTATCCTTGCATTTGAATAAAATACTAGGTAAGCTGGTAATGCTCGCAAACTCGATTTTTTTCTAATGGTCTTAGAAAATTAGACTTAATGCCAACGAAACAAAATTTGTTTTTCATTGGATATACAATGGAATGATGTGTGAATACCTACGGTTTTGAAATTTTTGAATAGACAGTTGCAACATTTTGCAGCCTTAAGCCAGCTACTCACACACCTGCTGCAGGGGAAATTTTCATATAACTATTTAGAAATCGGGCCAATTCGAAATATATGAATATTGCCCCTGCAGCAGGTGTGTGAGTAGCCGGCTTTATAATTGCGAGCAAAAAGCAAAAATAAAACAATTGAATGTGTATATCAACATTAAAAAAGCATTCTCATAACCATATGCTTAGGCTTATACATATAGAATGTTTTATTTTTCCCTAAAATCGCCCTACTTACTCCCAAGAACAAATTTACGTACCTATCTCTTATAGGTAACAGATTTTCCACCCTGTGTAGGTAATAGAATTTTAAACATTTGGTCGTGGGAGCAAAGTGAACAAGTGGTATCTTCCTCTGTCCCCTCTTACAAAATCCGGTCATTACGTGTCCGGTAATGTTCCCCTTTTCCGACAAAATTACGTATACCTACTTATACGATGAGATGTTGTCAGTACCTGTAATTACAATATATCAGTTCCTATTTAAATGACACTTTTTGGCATCTCAGGAGTTTCTTATTCCCATTAATGTTAGTAATTACGAACGATTTTTCGTTCGTAAGTATCGCCATGGTAAAGGCCCTTATCCTCTACATCATGCGATTGTTACTCAGGTAATAAGAAGTTCCATCTATCTATCAAACCCCGAAATGTAGTTAAAACTACATGAAATTATTCCTATATAATAAATCGGGCTTTAGAACTTTAGGTTTAAATGTTTTGAATGTGTTTTGAATAGTTATTGCTACTTTCTTAATAAGTCGAAAGTCGATAATTCTAACTTTACGAGTTACCTTAGGAATTACTTATATTGTTTGATCATTTCAATTCAGCATATACGAAGAGTGACAGACAAATAACGAGCTATCACTGACCTTGCGAGATCTCAAGGTTTACGCGCAATAGACAGCCTTTTAAGTAAAATTGAAGCGAAAAAAGTGAATGGCTCTATTAAATTAAACGAATTCGTCAGTGGGTATAAAAATTAACTACCGAATAGAAACCGAATAATTTTTTTTTGAGGTAAACAGACAAGTTGCGGTTTGCGAAAAAATGCTACCAACCTACTCCATCTATTATATGTCTCGATTAAAACGGTTTTCGTATTCCTTCCTATGAATATGCAATGTCGTAATGTCAATCAATATTAACCGGGGTGTAGTACCAACACCTTGTCCCTTTTTTAAAACCGAGCAATACGATATAAAAACGTTTTTTCATTTTTGAAATATTTCATGCACTTTTTGCAGCAAAAAGGAGTTGCATTTTTATAAGACCTGGGAGCCGATTTTTGAGTGTCGAACGCTCGACTTTTTACTCGAGATCTGTCAAAATACTATGATGTTTTGACTTTTGACAGATGTCGAGTGAAAATTCGAGCGTTCGAAACTCAAAAATCGGGCCACTGGCCACGTAAAACTTGAAACTAACTCTATTCCGTGTGAACAGTTAAGATGATCTGCAAAATTCTCGCATCCGTAAAATATTTCTCACATGAATTGTAATTGTAACCCTCAACGCTGACTAATTTCCCTATCAAATCGCTCCCTATATCGAATATGTGCCAAATGCTTTGTCTCACAGTTCCCACGTCTCTTGAGTTGGGTGACGTAGCACATAATTACTCTGCGGGTGGTCTGCTAGTAAATGGATAACTACTTCAAACTAAACCGTTGGTAAAGGGCTTGCGTATTGTTGCTAATTGATTGGTAGCTGGTTGTTGCCGTCTGATAATAGCTCTTTGATATGAAAGAAATAATAGAATTATGACGCCATTTCTCTAATCAGCCTTATCTCAGCAGCTCAGGGACGTATACATACATATTTACAGACTGATGATGATGATGATGATGAGCTTACATAAAAACATGAAAACACTATTTACCTATTTACTACGTCTAAGGTAAACAATAGGTAGAGTACTTTTATCTCACGAGTACGGGTAACCCATGGTTGTGTATTGAGCTATACATGCACATTGTCTTTGTGTGCGTCAGCGTAGGAGCTATGTTTTCACATTGTCTTTGAAATCAGTCTATGATATGATGATCGTGTCTATGATATTGAATCGTTTGAAAGTCTGGTCTATGTTTTCGTACGTGTCGCAACTACAACTAACCGCGCTCGTGAAATAAATGAACTGTATTGCACGGTAACACATTACATATTGCAAACTTTTACATGCATTGTTATATTACTAATTCCACTCGTGTCAATTGAACATAATGCACTGCCATCACCGTAACTGCCGTAAGCGTAGGTACCTATTACTCTTCGTAATACTTCAACAAACCATTGTGCTCATCAATTTCGTACTACTGTTATTATATAGATGTTATCTTTACTCTCCTTTTTTCGGTAAACGGCCATATTTTACTTTTACTTTCAACTTGTGCTCGTCGGCTTTACGATTGAGATCTGTAGCTCTAGTATAATTTTTTTCGAAACATTAATAACGATCGAACGCGTTTGCGTTTTGTCTCAAAATATATGAAAACGCTCTCACCGAGTTTGAAATACGCGCGTTCATGGGTTAGCAACAAATGTTATAATACTCGCTGTTTTAGTTTCCACTAGTGATACCAGAGGCGCTGCTCACGTTTTCATACCACTTTCATACATTTTGAGACAAAACGCAAACGCGTTCGAATTAGTTAATGTTTCGTAAAAACTTATACTAGAGCTACTGTGTTTTTGATCACGGGGTCGATTCGAGTTTACGTTTCGATAGTTATGAACTAGATTCGCGTTCGCGTGCACGCTTTAGTTAGAGCTTTATTTAAGGCCCGTGGTATTCCCTAATTTTTGTATTATGCCTCGCACGGACTGATAACTCGCGAAATTGGAATAAACGTTTATCTCGTCTAAACTGATGAATATTTTGAAATAGCCAACGTTTAGATTTTAAACAATAGTCTTTTATTTTTAAATACACGTGAACAGCATAAACCTAACCACAAACAACATTTGAAAGTGTTTGTTCGCATTCACTGAACAAAATTACATATCCTCATAATATCCTCATAATCATATAGGTTACATATCCTTGTCAATATCGTTTATATGTGTATCTATACTTGTCCTGCAGTAAGTATATGTGTATGTATGTTTTATAATTACTGTCTTATTTTTGTATTTATTGTACAGGTTGCTGTATTTGTCTACCTATGTTCATGGCTTCTCTCATTTACTCAAAGGTTAACTGGAAGAGATCCCTTAAAGGGATAAGTTCGCCTTTGTACATACCATTTCCTATTGTATTTTTTTTTCATGTGTTTTATTGTGTACAATAAAGAGTTTTACTACTACTAAAATTAACCAAAATTTCATCCCTGTTATATCTTTTTTTTTAACTTACACATTTGACATTCATTACACTTACTCATCGACGTGAAACGGTCGAGCACGTCGAACACACAACGTTCGCAAAGTCGTATCTTACTCGCACGTCAGTTCAAAAGTCGACCTTATATTATTTATTCATAGTACAATTTACATTAAGACTAGTATACATCGGCTAGAGCCTTCAACATACTCGTATTTGATAACAATTGAATGAATCCTAAAAGCTTTGCGCATTCTACTCAAACAATGAGCTTACGTAAGCGTTATTCGACTAATTGCTAGGCAAGTTTATGTCTTATTTTAATGAAAAGAGGACTATTTTCATGTACATGGAATTGTTCATGAGATTTCAGAAATATTTGCTGCGGTGCGCTTGTTAGGTCAGGGCTGGATTATACGTTTCACAAAATTATAAGTTCTTATGAATCAACAACAAGTTTTTTTTTGAGTGGTATCACTACCTCAACCTAATTCACTAAGACACTAACTGCAATTCAAGTTTTGTAACTTTTCCCATTTTATTAGTATAATCCTTGTACACTTAAAACGCGCATACACTTATCTTCCAGTAGGTAGGTAATAAAAGAAAAACGTAAGTATTGTCGGTTTTTTTTAGTACTTTGTTAAGTAACTATGATGTGCTATTATTGTTAATTTATCTCAGTAGTGACGTTAATGTCCGATCTCGGTTATCGATCACCACTTCCGTTGGTTATTATTGCATTACACAGTTGCACCTAAATGGTTTTATTTTTATTTTTAAATCATTCTATAGATAATAGAGTCTTGGAGCGCTCGTGGCCCAGCGGCGCCTGCGGACCGCTTGCGGTATAAGCAACGTGGGCAGCGGTCAGGACTTGGATGGGTGACCGCTTTGAGTGGTTACTAACTGAGCGCTCCCGTGCTTTGGAAGGCACGTTAAGCCATTGATCCCGGTTGCTGTCTATGACAGCAGTCGTTAAGCCAAGTTGGAGGCTTTCGGGCGGCTTGAGAACTTCTAACAGTCAAGTTGCCCACTCACTTGACAAAGCCTAATCCCAATAAGTTCTAGTTTCCCCTCGGGGTTGAAAGGTCAGATGGCAGTCGCTTTCGTAAAAACTAGTGCCTACGCCAAATCTTGGGATTAGGTAGCGGACCCCAGGCATCCTTCAGGATGCAACTGTACTGGGATAACGCTAGGAGGATGATGATTCTATAATAGAGTCTTAAACAATTAAATTTTAGCAAAAATATTACTCTCTATTCCTCAATTTGACTGACACGCTTACAAGCTCTTCCTTCTCAACGCTGTCAGGTTAGCTATTTTATGAGGAGAGCTACCTAGCTAACCTATCACTTTCCAACTAAACTCTCATCTCAACCAACGCGTGCTCCAACTGTCATGTGATGTGACAGCCAGTATTAATCCGCCTCCAAGAACTTGTGTAGACAAGACAATATTACTCAGTATTTTTTTTACACTTAAACAAGTAGATTAAGAGCTGACAGCAAAAAAAATGTGATTTTATAATATTTGGAATTGGTACAGTTGTGTTAAGGCTTGTCTCTGGACTATAAATATGCCAGTCTGGCTACTGAGAGTCGTTGTGATTGGAAGGGGTGGGGGTTGAAAGTTAGTGAAAATTCTACAATATTAAGTAATACTACACAACAAGTATTGAGTAAAACTGCCAGACTGATTTTAAAAGCAGCAGAAAATTCAAGTAATTTTATAAAAGTTGAAATAAACTAATTTCAATAGCTTATACTATCGGCTTAACGTTTCTGAAAACGCCAGACCAAATAGAAGTTGCTAATGTGTTGCCAGACTGGTTGTTTACTCTTTCGCTTTCAGATTAATAAAACCTTAATATCATGCAAACAGATTCTTTAATTAAAAAATGGTTTTAGAAACCTTACAATATTTTTGAAAGAGCTATCCAACAACATCCAACACATGGGGTTTGAAAGGAAAAAAACGCAATGCATCAGCACTTCATGTGAAGAAGACTCACCCTTTCCAATCGCAACGACTCTCAGTAGCCAGACTGGCATATTTATAGTCCAGAGACGAGTCTTAACACATCTATACCAATTCCAAATGTTATAAAATCACTTTTTTTTTTGCTGTTATCTCTTGATCTAAAGTTTCTCTAAGGGGTATTAATCCGTAAGGAGTGTGCTAGAGGAAATTCAGTGCAAGGATTGGCTGGGGTAGGTAGTTTTTTCCATCCTGACCTTGTGTTCCTTCCTTAAATCATTTAAGGTAAAGGTCCCAGTCATTGACGTTCACCAAATGCTCGGCACTATTTCAACGCGTTCGGTGGTAATCGCTATAGGTACTTTATCAATCAAGTTTGGCTGTACCGTGTACGGCTATCATCGTCGTATACCGATTGATAACTTTACCTTATTTATTCTAGGTATTTCATAAGATCTTTGTACTGCTGTTCAATAAACTTTCCTTTTTTATAAAATTAAACCCGACACGTTAATTTGCTATAGCTTTCTCGAAGCAAAAAGAAAGCAAACATTGAAATCAATAAGCTATTCATTACCAATACCTACTTAAACTTATATAATTCTAATAAATGCGAAAGTCTGTTTACCTGTTTCTTTTCACCCTAGAATTACAGAACCAATTTAGATAAAATATATACACATAAGTATGGTCCCGGAAAAAGATACAATCATTTTAAATCCTGATACACATTCCCTAAGGGGACCAAATTTAGCTGATGCGGCATGAGAAACTGGTCTGCCTAAACTATTACCCCATTTTAAGGGGAGGTATCCCCAACGCAAATGTCCCGCTCTAACACGCGTGAGTTTATAATTAACCATCCCGCTCTCTACGCAAGCTCTGCGCGCAGTTTTGTAAATATTTAGCTATAGTCATTAAGCCAATCATTATATCAAAGCAAACCCTGCGAATTTGTCTATAACTATTTACGATCTTTAATTGAGTACAAAAATAAAACGTTAAATATCAGTAATATAGCCGTAGTATTGAAAATACATTCCAAAAAAGGGGTAACTTCGCGATTTTTTTCTATCGAGTGAAATTCATCAAGTCATGTAACTGACTGCGATTTTGACTAGACAAGATCCTTATGTAACACATATATTTTTTTTAGATTTTAAGACACTATATTCTATGTCTCAGATGGTTTTTAAAAACTCAAAAGTGGTAATACACGGCCTTAACGGTCATTTTCGCCTAAAATTTTTCGCTTCTCTAAGACATCAGAGAGTAATATTGTACAAATTTTACTTATTTCTGTAGTTTAAGCTAGCAGGCCGCATATTTTCCCGTTTCAAGATTGTTTCCCTGAAATCGCATGACTACATTCGCACGATTTTTCTAATCTGACAATAATCTGAAGAAAACGAAGTATGGAGATGGAGAGTATAAATGGTGCAATGTGTCTTTGTTACATAAAAGTAAAGAGTTATGACATTTCTGATGTGAAATCACGTGCACTTTACAATGCATTGTGAATTGCCATAGTGACCTTTGCGCGTAATATATGCGTCGATGTGTGATATTGCTTCAATGTAACATTGCTGTGTAGACTGAACTGACAACGACGGAGAAATGATGAGTTAGATATATAAGTAGTGCGTGCCATCCAGGACGACGCGCCCCTCCACAGCGAAACTCATGCTAATCATTCGTAGGGAACATGCAGTATTACATTGGCCTAGTCTACCTTAAAGATTTAGGGATTTCGTAAAGATACCAACCACGACAAAGTTAAAATACGCACAAATAATTTATTTAATTCATATCAAAAACCGACATTTCAAATTTCGCGCGTAAACGCTCACTGGCTTGACGTGACGTCACTGGTGCAAACGTGAAACTTTTATAGCGCATGAATAATATTTGAATCACAGAAATAATATGTTTTCAGTTTCATTGAATATAATAAATCACTTATTATAAATAATTTTCTATTCTTTACATATTTTTCAATATTTTTAACTGATTTTACTGATGTGACAGACACGAGTGACGTCACTGCGCGTTCAAAATTACGTTTCAATTTACGTAACTTTAAATCATAATATTTCGCATAAAAATGATAATTTTTGAATAAATCTTCCAGTAATACACTTGTAATTGCTATAATTATTAGATTACTAATATAATTTCTCGATATAATCTTAATGCATGTTCCCTATTGTTCGGATTAGATTAGGCCGTGGAGGGACACGCCTTCGTGGAGGATACGCACTATATGTGGTGTTGCGTTCCTGGTGGTAAGGTCGCCAGAGCTCCCGAAGATGAGTTGAGTTGAGAGTGAGGGGTCTAGCTATCAACAAAACGAATGCCTTAAGCGTACGCACTGGAGCGGCCTGCGGTGGCGGCCGCGGTGGCGGCCACCGGCCAGTTGACAGTATGACAATCAAGGCCGCTAGTGTCTGAATAATTGTTACGAATGTCATAGTATACAACTGTCCGCCACCGCGGCCGCCACTGCAGGCCGCTGCAGTGTGTGACAGGCTTTACACCGTCATGTTCCATGGCCGTAAAAAACCGTATGAAGAAGTTAAGTATCATAACAGACAATTTTTAGGATGGTGTGTCCGTGAACGTGTTAAGACTATTACGGTGTCTGCTTAAAATCAGGCAGGCCGTAGGCTTGTTTGCCACCTTCACTGAATAAAAGATGGATTACAATAAACGCTATTTGTAATGCTACAGAAATGTATCAACAAGTGACCCATATTTTAAATTATTAATACCTTATTTAAGAGACACGTGCACGAGTATTAATCTAATGACATACTACTTAAATAATGATAAGATTTAATAAATGATTTACGTTACCACAATACGAAATTTAAAGCAAATCAACATGCCTTCGTATATTTAGCAATAGCATCAATCGCTATACGTTAAAATATATCAAACATTGAGTAACAAATCATTACCATTTAAAAGACTGTTAGATAACTAAGAATTTCCACATTTTAGAAGAACGGGTCAGCTGTTCATATTCATAACGATTACCCACATAACGCATTTCGAATCGCTAAACTTAAGTGGCAGTGGGCGGGGCACATTGCACGTAGAACCGATGGCCGTTGGGGCAGAAAGGTTCTCGAGTGGCGACCACGGACCGGAAGGCGCAGCGTGGGTAGACCCCCCACAAGGTGGACTGATGACTTGGTAAAGGTCGCGGGAGTCCGCTGGATGCGGGTGGCGCAAGACCGGTCATTGTGGCACTCTTTGGGGGAGGCCTATGTCCAGCAGTGGACGTCTTTCGGCTGATATGATGATGATGATGATGACCCACACAACAACCGCTATAACTTTGACCTCGCTTCACATGCAGTTGCAACTAAGGAATACACACAGCGAATGCATCCTTAACAATTAAATAGTTGACAACGTAAGGGCTGTGGCTTCGTGCAAAAAAATATTCGCTCGCAGCGATTTGCCTCGGCGACGAATGTAATTCACTCCCTTCGTCTGTACCCACCTCTTCTTCTTCTACCTAGCGTTATCCCGACTCTCACTTGCTGCACTGCTCGCTTTTACCCACTTTGCACGATCCTGGGGGATATCTTTTGATCCCGTTCTCGCTCATATCGGCCTTCACGACATCCAGCCATCGCTTCTTAGGTTTACCGCGGGGCCGAGGGCCGTCGTGGGGCCTTGACCTAAGTATTTTTTCCTACAAGAGACGAGACCGAACCAGTGAAGGAGCTGCAGCTTCTCCGCTACGTCACGAACTCCGAGGATGCCCTTCGTATGTGCCGAATTCTCTGAAAATTGCGATTTAGGTGTCTTCAAAGCAAAACAGGCTATTAGGTTATATTAGGGACATCAGGATTAATCAGTGGTTAATTATTGCACTGCATTTCATTAAATTATCAAACGGGCTTCTACGTGAAACCTATATAGTCATTGTTTGATACTTTGGTACTCCACGCTCGCCTCCCAAAGGTCCGGTAGGTACACCTGTATTCTGTGAGTAAGAAACACATACAGATAGTGATACATACAAGTTTCAAGTTATACTGGATTGCAGTGGCTCTAGTATAAGTTTTTTCGAAACATTAACTAATTCGAACGCGTTTGCGTTTTGTCTCAAAATGTATGAAAACGCTCTCACCAAGTTTGAAATACGTGCGTTCATCGGTTAGCAACAAATGTTATACTCGCTGTTTTAGTTTCCACTAGTGACCACCAGAGGCGCTGTTCACGTTTTCATACCACTTTCATACGTTTTGAGACAAAACGCAAACGCGTTCGAATTAGTTAATGTTTCGAAAAAACTTATACTAGAGCTACAGGTGAGTGAAACAGGCTGTGAATCGCAACAGACGTGAGATGCACATTATGTATAATGAAAATCAGTATATTAGGGTCAGAGTTCGTTGCCCACTGAGTCACGACTCTCTTAACGATGTAGATAAAGTCCAATAATTGATTTAATTAATCAGGAATTAAATCATACGTGACCAGTGATTGATACGTGTGTTGCACGCCACGCGCGCGGGCACGAGGTGATTTAAGTAGTTTCTAATGTTGATAATGTTGACATTTCAACTTCCTAGAGGATACACAAACTTATTATACATGTAATATGGACTACGGAGAAGCTACGGTAGCCCAGTGGTTCAAGCATGCGGCTGTCAAGCGGCGGTCGTGGGTTCGAATCCCAGCTCGTACCAATGAGTTTTTCGGAACTTATGTACGGAATATCATTTGATATTTACCGTTAGCTTTTCGGTGAAGGAAAACATCGCGAGGAAACCTGCATACATCCGCGAAGAAATTCAAAGTTGTATGTGAAGTCCCCAACCCGCTCTGGGCCAGCGTGGGGACTACTGCCCAATCCCTCTCATCTATGAGAGGAGGCCTGTGCCCAGCAGGGGGACGTATATAGGCTGATGATGATGGACTACGTACCTATACACTTTAAAAAAGTAGGTATTTTCTTGTCAATGGTGTTGTTCAATTTGAACTACAAAAGCAGGAAAGTCACAAGGAACACAATAATTATTGTTTGATCTAAATACCTACGTACTACGTAGTAAGAAACCCACGTAATTGAAGAATTGAACAGAAAAATCGATATGTTGAAAATATTCGCACGGTCTCGGCGACGTTTTTGTACTCACGGAACACGCAGGTCATCCTAAATTTGGCATCCTAAATGGGTCGGAAAATAAGTAAAGTATCTCACTCCAACGTATTACTGCGTCCCTATCTCCAGTGGGTAAATTTGGACTATAATAGCGTTTTTCCGTGTACATTTAGAAATTAATGTGGGTCACGGGAAACAAAACAAGGGCGACGATAAAAATGCAGTACCTTCACTTAAATTAGGTACCTATGCTACTTTATAGCTACTGATATTTAACGTTTTATTTTTATACTCAATTAAAGATCGTAAATAGTTATAGACAAATTCGCAGGGTTTGCTTTGATAGAATGATTGGCTTAATGACTATAGCTAAATATTTACAAAACTGCGCGCAGAGCTTGCGTAGAGAGCGGGATGGTTAATTATAAACTCACGCGTGTTAGAGCGGGACGTTTGCGTTGGGGATACCTCCCCTTAACGGTGCGTTAACGCATTGAGGAGAGGGAATAGAAGGATAGACTTACGAGTTAATTACGTCACGCACGAGGCACGCACGTCACTACGACGCCGTACCATCACCTATTTTGAATTTTTGAGCAGCGGTGTGGTTGCAGCATTAACCCGTTACCGTACTTAGGTACGTTTCGGTACGCAACAGTGTGTATGACCCAGCCTTAAACCGTTTGTTGCACGCGCGATACTTACGTTACTTTGTAAAGTCTGTAATTACCTAATGTTGAAACGTCTGTCATTGCCTAGTGTTGCGATGTGAACAATTTTAACAGTTTCTACATGGGCTGTAAAGTTTTGTTTTTCGTTTCACATCATTAAACGGATTTGGTTTGGAAATTACGGATGGATATTAGTAAATTCGTTAGTCAACATAGTATTGTACATACGGCGTTGTATGTTCTTGAATAATATCAATGTTAGATTGTTTGCATATGATAAAACAGAATAACAGAATAATGATCCTGAATATTTTAAAACTTTGGAAAAACATCGCCATAGACTCTACAGCGAGTGGCGAAAGATTAGGTACTGAAATCGGCTAAATCTCTGACTTTTCCTTTTTACTGAAGTAGGTACTTCTTATAATGAATACCTACAGATATAGTGAATATAGGTTAGCTTTTCCAAACACCAAGCGTATATCTATGACAGGGGAAAATTTCTCGTTTTATAAATCTGATTCAGCACTGCATGGGACTTTTTGGCGTAAGTATTGCAAAATGTTAAGTAATTGCATTCTTCATGAAATAAATATTACTGAGCCATGTTCCCTCTTTACTGGGCGAATGACTCCAACTATATAAATGGATCATGCATCAATGACCCTATCGACCTGTCCTTGTCACCACGTGTCCATATTGATAGTTATAGAATAATATAAACTATAAATAAACTGATAATGATTCTTAGAAAGTAAACTTGTTAAGGCGTGGATTTTAATAGTCCAATAGTTCGTATCCGTATTGTACAGTCGGCAAAGTAGTTCGGTATGCAACCCTGCTTAAAAGTTTGTATGCAGCCAGGAGGTATTTTGTCATTCCTTAAATAGATTCTGTTATTGTACCCGTTGTTGTCAGCTAAGGTAAACGTTTTTTTTAATACTTAAAACAACGGTGGCAATCAAGCGATGGTAAGCGGACACCGCAGCCTATAGACGCTCGCAATTCCAAAGGAGCCACCTGCGCATTGCCGACCCTTTAAAATACGTGAGGATTTGCTGTGTTGACAGCAGAAGGGACAAATTTAGGGCCCTCGCTCTCAACAAAGTGCAGTGCATCCTCGGTCCTCGGGAGCTTTGGTTCCGTTCAAATCGTTGATACCAATTGACTTTATTGATGGCCTCTATATTACGAGTATTACCATAGATTTAATATGTATATATCCACGAGTATGACATACATTTTGAAAGTGTCATTGGGTCACTGTTGAACACTTCCTAAGACAGACTTTGGATTATAAAGTGGTAAGTTTGATCTATCCTGACTAATAGCACGTCAGCATAGTATAATAGTAAAAAATAGTTATAAATTACTACGAACTTAGTGTGTACCTTCCAAAAAACATTAAAAGCTGCAAGACTATTATGGTCACGTATAAATCGTATAATATTATTGTATCAGTGTTTGGGTTTGGATTGTATTGGAATGTCACCCTCAGATACCCTCGTATCTTATTGCATAGGCATTGTACATAATAGAGAAATAAAACTAACTATAAACCAATATCAAGTTGCAAGTAATTAGCGCTGTGCAAGTCTTGGCGAAGGTTATCGAGGGGTCAGCGTTGCTATAATTAGTGCTTGCATCCAGCTGCGCCATTCATGCGTATGCGTCGGCGCAACCAGTTTTTTGGGTTTTTTTGATAATGCCCAGTACTACAATAGGCACAAAACAAATACTCTTTACACACATCGAGTAAAGAAAGCGTAAAACATAGTCAATACAAGTAAATGCAATGTTTGGCAAAAAGATATGGAAATAGAATACTTACGTCGTACCCTGGGAGTAATAATGCGATAGATTTGATTGTAGGTAAGTACAGTGGGCCAACGAAAATGTTGAGCACTTTAGTACTTTGTCAAATTGAAGAGGTTTCAAATTTTATGACGTTTCAGTCTAAATATTTCTTAGATTTCGATGTGACAAGGTTCTAAGTATGCTCAACATTTTCATGGGCTGACTGTACGTGATGCATTGCACATAATGTACTGCAAATAAGGCTTATCTACCATGCATGAACCATTTCATTAAAAGCTTTTTTATATAATTAGTCTTCGGCATGCATGTTCCACCATGGATATTTAATTTGTATAGTTGTGAAGAGAGGAAGGGCACAGCAAAATGTCATCTCTTGCTCAAATTTGGAGCAGGCCGACTGGGGAAGTATCTCCGCCTTGCAGAAGACCACAGCCATAATAACATTATTTACTATACAGGTATGTAGTGTTGTGTTCCTGGAGGTGAGCAAGGTTGCCAGAGCTCCCGAGGATGCACTGTGTTGAGAGCGAGGGATCTTTTATCCCTTCTGCTGTCAACACAGTGAATCCTCAAATTTTATAAAGGGTCGGCAACGTTGCGTCTATAGGCTGCGGCGTCCGCTTACCATCAGGTTGTGGTGTAGTCACACCCTAATAACTCAGCTGATCACAGCTGATACACATCTGATGGAAACTTAACTAATATTAACCTTTGTACCTTTTCTCAGAACAAAGGAATGCGAGAGACCTTGATATTGATTCCAAGAAGATAGTATTACCATATGTTCTATTTCGCATACCAAACTGTTAGTATAAAAGCAGTGTAATTGTTACTCAATAAATCAGTATTACATCACTATTTCCTCGAGTCTCGTCTTATCATTATAACCCGTAACGCTCCACATCTCATGGCTACCCTGCCAGGCGGGCTGCCCCAAGCAGCCCTGAATTAGTGAACAAGTGCCAGAACCAAGATACTGAGAGCAGGTCACTTCATCAGCGACTCTGCCAGAGCACCGCACATCTCATGGCGACCCTTCCATTCCGGCTGCGCAAGGCAGCCCTGATATAGTAACCAACGTCAGCCGCTTCAGCACCGCATTGCCAACGTTATTAGAGGAAGAACCAAGTGTCAGTGCGGCTTTGTGCCGTACTGGCGGCGCACTGCGCCAGCCATCCAGCTCCACTACGCTACGCCAGCCAGTCAGATCCACTGCGCCAGCCAGCCAGCTCTACTGAAGCCGAACAAGCCAGAGCAGAGCGTCGCCAGCACCAGCCGCGCCGCCGCTCAACAGCCCAGCTGTTCAACAGCTGATACCACACAGATGACTTCAGGTCCATAAAAGCCAGACAGCTGATCACCAGCTGACCATCAATCCACGTGAAGAAGTAATTAATTAAGGTACTTATAAAGCTTTTACTACAATGTAAGTAGTATGTTTAAAAAAAATATTTAACTATTGAGTGACGTAGATTTTTTTTAAAGTAAAATTTTAATTAATAATAAAGAACGATACTAATTAATTTTATCCAATTGTTAAAAGAGTAATTTTTTTTTTTTAATCTAATAATGTGTAAACTTTATGGTATTAAACCAATTTATGTTATAAATAATTAAGTAAATAAGAAATAATGCCGCTTGATGACGAGGTGATAATATGATTAAGATTTACAAATCTAAAAATAGCAACCAACAGTCCACCTGTACAACAACATCTGGACTTCTCGAGTTACAATACGTTCACGATACACACAGACGTATCGAGCAAAAATATAGGATCAGTTTTATCAAAATAAAAATAGATTCCCAGAATATAAAAATAAAATATTAAAATAATATATACAAGATTGTTGAATAGTTTTAAAATAATGACAATAAGGATTCCAACTATGACAGGTCTGATCAACCAAGAATAGTGGAAATTCTAAAAAACCAAATAATTTACCCGAATTAAATAAGTTTCAATAACCGAGACTATAACGAAATAATGAGACAAACAGACTGAATTACCAGTCAGAATAATATTATTTTATACTCGCCATCCTTACTAACAGTGTCGAATCTAGTACTCAATCGCGTACGGAACGAGCTTTCCCCGCGAGAGAATTAGGTATGTTTTGCAAGGCACAATAAATAAAAATGTATGCATATTGCATACTATATAATGACGACACCGCGTGTATTATTAGCTACGAGTATAGCTCAATGTATAAATAAATGTAAAACCGGGTACTGCAGATCCCGAGTATGTATAATTAAAGGTGTCTCAAAATTAAGTGATAACGATGATAGGCGAGTCATAGAGTCATATTAAACAACTTTCATTATTTGTCTTTGAGTGCTTTTTAACTGAGCGCTCCCGTGCTTTGGTATGCACGTTAAGCCATTTATCCCGACAGCTGACTATGATAGCAGTCGTTAAAATGAACTTGCAAGTCACAATGACTATTTTTGAATGGTTTAAAAAAAAAAAAAAAAAAATGATGACAAATATTGATGTGCACAATATATTTGTTATTATGGTGACAAAATAAATATAAACAAGAGAAAAATAACGACATGATACAACGTCGTAAACACAAACTAATAATGGTAGCATAAATGTATACCATAATTTATGTCCTATTTAAAAAATAAATGAAAATATATAACAAACAAGCGTCGTCATCAAAGCGAGCATTCAATTCCAGTTAAGTATATAGTACCTAGTATAATACAATGTCAAATTTTTATCTTTGCTTTTAGTTGAGTTATAATTTAATTATAACCTTTTAATAAATATTTCTCATTCTGTTTGGAGAAATTAAAATTATAAGATTTTATTAATTTTTCGTAATTAATATTTAGAAATAAGTTCATTTATATTTATTTTTAATTTCTTTTTTATAATTACTTATTTTTTTTAATAAATGTATAATCTTATAGTATTAATAAGTGTATTTACTACAAAAAATAATAATAATAACAATGTTTACTTCAAAATTTAAGTACATTACGATGCTAAAATGATTATGCCGATCCATCTGATCGCATACCACCTACCATATAAGGAACAAGTAATGTAAACATTCTAAGTAGCATTAAGATATATTAAGAAACCATGTATACCATAGACTTAAGTTACTTTAAGAAACCATGTAAACCATAGACTTAAGTTTACTGAAGCCAAAAAATAGTAGTTATGTATTTTACTATTTTTTGTCTCAAAAAAACGGGGAAGCTGTGGTGTAGTCACACCCTAATAACTCAGCTGATCACAGCTGATACACATCTGATGGAAACTTAACTAATATTAACCTTTGTACCTTTTCTCAGAACAAAGGAATGCGAGAGACCTTGATATTGATTCCAAGAAGATAGTATTACCATATGTTCTATTTCGCATACCAAACTGTTAGTATAAAAGCAGTGTAATTGTTACTCAATAAATCAGTATTACATCACTATTTCCTCGAGTCTCGTCTTATCATTATAACCCGTAACGCTCCACATCTCAAGGTGGCCCGTACGCTTGTTTGCCACCGTCGTCGTATAAAAAAAAGTTTATTTATAACTTTATTTGCCAGACATAAGCTATAAACACCGCTCGACGACCGCTTTAGCTTAGTTGGTAGTGACCCTGCCTACGAAGCTGGAGGTCCCGGGTTCGAATCCCGGCCGGGGCATTTATTTGTGTGATGAGCACGAATATTTGTTCTTGGGTCTTGGATGTTTTCTATGTATTTAAGTATTTATTTATCTATATAAGTATGTATATCGTCGCTTAGTACCCATAGTACAAGCTTTGCTTAGTTTGGGACTAGGTTGATTTGTGTAAGATTGTCCACAAATATTTATTTATTTATTTAAATAACTACTTTAACTGCACTTAAGTAAAGGAAAAAACTAAATGCCCGAGAAAGAAAGCGTCTCAACTAATGGGGTTTCACTTTTGTTGGCTTAGTGTAAGGGCTGACCTTAATGTAGTCAAGTGAAGGCGAACGTTAACTTTATTATGACTTAACAATTCCGCAGAAAACGAAATTACGTAGTTCTGGGTTAATGTTTCACGGTGTCAGAGAAGCTGGGAATACGAAGGTATTTAGCGGCATGTACTCTGGCTTTTTCACTTCATTTGTTTTATTGTAAAGTTATGTTCATGTACGGTCACACCCCCCGTGCATACAAACTTCTATGCAGGGTGGGGGTACCTTTTCTCTGTAGCTGACTGTAGAACCATGAGGTATTCGATGTTACTGTTGGGGTAGATATGGTAACGACTGGATCCACAAAATGTAAAAAAATGCCTTTTTTTATCTTCTTCACCAAGTTGGTTTCATTACAAAAAAAAACAAATATTGGAATATTACATTACAAAACTTTCATTTAAATCATTACCATTATTTATAAATAATTTATAATACTAACACAGAAGTCACAGAACCTACCTACATATCGACCAAAACAATATACCCATGTGCGTTTTATGGGCTGCTTAATTCGCATTTCGAAACAACAGCTTCAAAATTGCTGCTTGGCAGCAGGAGAGTACCTAGCTGACTTCTTTGTGAAAGGTTCGAAGGCATTTGTGTTGGAAGTGAGAGAAATATTTACTTTGTCTTTATAAGGCGACTTCCTGATTTGTCGGTGCAGAGGCAAAAGTGTCAAATGTAAGTGTTAGCTGTCAGTCGACGCGGAACCATTTTTTACTACGCCCCTACATTTAAATGAGTTCTTCCTGACTGGCGCGGGATGCGCGGAAGCGGGACGATGCGAAGGCAGTACTGGTCCGCTTCTGCGCATAATATTACTACTGCGCAAATGTAATACTGACAGTATTCTGTCAAGTGGGAATCTGCGACGTCAGTAAGTTTACGTCAAAGAAGAAAATGTCACATATCGATCCCGCCCCCCGCCAAGTCAGGAAGTCGCCTAACCCGACAAATGCGGAATTTCCTAGTGAACTCAAACTATTCTACCCCAAGATAGGGAACGTTCTCATGCGCGCCATATTATTATCGTGTCTCTATTCGTTTCCATATAAATTAAAGTTCAAATTAACATTGACAGCAACATTAATACAGAGGCAACGCCTCATGATTCAGCCGGCTACAATGTAGCAATGCTAGTGAAAGGAACATTGTCTCTGAGGTTCGGAAACTGTCCAACGGGAGTTATGATAATGAAACGCTCGATTACTTCATTAACAAAGAATTGCTTTGAAGTTGTGACATGTAATATACTAACTGAAGTTTAGTATTAGTTTTTTTTTTATGTAATACTTTGTAAATGTTGATTTATACATAAAGTCCATTATAGGTATTTTATAATTTATGTCAAGACCGAGACATTTGAATGCTACTAACCTTAAGGCAAGCTCAGCTGAACATTTAGCAAAACGGCCAGTGAAAGAAATACCTATAGGCCTAATTCAACAATGTCTAATCGCTTCAACCAAGTCGTTTCCCGGTAGGGTAATTGCGTAACTATTGGCACGAGTATAATATATCTAGACAGTCATATTCAACTTCAAAAATTAGGAGATTTCATATAACAACTCTGCACCACCTACTATTAATCGTTATTGACTAGATTTGATTTCCGCTACCCTAAGGTTATCATTAGCGATAAGACCGCCTTTTCGTTTGCAATAAAGAGTATTTCAAGTATTTGTATCGTATTGTCCTAACGCACGTTCGAAAAGTCACGCAAACACCAAGTGGGTGGTAGCCTGGTAAGGTTGACTGACTTGATACCTGTGTAATTTTCCGAAAATCCTGAGCCTGAAAACCCGCAGGTAACTGCAGGAAGGGCAGGTTTTACAGCATACTCTTATATCCTTGTTAAGTATGGTTGGGTTAGGAACTTGTATATGGTACCAATCCAAAATGGAGTGGAGACCGCGTCTCGGCAAGTGTAGTGTGGGTCGTCCACCGGCCAGAGTAGGACGACTGTAGGAGGGCGACTGGATGCGTAAAGGATGATACACGCTAGACCGTTCCGTGTCCGGGCCGGCCCGTTTTCTAGTACAAGAAATCGACAACAGTACAAGAGTCGCGCGTCCTGTCCTGTATTAGAAAACGGGCTGGCCCGGACACGGAACGGTCTACTGTGAATCATCCTTAAAACAGAGAACGAGGCTTTGTGGCGCGTCTTGGGGGAGGCCTATGTTCAGCAGTGAACTGCAGTGGGCTGATGATGATGATGATGATGAATCCAAAATGATGGACATTTTCTCTAGATACTAAGTCTATTACTTGGGTTTGTTTATCCCAACATGACCTTTGGGGGTCTGATTTTGATCCGTAAAGGTTAAGTGAAGATGAAGCATAGTAAAGTTTAGCTTTCTTCAATACAGTATTTATTGTAACAACAAAGCTATTTAAATTACTTAGCATAAATACATAGCTGATAGCCATCGCATCCTCACAAAAGGTATAAATATGAGATCGGAATAGTAATGGCAGTGCTATTCATACTTCTCCAGTAACTCCTAAAATCTTACATTTTAGTCAATTTTAGACCTTAAAATTCAACTTTATAACCTTGCTATTAAAGTCTATTTCTTGTTACTACGCTAAAATGAGATAAGAGCTTTGAAAAGTGATAAATAAACTTGATACGGTTTATTGTGATGGTGATAAACTGTCGTGGTTGCGACTCAGCGACACATAGTCTAGGAGCTACGATAAAGATTTATACATTTTATTAATTCATTACTTAGATAACTAATTTGTTTTGCGAATAAAAAAAATGAACACCTATTTAGTTTATTCATGTAAATCAAGTCTTGGTTTTATGTTCCTAAATATTCTATTACCAAATTTATTAGTTCACATGAACTTTATTTTATTTATTTTATGATTTTTTTTTCTTTATTATGATGATGATGATGATAGATAGTGGTCTTGACCGATTTCGGCCACAGCGACTGTATATTCTGGTTTGGCATATTTAATAGATATTCATGGTGGGTGGTTTCGTAGTTCCGCTCTTAATTGCGCTCTTGTGTTGCTTACGTACCCAATCTTATTAGAGAAGGTACGAGCACACTTTGGGCACGTCAGAACCCCACCGACGTAATTGTAGGAGATGGCCTATATTATAAAGAATCTCAAAAGGCTGTTTTAAATAATAACTTATTAAAACAACGTACAATTGTTCCTGAAAAATAAAAAGTTAATTTTCTCTTATTACCTGCTCTATTTTTGTCTTCTGTTTACAAACAAACTACAAACTATACTTACAAATTACAAAAATCAGAGTCGATATGCGTAATCAGAATTCACTGGTTATGTATATCATTTCGATGTTATGTTATGGTCGTTATGGATGTATAAAACACATCTGTCAGATATAAAAATTCTTTATTCAGAAAGACCTTTTTAAGATGGAGTGAATAGGCATTTTCTGGCTTACCCCCTGGCTAGATGCTGGCCACGAGCAATCCCAATTTTAATAAATAAAAAAAAGTATAAAACGGCATGTATTTTATTACATATTATTACATATCAATAAAGGAGCTACTGATTGTGATTCAATAAATAAAATAACAAAAACTGTTCAAAAATAAAACACTAACTCCTGGCCTGCTAGGTATTAGTTTACGAGGCTAGTACATTCCTCGGCGTAGTATCATGAATTATCCATCGGTTACGCAACCAGACCTTGGCAGCCACAGGTGGCTACACACGTCTATGTCTAGTCTACAACCACTAATCCAGAATTTCACAGCGTTCTAAAGAAGAGTAAACTCTAGTATGTAGACTAAATTTATTAGTATTCCCACATAAATAAGTATTTGTGAACAATCTTACACAAATCGAACTAGTCCCGAACGGAGCAAAGCTTGTATAATTAGGTGACGACGCCGACGGTATACGTATACTAATGTATATGTAGATAGATAAATATTTAAATAGGGAAAGGTGGGGTGATACTTACATACTTTATTGTAAGGTGGGGTAAGACTAACATGAAGAGTTAATATGACTGTGGTGCTCTTGTCCCGGTGATGTCTTACCCCACCTTAACTTACACTCATTGTCTACACTACAGCTAATCATCCTGAATTTGACACTACTACGCGCAAATGCGTCGTCACTAAATAAAGTACCTAAGGTTATAATCATAAAACTTAATATTAGAGCTAATTACATTAAAAGTGATATAACTGTGAACCACAGGATAATTAATAGGACTTACGTAACTAACTAAACCAAAATTTTAAATGCTTACCTACTTTCCTTCGAATAGCTTAAGCGAATTAGTCTCCCACGATTCAAATTCAAAACCTTCTAAGCAACTTAAGCTTTTACGAGCAGATTAATCTAAATATAAAAATCCCTCAAAATATAATCCTGTCCCGAGTTCCAATCTATGGGATTCCATTGATAAATTAATAAGAGGCGTGTCATTCACAAGGCGAGTCAGGTCAAGGCTGTTGAATGAAGGTGGGAAAGATTCCATTCATACCTACTACCGCTACGCAATGTTTACGCGTAGAAGGGACGAGCGAAGTTTTGTTTGAAGGAAAGAGCAATTTTTGTTTGTATTAGCAATAACCGGTTATAATTTACTAGTTAACTACATATTTAAAATGCGGTTTAATTTCAGAGGAAATAAAGCAAGTAAAACAAGCTTGAGCATCACATTAGAGAGCAGTAGATTTATGCATCTGTGTGTCTAAGTACGTATACCTAAATAGCGTCACTGACTTCGAAGCATATACAGGAAGAGATCCATCCTTATGTGTCGTAGATTCGGACACTACAAGTCTGCAAAATTCCCCGTTTAGTTCATAGGTGTAAATTAAAATATTTCACGAGTAAATAGGAGATTTTTGGCTGGACCTCCAGTACTTTTATGAACATTTTATAAAAGTAACTGACGCGGCGCTGTCGCGGTGGAGCGATATCATCGGTAATTAGTTTAAATTTGCGGAGCCATTTACTTATCGATTATGAATCCACGCGTGTGATCAAAGCATAAGTACTAAGGTAGGCCGTCTTTGTCACCTGCTACACCTAACACCTGTGCTTAACACCCATGTTTAAGGACTGATGAGATGCATCGTGTGCGGCATCGGATTATGCTCCTCTGACATTATTCAAAACCCGTCTCTTCTCAACTCATCATTCACGCTCAACATGTCTTGACCCAGATGCATAACAGCTACGTACAGTCGGAGATTAGATTTTATACTGGTTAGCGTGTCAGTGTCGGCAAGCTTTGAGAATTACAGGGATAATCCGGCACGCCTGAGAACCACCTGTTTGCTTATTAAATAGTGAGTCCAACTTGTCAGATTAGCGAAGATATGGGCAAGTCGACTGTTTACTTTCTCGTAACTCTTGTACAAAATTGAAGCAGTCTTGTTTCGTATCACATAAGGTTGAAATGTAAATACACATGATATGATTAGGTATGGAAAAATAAGGTAAATAAAAAGTTGGGCAAATCCAACGTGATTCTGATATGGTTTCTATCCAGATTTTTTTAGAGGTTACCTACACTTCCTGTTTACCAGTTGCACTGTGGGTACAATGTAGTTTTTATGAAATATATTCTAGGTAGTTAGGTACATGACTGAAGGTTGTCTGGATGAGATCGACCGCATGTTGTCACCTACTTACTTTAAGTCCTGATCATATTGTATTATGGTAAAATTATATTGACAGTGCCACTTATTGACCTTGACTCAATTTACCTTATTATATACAATATGGGAACAACAGTGATATTATTTTACGCGTTCTTATGACATATTCGCGCATTGCGGTTCTGATAGAAATTGGCGTACCTCCACTCGCTCCGCTAATTAGAACAATGCTCGTTAAGGGGTTTGCAGTTTTCTGGAAAATTTTAATATGGGAACGTGGGATTATTTATTTCGAGAAACTCTGATAATAGAGAAGCAAATCATTCTCGGATCTATGAAAAGCAACGCGCTAGGAAAAAAACATCGAATGCAGTGCGCTGAACCGATGCTGTCAAGAAGGATAAAATGGGTGCTAAATGCAGTCTTTCCATTCCATCCTTGCAGTCCATTTGACGAGGAACCGAACTGTACAGAAAGTAATTGCGTGTGATTGCGCTCCTCAGTCACGATCCGAGATCGACTATGAAGAAGGAGAATACATAGCCACGTACGTACATGTACACTAGAGTTATCATAACAAGCAAAAAATGGAAAGACATATGACCACCCTCCACCACTAGGCAAGGCAACGAAATGGTACCTATAGAGGGAAATGCTTGGGACACAATTTTTGACTTCGAGACTTTATTTGGACTACTGAGGAGGTGAATATATCAAAAGTGTTAGAAATTACTGTTTTACATAGCTTCGGTCTAGGGAAAAACCGTGACCGTTGACTACAAGCGCGTCCTTCGCTCGGTCGAATAATGGAATGAGTAAGTAGGTAATTTGTTTTGATTTGGCCGACTATGGACCGACTCAACTATGTCACATACAATTTGTTTCACTCACCGCTACTTCCAGTATATCTTGACGTCGGGATTCGTGACAACAATAAGGAATCAAAGGTCTAACTTACACTATTTCATTCATGTTCATGGTGAATCATTGTGAATAACAGCCCAGGAATTACCTCTGACTCAAATAATGATGTTCGCCACATATTTGTTGTACAACTCTTACGTACCTAGTATTTAACGTAATAATTATGTTAACGTTATGGTTTATTAACTCGAGAATTGGAACGTTTTAATTTTTTTTTCAGTGTAAATATAGAGTTCTTAAGCAAGAGTGAAACAAGTGTCGATATTCGAATACATCACAGACGAAATTTCATTGGTATTGGGATGATCTTTTTTTTAAATCTGTCCGTGGCTTTATAGGCCGGGGCCCAATAAAGCGATACGAGTGCGCGGTTGGGGGAAACCTCCGACACGACTACGTGGGCGGTTATGAGATAACCCATGAATATCCTTCTGAATACTTTACTAATATTGGTATAGAATCTAACACACTTAATAAATGCATCAAAATCATGTAACATTTTTTTTTTATTTTATGACTGTTTAATTCAATGCATCACCCGTACCAGTTCGCCTCCAAAACCACGGAAATAAAAACTCAAAATTATCGCATAACCGTGAATAACACGCATAATCCGCCATTTCCGATACCTTATTCGTTCAAAACGTCGTATTGTTCTACAAACATGAATGAATATAAGTTATTTTGGTAATGACGTTATAATACATCGTTCGTTCGATGAAGGTTGTATGATTGTATAATTTTAGTATGTACTTACGACTATTTGTTTTCGCAGGGCAGTATAAACACGATGCGCTCAATATCTGAAGGTTGTTAGTTTAACCCAATTTACTCTATCGACGGTCGCTTCTTTGTCTTTCTTCGCGTGTTGAGGATTGAAGAGGCCTTGCGGAAATGCATGCATGCTCAATAAAGCCCGTGCCAGACGGTCGAAAACAAGCCCAAAGACCGAGCGACCTTTACTGAGCGAATAAAATACTAATTATTAGTTTATTTTATTTATCGTATGGCATTTATTTCGAACCGTGAGATCTTCGAGAAGACAGTACGGTTGCCAGTTTTTGTTACACTTTTAGAACCATCCAGGGGTCACGTGTAGGGTAGCGGTGGGTACTTTCCCTACGGACGTGGTGCAACTTCGACGCCCCTTTGTCAAGTGAGTGGGCAACTTGACTATTAGAAGTTTTCAAGCCGCCCGAAGGCCTCCAACTTGGCTTAACGACTGCTGCCATAGACAGCAGCCGGGATCAACGGCTTAACGTGCCTTCCAAAGCACGGGAGCGCTCAGTTAGTAACCACTCAAAGCGGTCACCCATCCATGTACTGACCGCGGCCCACATTGCTTAACTTTGAATAACGCTTGCGGCACGCAGGCGCCGCTGGGCCACGAGCGTTCCTTTTTTTCGCTCAGTGTTGGTCCTCACGGACCGTGTAGAGAGTAGACAGTTGTTTCCAGCAAGATTTCCTTTGAAAACCGGTCTTTGGGGACCAAGGTCGCTCCGTCCCGGGTACTTGTCGGCAACCGTCTGGCACGTGCTTAAACCGCATCAGCGAGTCGATTTTTTATTGTCCTTTTTTAACATGATTATGCAGCCTGTAATGTTAGCAATTTGTCATGTGCCATGTGCCAATCACCGGAAATAAATCAAAATAAAAATAGAAATAAATCTCAATTATTTATGAGCAAAGGCCAGAGCACAACAAATCAACGGGTTGGTTCACACCCAGATCGGCAATCAACGAAACAATGAACACATACATTTTCATTATCAGTGCCCGCAGGCGGGTACAGACTGGTGGCACGTGCAGGTTTTGATATTGCTGGGAAATTTTTTTCATATACTTCCCTAACCTAGGTTTTTTTTACTAAGTAAGAACGGACTATCTATAGGTAGAGGATGTCTAGGATCCTGCAAAGTGGAGGAAGGTAATCAGGAAAGCGGACCCTGACAAGATTTTTTCTCTGTCTGAATCAGAATTGTAAAAAATTTCACTGTTTTTTTATATGTAATTTATTTTATTTAGTGTATCGTATTTTTTTTCAATTCATAGATTCAGATTGCGAGCGGAGGTCTCTGTTTCAGCTCGGGCAAAAAATCTTTCGTATGTCCGGCTGCTCTGCTCTACAGGACGCATTATCAACCGATTCTTGTGAAATGTTGAGAGTAGGTTCGATAATTAAATTGGAATCGATAATTAATTGCCGATTCTTTATTGTTTTTTTCCAAAGTAGAGTCTAGTCGAGTCGCTCGAATTTGCAAGTGCGACAGAGAGGCGATCGGTACTAGTTTCGTTTTCGATTCGCGGTCGGTGCGTCCTCTGTGCTCCCGCTCTTGTTAGTGTGTACGCGGCCTTAGCTGATCGAGGGGCCTCAATACGTCGTGTCTTCATTTATCGCCAGTGCCACCCGACCTTTAGAACCTGTTGTTGCATCCTAGGACCACAGTCTTATCTAAGAAGTAAGAAAATAACTACGTACGTAACTACGTTAATGGATAAGTTATTTTATATCTTTAAATGAGAAATTATTGTATATATATTTATTTATTTATTTCGGGGATCGCGGAAATGGCTCTAACGATTTTGATGAAATTTGGTATGTTAGGGTTTTCTGGGCCGAGCAATCGATCTAGCTCGGTCATGACCGGGGAAACGCCGAGCTAAGCTCGGTCGCCCAGATATTGGATAACTCATCTCATATTACATACTTCATTTTAACCACTAAATTTTAAACAAAAGAAATCCGTATTTATATGTTTAAATCAAGTACAGTCAAGGGCATAAATATGTATACATTCTTGGACCTTATTTCAATGGAGTAAGGTGAAAAAGTGTATACATTGGTGCCCTTGACTGTACCTATTCTAGATCATTCTTGAAATTTCTATGTATTAAACAAAGGTTAGTAATTAATTACCTAATATTTTCAAGTTCTCCGCAATTGATGAAAATATTGGGAAACCATAAAACATAGGTTTGTATACTTTACCTGTTGACATGTTTCTTGACATTTTATCAATGTCACTATCTAGAACAGGACTATTGCAACCTAATGACATACATTTTAAATGCATTTCTTGCATTTTTCATTCAAATATTTTGTTTCAAACATCACTCCAAATCGACCATTTTCGAGCTAAAAACTGCTTTTTCCCGCTTAAATTCGACTACACACAATAAATCCTATACTCACTTTATTGGTATTATCAATACTTTTGTCAAAATTTCAAATCAAAAAAATTTAAACTTGTAATGCCTCTTAAAAACTTATAAACTCGATCAATGAAAACCCTAATTGCGTCTATCCGTGAGTACTGTTACTTTTGCTTTAGTACGATTAATTACGTACTTACATATGGATTTGCCAATGTAGTTGCTTTTACTTACTTTTAAATATGTAGAACATGGGAATTATTATATCATGCTATCAGGATTACGGCATGTATTATTAATCTGCGATTTACGCTTCTACGACAATTCACGACACGAACTACCCAATATTATGATAATTTACAGTAGCTCTAGTATAAGTTTTTTCGAAACATTAACTAATTCGAACGCGTTTGCATTTTGTCTCAAAATGTATGAAAACGCTCTCACCGAGTTTGAAATACGCGCGTTCATCGGTTAGCAACAGATGTTATACTCGCTGTTTTAGTTTCCACTAGTGACCACCAGAGGCGCTGTTCACGTTTCTATACTACTTTCATACATTTTAAGACAAAACGCAAACGCGTTCGAATTAGTTAATGTTTCGAAAAAACTTATACTAGAGCTACAGAACCCACACGCAACGCAAGCCGGTATGACCTACTTTACTAACTTTACTATGAATGCTTCTTCACATTGCTTAACATGGGAGCTCCTTTATATTGCTTAAACATTTCAACGGTATTAGATTTAAGGTTTACTTCGTCGGAGTTTATTTACACATCTGTAGTATTATTAGAATCCATTCTAAAACTATAAATGCGAAAATAACTTTGTTTGTCTGTTTGTCACTTGCACGACTATTAATGTCGCTCGGATTGTCAATTTTAATATAAGGATAGTGTACTTTGTCATTTTTCGGTACGGTACAATGACAATGAGTAGGTAAGGACGCCTTAGGCGACTTCCTGATTTGTCGGTGCGGAGGCGGTACGATATGAGAAAACTGCCAAATGTCAGTGTCAACTGTCAATCAACACAGTATTACTTTTTACTGCCCTACGTTTAAATGAGTGCTTCCTGACTGGCGCGGGATGCGCGGTAGCGGGACTATTCGAAGGCGGTATTGCTCCGCTTATGCGCATGATATTACTACTGCGCAAATGTAATACTGACAGTATTCCGTCAAGTGGGAATCCTTGCGACGTCAGTAAGTTTGCGCCAAAGAAGAAAATGTCACATATCGATCCCGCCCCGCCACGTCAGGAAGTGGCCCTAGTCAAAGATGCGGTAAACTGTCAGCTGTCTTACATTTCTGCGTAAGAAATGCAGTACGGTCATAGCCTTTAATTGGTGAGCCATTTAGACGAAAGTCGAAAATACTGCAGTGCGGCTGAAATTATGTATGAAAAGGCGATTATCGGATTCTACGCAGGCAAAGTCGCGGGCATTGAACAGGCAGGGGATTCCAGTACTAAGTAGATGTATTGAAAGTGTAAAGGTCATAGTTCTCCATAGATATCGTGATCACATTCATTGCGTGTCCCATTTGTCAGTTAATGCAAATTTGTTGGTAATTTATTTGTTTTGGCACAATTTAGATACTTTGACGCACGATAAACTTGCAAATCTGATACATAAACATGTACATATTTGTATTGCATTAGCCTCAAATTTTCTATCATTCAACAAATAACGCTCGTTTTGCGGTATAGTTGCCGTTAGATATCGAAACAAACAAGGTACCCATAAATATGTATCTGAACTCTACTTCACTGCATGTTAGAGTCAAACTCTGAAGCTGTATCACTAGGTCCATAAATATCGATGTCGAATTTTCCATCAGGCTTATAACATTTCCAAAGACTTATTAGTACACTTATTTATTTACTTACAAAATTTAGTCGACAGTCGTGATACAGAAATTACTTGGACAAACCTCGTGATTCGCGAGTTACCCTTGGAAATGCAACGGGTGTTTTGACGTGATATTGATAAGTAATGTCAAGAGCAAGTCACGAGTTTGAAATCAGGTGGATAATAGGGAACTTTAGCACCTAGTGTTTTTAAATTATTTAAGATCTAAAAAAATAGGATGGAAAATTAAACCTACTACCTGCTGCATAAGGCGACTTCCTTATTTGGCGGGGCGGAATCGATATGTAATATTTTCTTCTTTGACGTAAACTTACTGACGACGCAAAGATTCTCATTTGACGGAATACTGTCAGTATTACATTTGCGCAGAAGTAAAATCATGCGCAGAAGTGGACCAGTACAGTACTGCCTTCGTATCGTCCCGCTACCGCGCATCCCGCGCCTGTCAGGAAGCACTCATTTAAATGTAGGGGCGCAGTAAAAAGCGGTACTGCCTCGACTGACAGTTGACACTGACATTTGACAGTTTTCTCATATCGTACCGCCTCCGCACCCACAAATCAGGAAGTCGCCTAACAAATAGCAGGACCGTCACAGCATAAAAGATAATCACTTACATCCTCTTACCGACGGATAATGTCAATCAAATGTTTCTCAGAAGATATATCGTATCACTGACAAAGATTACCTACCAATATATCTACATCCATCTTCCTAATCATTGCTCGACATATTGAGGGATAACTTTGGGAATCTCCTAACAATCTCTGAATCGAAACTCAACTTTATGCCTGAGGCATTAAGTACAAATTTCTGATGGACTCAGAAGAGGTCCGCAAATCTATCCCTAGGATATTGATTGTACATATCGTCAAAATGACTGTCAGAAACTTGACCGTGACCTTCGAATATGATGTATTAGATCCTCACTCAATATGATGTATTGGTTCCGTGTATACATAATAAGGGATCAACACTAAATATCTTGGAAACAATAGTTTATCGTCAAATAAGTAGGTAGGTAGTCAATGAATACATCCGTCGAAAATTGCTGTATTATCTCGCTTGTTTCCAAACTTTCCGATGGTGTCAGAATACAGATCAAATCTAATTAAAGTGGAGTATACCGACGTCTTATCGTTGAGGGGCTATAGTAGGGCTTTGAATAGTTAAATTAACTGCATGCACTACAGAGCATTTTTGACACATTATTTGGCTACTGCACATAATGTTTAAATTTTAAATGTGCAGTTTGTCATAGTTTTGCGGACTTGTTGTGCTATTTTTCCAGTTTCTCCCGTTGTACTTGTAAAGCAATATAATCATATATGAATCAATTCCGGTTACCTACTCGCCGAAATGGCTGTAATATGGCAATTGATTTGCCTTAAGTTCACCACTTTTTTGTTATTTCGCAAGTATCAAAACTAGCCTCTACGGGTAAACTTGCTAGGCCGCGTTTACGCACATATGAATGACTTTTGTCAACCATAAATTATCGAAACAACGTAAGCAGGATGTGAATCGGTACTTATTCATTATATAATAAATACTTTAAGACAAATGAGGATTAAACCTACCACTAACTAACTTTCAAGAATATATTTAATACAATACGTGATTGATGCCTACTAAAAATATGCTTATAAAAGAAGCAAAGAAAGCCGAGGGGTATCTTAATCCTCTCATGTACTGTCCAAATGAAAAAAAAATTCAATCATTGTATAATCCAACAATGTTATCAGTGAAAGTATCTGGACAAAGGACCCGCAATAAATAAACGTCAATATTTTGATCCGATCCTACACAGCCGATTGTCAATTTCTAAGAATAACTTTCTTTTTGATAAAATACAGTAGTCAGGCTCTTGTATGAGCATAGTATAAAATTAATGATGGATTTGATGCCCTCCGGACCTCTCTATCTGAGTTTTAGTTGAGTTTATTTCTGAGTTTTAGTTGAGTTGTAGGTTCTTATATGAGCACCTTGTGCTTACCTATAATATGTTGTATTGTATAAAAGTTAATATATCTTAAGGAAATGTAAAATTTATTTGAAAAAATAAAGTTCCATAAACCTAAATATATCGATTTCGATGACGGCGACCCTGACAAACTATGTATAAATATATGTATCTAATAGGTATTTAAATCCCTTTTTTAGTCCGCCATGTGTCTATTTTTATCTGTAAATTTTATGTTTGGCCAAATAATGAAACCCGAAAGCTACTTCTCAGGTTCTAAGTATTGGTAAACAAGTTGATAGAAATTACTCTATTTTCACTTTTATTAAAGCCGCACGCAACCCTTTATTCATACCTAAACATGTAACTTCTAATATTTTCGAACAATCAACTAGGTACCATGCATCGCACTTCTTTCATCTCGCTTTGTCGCACACAGAAGCAAATCAATTAATTTTTAACTAACACTAGTGGCAACAAAGGAGCAGTTTGTAATGCGAAATAATAAAACAGTGAAAGCTCATGGGTAGGTATCAGCCTAATTGGCCGCCGAGCATAAACAAAGTTATTGTATATCTTGCTACATAAGATCAGACGATTGTTAGAAAGTGTTGGACATTCGACCAGTTCGTACTGAGGCTAAACTTTATGATCAATCAATAAAGATAGGATGTTGAGAACATATTGCTTTGAATTGTGTCAATGTAGTAAATTACGTTTTGTTACCTACATAATGCAAATTTGTTTAGTATTTGTCTTCAAACTTTAAATTGTTTCCTTGGACGGTTCTAAAGAGACAAAATTAATAGAAATAAGAGAAAAATAATAATTCATATACAACGCGCGCGCTTTTCCCTAGGTTAGATGTCTATTTAATTTCATGAATTATGTTCCAAGAATTCCATCCGTGTACTACTAAAAACTCTGAATTTTCTTGTTTTTTTGAAGTGAAAACTTCTTTAGCGGCGCTGAGCACTTTTGTATTGGGGAAAAATGTATAAACTCGCGATAAATTCTATGACCAGATTAGTTGACCCCTCCTAGTATCGTGATTGCTATGTTACGAGGGGTCCCCAGCTGGTCTTCTTAGAAAGCCAAGGTTCTAACTGTTTTAAGACAATCCTAAGATTTTCCATAAAGATCATATTTCAAATAAATTCTCATGGAAAGTAGCTCTTATTGTCCCTAAAAAAGCGTTTCCAAAGTCCAATATCGGATAGCCAGACTGACCAATTTCCGTAAAGATCATATTTCAAATAAATTCTCATGGAAAGTAGTTCTTATTGTCCCTAAATACGGTGACAGTTTACTTCAAAATACCTAATGGCCAAGAGTGATGAACAGGGGGAGGAAACTTAAAGAAAAGACCAGTTTCGCGTGAATTTGGCGTAGAAAGTGCTGCCTCCTATTATATTTGATGTCGACATATTTTGTGTAATCCGTCTCAAGCAGGTTTCGTTTTTATTTTATCTTTCCCAATACAATTAATCAAAGCTGAACGTGAAAAGGAACGTTACAATTTATCGTAAAAATTTAATTTTCAACTCTATGGTCACAGATTTTATAATACTCCATGGTCGTATGGTTGCCATGGTTATTTTTAAATATTGAAATAACACGTGTGTCAATAACGTGTCAACATATTGAAAATAAAACAATCGTAATTAATTATAAGATTTTCTGCATTATTCTTGTGAAAAGCAGTTATCAGATGCACCGCCGAGTTAAGTAAGTATTTTTTAATTCATTATTTACTATCCCTGTTTACACCGATGCGATGTTATATTTATATTCCAATCAATTGATTTATTTAGGTAGGTAGTCTGTTTTGCCGGGTGGTTATGCAGCTCATACATAAATTAATATCAACGAAAACAGTTGATTACTTAGCAATAATATAAACGTTTGAGTATTGAACTACGTGAGCTATACGATAAACGAATATGAAGCCCACTTTCTTCTTCGTGTTGTCTTTGAAATAGGGATAGTAGATAATTAGGGACATAATTTCAAAAATACACACATACCTCCTACGCTCTCATCTCATTATTTAATGTTATGTTTTGCAGGTACATAGTGCATACAATCGTGCCACGTCCTCATGCTGAGAAAAAGTCAGGACAGAGGTATTTTCAACATGGATGTCAATTGTTGGAGAAAACAACACTTAGCCTGGGCCAAAACATGAAATCAGGAAGATATCTACAACGTGCATCCATTTCAAGGTGAAAAAATGGATACATCTTTTTGTAGACCATTGTACTTCACTAATTCGTTTACCAGTTAGTGATTGAAGAAGTTAAACAAATCGCTATCAAGTTATAGGTAATCGTATTTAATCCTTCTTTTAATATACTACTCATAAATAAGTTAGTCAAAAATAAATAAATGATATTATATATACAACTTAATTTTATTAGTCTCCTGACTGGAATAATTATTTGTGTACAAATCACTTAACCCTTTCAGTACGGCGTGATTATAATTTGTACTCAAATTTGACGAGTTAACACGCCAATCCGAGAAAGATTTTTTATAGATAAAAGTAAACAATAAAATACTGTTCATGTACTATCTACCTACTGTGGCATCTTAACCTTCACGTATAAACTTCCCCATTGTCATACTAAAAAAATATAGTAAATTATGACTTCTGAAAAGAATAACTTTATTACCATTATTCAATTTAAAATGTGGGAAATTGCCACGGGAAGTTTAAGATGTCACAGTAGGTAGATGGTACAGTCGAGGTCAAAAATATCTTTACAATTGAGTGTGACAAAAATATCTTTACATTTAAATAAGTTTACACACCACATGACGAAAAACATGCTTACAACGTATATGACAGTTTCATCTTTTCACTTAATGCACCAAAGTTCTGTTTACAATTTGTCTTCCATAAAATCATTTACACACATTGTGACATAATAGTTTTACATTGCATGTTACAGAATAAGATTTACTGTCAATGTGCCATGAATAGGTTTACTTTCAGTATGTCACTTGGAACTTTACGTTCAAGCGTACATTGTTTTGCTTACAACTCTTGTTAAAATATCTTTACAGTTTGACACGAACCACCGTTCTTCTTTCAATTATGACGTGTAGATCGCAAAATGTGAGACAAACATATGCACTGACAAGTCTGCACTGTTTTCGTGAATTGTCAGTTCATTTTATTCAAGTTTGTTTCATATAGCAAGAACATAAAGTAGCTTATTGGAGATTTACATGTTGTATACCTACATATTTTGCAGCTGTTAGGAACTGATTACATATTTAATGGTTTTATATAACGGGAACAAATAAAATGATCACCTTAATAACTTTTGATATCACCAAATTTTCGAAACCTAAAATAAGGCTCAACACTCAAAAAAATTTATCGATCATCAATCTCGGGTCACCTAAACAGTCATACCTATTATTCCAGCAGTTAACGCTATTTTATTTACTTATTGTGTTCCCAGAAATTTTATAATCGCATCAAAAAATTGTCATTGTATACATACCACCAAAAATACTAAACTTACACCTAATCTCGTGCATCATTTTTGAAGTGATAACTTCTTTAGCGGCGCTGAGCACTTTTTGTGATGGGGGAAAATTGTTAAACTCGCGACGATTCGTAAGACCAGCTAGTTGACCCCTCCTAGTATCATGATTGCGATGTTAGGAGGGGTAAACTCAGCTAAACTCAACTGGTCTTCACACACAATGATACTCGGGGACATATTATGTATATATGTGAATGGATTATGCGAATATGAATATGAACATGAGTATGAATATAAATACGGATACGGATTTACGGATACCGATACCGATACGGAGACGGATATGAATATCTTTGTTATTTACTTTCTTTATTGAGTTTTCACTTCTGCCTGCACTCCCGGAGTGCAACCCGTTGTTTTTTTTTTATTTTGTCTAAGTATAGTATCCCTGCTAAAGCAAACTTACAAATTTCAAATTAAACTGATTTTTTAAAAATAGTTATTGGATTACAAAATCTTGCCCGTAACCAAATTAAGATTTTTTTGCCTTATTTTGAATTTTCCATTAATCTTATTCTGGTGTGTTGTGTACACAGGGTATATTTATCAAATATCCAAAATAAAGGATGACTCACGCTAGACCGTTCCGTGTCCGGGCCGGCCCGTTTTCTAGCACAAGAAATCGACGGCCGTCGCGCGTCCGTCGATTTCTTGTACTACAAAACGGGCCGGCCCGGACACGGAACGGTCTAGCGTGAATCGTCCTTTACAAGCTTCACGAACCTCATTAATATTAGTAGTAGTTATGATAATAAGTAGGACAGATAGTAGCAACTTTATCTAAAAGGCATTTAAAACAGGCTCGGCACTTTCAAACAGGCTTGCGTCGACAATGGCATTTCTCTCAGGTTTTCCTCGCCGATCCCTCTCTAGGAATTCCCTTATCTCTCAATCAAGGCCAGCATAATTTAGAGCTGCAGATTGCGTCAGGAACCAGTATCTGTGAAAGGACGTTTAAAATTGCACTATATCTGTCCTTTTCATACGCTAGTGGTCACCTAGCGTCGAAATGGGATGAAAGATTCAGTTTCGCTTTTCGACGAGCCCATTAGCGATCGGCGGATACCTTGGCTGGCATTCAGAGGGATTATAGACTAGCCGCCTTGGGAAAACCAGTGTAAGTAAGGGTTCGGATTACGTATAGTTGCTCCGGATGACGGGGTCAAGTAATGCTATGGAGGAATGGAGAGGTGAGGCGAGAGGTGTAGTGAATAACGCACCTGTGTAGTGCGCTCGGCGCCGCGCTGTCTGCGATGTTCCACTGTTTTCCATTAAAAACGCAATAAAAATCAGCTCTGCATTTTAACGCTCTTGCGCAATTTCACGGTGGAACAGGAGCCGGTTATGATATTTAAATGAGAATATTCAGATAGGCATCTTGGTGATAAGGACTAAAGGAATGTTGTAATCAATTTGTAAAATATGTTTGTAATATGTCAGCATTGCGATACAGCGAGGAAATGCAGCCATATTTATATACTTCGACAAAAGTGATATGGAACAAAGGCCCAAATAACCCAAGTGTCGAAGTAAGTTTTTTAAAATGGAAAAGTCAATTAATGTAATTATACCTATACTTAAAATTATTTCAACTGTCCGAGTTGTATCAAATTAGGCCGTTCAAAAAGCGACTTTACTGTCCAAGCGTGAAGATTCAAAGTCCAATGACAAGTTTTATAAAATGTCGGACATTTTAAATAATTTCTACTATACCTATCCTTTTAAAAAGATTTAACTGTCATTTTTTGTATGGCCATCGACAGTTAGGTTTACCTAACCTCCGTTTCAAACGTTATCGACAAGCAGGATCGATTCATCAACAAGTAATCTTTGTTCTTAATCTGTATTAGTAGTTCATACTTAATTAATCATAACTGTACATACATCTTAAAGTAGAGTACGAGAAGATTTATAACAGGTACTGAGCTAGGTAACTACTTAAGTACGTTGTTAAAAAAACTACAGCAATAATGTATATGTATTAAATATTAAGTATATAGTTAATGGAATAAATATTAAAAAAAAGTATTACGAGTAAAACTTTAGTAGCTTAACTTAGGTAGTTATTCATAATAAATACGTATCGTTTAGCAATTCAAATTATGTTTCTAGTATCTATTGATTAGTAATCGTCAGTAAACAAATACCATACAAAAATATTAGTCATTTGCATGTATTACTTTTGTTGAGGTTATGCAATAAAGAGTATTTGTTGTTGTTGTTGCATTGCATAGGGTTATACTCAATAGTTAGTTGTACACAGGGTTATGAATCATTAAGGCGATATATCGATTGTAAGAGACGCCCTTATGTCTTTCACTCACGACAAGACGGGATGCAACACTCTCCGAGAATGGCTTTTTTTAGATAAATCTCGTTAAATATCTGACTGTGTGCAGGTATATTAAATTTCCTCTTGAGAGTTTAGATGAGGTAAAATACCATCATATTAACTTAATCGTGTCTTTTAATAATGCGTTGTTTCAGTAGACTGAGTAAAAAAAGGAAAATATAGACTCAACTTTGGATTTTTTTTCTATCGAGAAAATTTTAAGCAATCATGTTTCGGCTATTGACAGTACCACAATCATATAGTCAAGAATCATATATCTTAAAATCAGCCTCTACTGTTTGCTAGTCTGGCAGGACAGCGTTTCAAATTTTCTAAATTTCTCGTTGTAGCGCCTTAAATATCTCACATAATCATCATCCTCCTAGCGTATCCCAGTACAGTTGCATCCTGAAGTATGCCTGGGGTCCGCTACCTAATCCCAAGATTTGGCGTAGGCACTAGTTTTTTTATATCTCAATTCAATATCTCACATAATATGGACACAAAAAACAAATATCCTGTAAAAGAAAAGGGTTATCAAAGAATCGGATACCGTAAGAGTCGATATTAAGCGATTTGTTACAAGTTCAGTCGAAAATATGAAGTGAATCAATCCTCCATTAATATGTACCTACCATGGGACATAGTACTTTTGAGTTTTGACCTAAGTTGTAAGTATGTGACCGTAATATTTGCCCTTAACTATACTCTTACTGGCTGAATGTTATACGAAGGAATGACTCTAATGATAATAATTTGACTGGAAGGGATTTAAAAAAAATAAGATTTGTTTCTTGTTTATTGTTGACCTTACATATGGTAAAAAAACATGGAAAAAAATATGTTAGTTATGTTAATGTTTGGCATGAATGATAGTTGTAAAAAAGAGACAAGGGGCCGATTTTTGAGTGTCGAAAGCTCGACTTTTCACTCGAGATCTGTCAAAAAACTATGATGTTTTGACAGATATAGAGTGAAAAGTCGAGCGTTCGACACTCAAAAATCGGCCCACAGGCCACAGACAAGATGGATGACTGCGTAAGAAATTGATTGAGTGCGTTATCAGTACCTCAGTCTCAAAAACATGATAATGTCCCATCAAAATGAATAATTAATAAAACATTGGTATCAATAGATTGATAACGCATCATACTATGTAAGTAAACATTGTCAAGTAGGTAGAGTTCGTTGCCCCTGAACAGTCCGATTGTAATTGGTTATCATCAATGAACCAGCCGACATCGATAGCAATGAATTGTCTATGCATTCCAACTCAATGGTCTAAGTGGTCTAAATATAGGCGGTGTAACTGAGATTGACGGAATAGTAGATTATTAACCGAGGGTTGAAAGCCACCCATTTCTGACGAGATATGTCATTTAGACGCTGGACAGGAAACGGTGGCGTAATATCATCCGTTCCAGATGCAACCCTGATGCTGACCACGATCCTCATGCAGATATGAGGGACCGACCAGAGAGAGAGAGATGTCATTTAGATATATAGCACGCCATTTAGATGGACAATGACCCACTTTCAGAGTATGAGAAATGAGAAATCATTAGCCCGCCGGACACAATCTGTAATGATGACACAATTTCGCTACCCATCCTATTCTACTATAGGTATGCTGAGAGTAAGACAGGTACAAAATACTGAAGTCATTAATGCCAGTCAGTGTCTGGCGGACTAGTATATAAAAATACTAGAGACACGTAAAGTGGTCGACCTATAAATTCTTCTTCATCTTTTCTTCTTGTTGAATATGTTTATGCTTGATGTGTGCATGTTTTCTTTCCTAAATATGTCTAAAGTGAATGAAAACAAATACACACAACAAACTGCAGCATATTCCAAAACCATCGCATTGGATGGGACTAAAAAAAAGAGTTTATGTATGCTCTGGAAGGAAAATATTTCGTGCGTAACCGCCTGAGGAAGGAAGGAAATAACGTGCATCGTTATTCATCGATTCATTTGTAATGCAATGAACCTACTAATCTAATTAAATGTGAAAAAGTAGATAGGTACACTGTACAGTCAACCAAAAAACTGATATACCACTTTTCCACTTTTATTACCTATTTGTATCTTAAAGTTCAAAAGTGCTAGAAGACTTTCTTGGTTTACTTTACAAACGAAGACTAGCTGGAGTATCTACTAGTAGACCTAATTCCGATGCAATAAGGTGTAGAATTAGTCAATTAATTGTATTGATGATACGTCTTGACCCGATCAGACTATGAACCAGAACACAATGTGTTAAACTGACACATGGCCGTATAACGGTCAGTTACCCTGAAGGGCGTGATGATAATGTGGTTAATTTGGTTTATTCGATGTATCTATCTGAGTTGCACTCGTATTATACAACAATTTATCGTCACGTAGGTGTACCTACTCGTATAGTTGATGAATGAAATGGTTCGCAGAACGTTAATTTAAATCAGTGATGTTAAGATTCAAATGTAACGAATCTACAAATTCACTGCTAAACGAAACGACCTGCAACGGCGAAGCCTGTGTGAGACGAAGTATGTCTTCATCCTCTTAGCGTTTTCCAGTTGCACCATCCATATATTTAGCGTAGGCTCTAGTTTTACGAGTCCTTTACCCTTTGACCTCTCCCATGTTACCCCTGTCCCGTTACGGGCACGGTCTCATTTAAACGGTACACCTGAATATATACAAAAATCGAATTATCACTGAACTGTTAAACAAATCAGGAGTTAGCAATTACTCAACTCATGTACATGTAACACTCCGTAACTTATTTGGTATCGTTATTAACATCGTGAGTAATACACCTAATCAACACAGATATGTGACATAACATGGATGTAAGACACCAGTCTTGTTATGCTTATTACAACTCAGGAATGTGGAGCAAATTGCGAATAATGATGATGCACAATAAGCTACTACTTAACAAAGGCAAGAACATTCTTAGCTAGTACCCTATAATGTTAACTACTGACACGTGTCACTAGGGTTATAGGGTCATCTTATCTTTATACAGCAAGAGCAACTACTCCATCTTAATGATTTTAAAAGGATTTTTAGAGGTAATTCCTTAAATTTTGGACCGACATTTCTTACACCCGAGACAAGCAACACCGACAAGAGTTTTTATTTACGAACAAAAGTACCTAACCAAAATTCTTGCCTCAAAGTCGCAAGTGGTAATGTCCTTAATACTATAAAGTCAATGCTCCGTCTGCGCCTTTATTACCAATTCAATACCTATTCCATTACGTAAATTACAAGTTTATTGCTAACTTAGTAATTCAGTTGCATAATATCACTGTAAATCTTCATCGTGTTGAAGTGGGTAACAAGCCAGTAAAACCTGTCTTATTTGAACATTTCAATGGTGTTATAACACATTCTGCAAGCAAGCTTGACTTCTTAAGGGTATATACTTACAGCATGTAAAATGTACTTATCTAAGTCTTTCCATTTTGGATCGGTAGCTTTTGTAAGTTGGGTTTGAGTTTGTCAGTTTGCATTGTATTTAGGAGAAACGTCCTAATTTTTCCGTCACTTAACGTTCACCGTTATTATACTGACTTGAAAAGATTGAAATTTCAAACCTTAAAATCTTATAAAACTTTAAAAATAGTTCGAATGTACGCGAAGAAGGTGTCCTTTACGCTATCGCCGAGACTTAAGTTAGTAGGCAAAATACAATCAGTACACCATCGACCGATCTACTAAGTACAGATTTTCTGAACCATGTCCAGAAATATTCATATGTACCTCGGCCGTAAATTATGCCTCGCTAGCAATCTAGATAATTCCCGGCCCACATTGCACAAGTATTAT
This sequence comes from Cenopis cana, assembly GCA_951800055.1. Lineage (NCBI taxonomy): Eukaryota > Metazoa > Arthropoda > Insecta > Lepidoptera > Tortricidae > Cenopis > Cenopis cana. The sequence continues at coordinate 12,414,194 of OX637488.1, forward strand.
TTTTACACACGAAACTCCCTAGTGCGCAAAGCTCTCAGAAGCACCACTCACGTAACAGAAGTGTCCCTAGCGTACCTTTGTTATGCGGTGTCGGGTTACCGCAACCTTGCGCAGAGGCAGCTCGGGTGACAAGCGATCATGTTATCAAGGTAGTACTGAAGGTACTCCTACACTGCAGTGGCGTAATACCCACAGTAATATTATAATTAAGTAACTTTGTCTCTGAATCTATTAGTCGTTATTGATTTAGGATATGTGGAAAGAATATTCTCGGAGAAAGTCTTAATATATTCTAGGATACTGACCAAAAATCAGGAAACGGTAAGGGAGTGAATTATGGCATGTAGGTTTGTATAGAAGATTAAGGAGATTTTAGAAAAATTAACCTTTCTCTGAAATTATCTGAAATCAGGATTGCTATCCTATATACACCTGTTAGAACCCTATGAAAGAGTGACAATTTAATAAGTTTTATAATTTCTTGTACTTAGTGGATACGTCGACAATTCGACATTAACTAAGTAACCTTATATGTAGGTAAGTACATGCCAAACATTTTTTACTTGAGCGGTTTGTCAACATCCGTCAATTAAATGATCATCAGAGAAGTTGAACATTTGCAAACAATTCTAAATCAAACAAAATACCTTCATTGTGAGGTCATACATATAGTAAATTATATTTATATTTTAATTTACACTGGTGAAAACAATCTTACGGCTTACCAGTTACCTTAGCCTAAAGTCCCCATCAATTTCAGATAAGTCACATGCGTTGCTTGTATTGTTTTGAGAATAAGATGCGTAGAAAGCGAGAGGCATTTGTCAGGCAGGTGCCTCACTTCCAAAACAGATGTCTGATGATACCTACTGTATCTAACATTCTCAGGCAAAAGTTCCTACTTTGATGGTGTCAATAAGGACGATTTTAATTGCATCGCTTAGCAAACAGCTCCTCATAGACATGCACCGCCAATCTACCCTATTGGCTGAGAAAGACGAAAAAGAAAACAGGGGGTACATGTTAATACATTAATCATTTTAGTTACTAACATACTAAAATTCGTTTTGACGTTCACTTTGATCTTTTCGTTTGTGAAAAAGAATCAAAACACAAAGGGGGTATCACTTTATTGTTTAGAGATAAGTTCGAAAAGTCTACTTTTTATGAAGCTGGTTGTAAGCATATTTGCGTTATGTAACAGACGGCAACGCAACCGTCTGCACTTGTCGACATGTTGTCGTTGTTATGTCGTGATTATCGTCCGTATATGGCAGTTTGATGGATCGAATCGAACTAATGAAACGAACATGACATGAAATAGGTATGCTACTTCTAGTTTATTTATCACAGTTCATGAATATGGCCTAAAATTATTTACGGACAGGTTTTTTCAATAAGTAAATAAACTTATTTCGACAATTGCCATGATACTTACCGACCGAATGATGATGACCGAAAAATCATCTACGGAAGGTGATAGGGCTATATTATAAGTAGCGCTTTTATATGTGTAAATTGTGCATGAATAGTATATAAAAAAGGTCTTCTATACGCGATACTTGACAAAAGAGTTCAGGGCCATCTCTACTATGATGTCACAGTCATTCTGTTAGTGCAGAAGTAAGACATGAAAGTGGGAAGATTACCGCTTTCAATGACTAGTTTTAACTCGGTATTTTAAAAATATTTTTTCGTAATTCTCTGTGTTCAAAATAAAGGAATTTCTTTCGATAGAGTACATGCCTTCAACACATTTTACAGTTATTTCCAATCAATTCTCCGTACCACTAAATTAATGATTATTCGACGAGTGGGCGATGGCCATAAACAGTCCTAAATTGAAATAGCTAATATTTTTCGCGTACAACAATAGCTGATGTGCCGTTATTGCACCCATTGCATCCAGTATTACTGTGACCCCTTGCTCAAGGCAATTGCTTAGATATCTGGGGTCGTAAATGTTTGGGTAACACCAACACTTGACAGTAATGACTGCAGATTACTCGACCTCGCTCTTTGTCTTACTCAGATTTGATTCAGCATTCATTTAGCGAAGGTCGACGAAATAACGCGGAGGCGGGATTAGATGAACAAAAAGTTAGTTCTAATAATGATAGGTTTAACGTACTACTAAGTTTAACCGATGCTTGATATGTACTTAGTTACATTGAGACAAAATAAAAGACTGAAAATGAAAAATGAAAGGCTGGGTAGGCCATGGTCAAGGTTTTTTGCTTACGTTCGGTTGACAGAATTTGGCCTTAGAGTTTTGTACGAACTATATTACGAGTTTGTATAAAATCGAGCCTAAATGCTCAATTACTTACTAAGAAACAACAAGTACTAATATATTTTAATGAGATACCTAAGTAATTAATACTCTCATTAAATGGATGATGAGTTTACGTCGATTTTCCTTATTCGCCGAATTCTGCATGGTAATGTTACCTAACTGTTGCGTTTGATTGGTTCTCTCATTTCCGTTTATTCCTAGAACACATCAATTGATGTTAATTACTTTAAGATGACCATTTATCTAGTTCGGATTAAACAACAACTTTTTTACTTACCTAGTCAGGGGATTTCCATTACAGTTAAATCGCATGAGGGCTTGCCGAGTGACAAAATAAAAATTCTTACGTAAATATTTCACTGTCAAATCTTTACGTAAAACGATTTTGATAACAATTTGTGCAGTTTAGAATAAAATTTTGTTTACCTACACATTTCTACTATGTTCTGTTGTTATAAAGGGCATAGACAAGGAAAAAGACGTATTATGTGTCTATACAAATATTACCTGCCTTGTTTATTTGTAATGATGAATTAGCGTTTACAACATTCATATTAATCTTACCTTATTTTAATTTTCCTCAGAGCTGACAGGTAAACAAGCCAAATTGTCATAATAGTCTGTTGCCATATAAATCAGAATAATAGCGTCCTCTGACAATGGTCATATATTTCTGTAGTGAGGTATCGTTGTTTAGAGCTCGTTGAATGCATAAATAGTGTATTTTTTGTTTCCTAAAATATTGGAAAACAAAAGAATGGGAAGCAATATTTGATTAACATCGCCCCTTTAAAATCTCCTTAAATATTCACTCTAGCGAAAACGTGTGTAGAACCTTTTATGTGGAGAATTTTATGTACATTTTTTTATCTCTCAGAACATTTTTTGCTGCGGGCCACCGTTTACGAGTTTTTAACGAAAAACTAAAAAGTGAACTCTACACCCCCCCACTCGTTAGCTCCATCCCCACCCCTCAGGATTTTAAGTATGTTGTTAAGGACATCTTTAACTACAACTATGCCAAAATCCGCTTATACACTAATTATTTCCGCCAACTGGCAGTCAGTGGTCTTCTTTGCTTGAATCAATATATTAGTATGAGATGCGCTGTGGAGGGGCGCGTCGTCGTGGATGGCGCGCACTATACAAGTAAATAAATAATTTTTAAACGTGTGGACAATTTTGCTAAGACATTAATTACTTTGTTTATATTCCTCCCTCGGATGCTTCGGTTGTGGAATAAGTTCCCCTGATGTGCCCTGATGACGTTTTCCCATAGGAATGCATTATGTGGTTCTTCAAGAAAGAAGTAATAATATTTTTAAGGGATCGGCAGTGCAAATGTGGCACGCCTTGAGTTGCAGGCGTCCATAAGGCTGAGGTGACCACTTGCAATGGCATTATCAGGCCGTGTATTAAAAAACTTGATTCGAAAGAGTTTGATTCGAACTAGTTCGTTTTTTAATTCGTCTTTTATTTTACCGCAACTTCGTCGGCGTGGATTTGTTACCTAGTGATCGCTCTTCCATACAAAACTTCCACCCTCTTAAGGATGATTTCCGGGATAAAAAGTTCCTATTCTATATCCTTCTCCGCGACTCAAACTATCTCCTTACCAAATTTCATCTTAATCGGTTCAGCAGTTTTGAGCTTGAAGAGGTAACAGACTAGACAGACACACTTTCGCATTTATAATAGTAGGTATATTAGCGTGTAGGTATTTAGATTATCGCGGATTTCAAATTGTTTGGATTTTAGTTCAATATGCATCTATATTATAAGAACCGGATACCGTTTTAATATGCTTGCATCGCGTGATAAATTGATAATTAGTGTAATAATATGCTCCATTGGGGTTGAAAATTAAATGTTTCGTTTTCACAATCGTGCCAAATAAGTGTAAGTTATTTACTTACTTAGATATAGGTAGTATTCATAAATATTAATTAATACTACCTGTTAACTGCGTATATATGTACCGTTCACAAAGGTTGAAAAATTTCAGAGCAACCGTATTATTTCAGGCTACGAATGCTCAAAAAAGGTACCTATAGAGGGTAATGCTTGGAACACAATTTTTGACTTCGTAACTTTGTACTTAGGGAGGTAAACATAATATCAAAAGTCCCCGCCCGTAGCTTTTGAGCCGGGGGGTGATGGTCCCATTTTTCGCGCCCCCCTTTAGCTGTATGGGAGTCCGCCTTAAAAACCTGTAAAAATACTGCCGCCCTGGTTATACATAAGCGCAGCCTTATGGGTGTAGAAATCTTTAACTCCATCACATTCTGCTGCATTAGCCTAATCACAGAATGTATAATAATATTAATAATACTATGCCCTGATATAATTACTTAATTCTCATATATTACCTATCTATCACTCAGTGATTACAACTTATGATCCACTATTTTTTGCAATACAACTTTCCCACAATTGTCTTACATTACTTTAATGCTTAAATTAGTACGTTATACATTACTGTGTAAATTGCGTTACTATATACAAAAAATGTGTGACATGACACATTTGCTATCCTGAATAGCGCATGGCGCCGAATTGTGAAAGGCGCCGGCGGGGCTTTTGCAAGTGAATTTAATTTTTAATTTTTGACATTCCTTCCAGTGCATGCCTTAGTCCATTTGCGCAAAACAAAGAGGTTTTTATCTTCTCGGCGCCAGCGGACATGTGCGATAGATTTGTCGGTCGAAGCTTTATCGCTACTTTGGAGGTCACATTCATCTGTTATTTATTGCTGCTTTGGAACTGTTTGTCGCATATTTTTAGCTATTGACAAATGCATCTAAAATAAAATGGTAGCGTTTTTATCAATGGTAGACGAAGGCCAAATTTGGATAAGAATTTGACTTTGTAAATGATTATTATTGCCCCAGTATACGTGTGTGCAAAATAAGTGTGGAACGCTAGCAGAACGCAGGATATGTGTTAAAATATTTTTCTAGCGTCGGCCATCACGGGTAGGTACGTGGTAGGTACCCATAAAATTCATAAAAGAGCCCAAGATAACCGTTAACGGTCAACAATATTTTAATTCCCTGCTTAAATTTGAGGTCGTTAAATCCTAACGACTCACAATGAGATGTTTATAGCTGCCCATAATTTATCCTATTACTATTATAAGGTCCAGCTTATTGGTGAATTTCATTGAGTGAAATGAAAGATTTTAACGCCTTTTCGTAATAAAACTAGGCCGTAAAGAACACAATGGGATCGAAAAATAAAAATCTGAAAGTATATATTACTTTTATGATTACCTGCAGCAGTTAAACCGGTTTCCTAAATTAAGTGTTAAATCTGTTGTAATATTATACAAACTAGAGTAGTGACAATTATTATGGACCCATTTTACGGTACCCGTATCCTAATACAGTACCTCCAGAATGAGATCGTAGCAGTTCTAGAGCTGTATTTGTTTTTTCTTTATTAGATGTACCTACTTTTCTTTTAATTGACACCTTCGTGGGACCTTATGGCGCATCGCAATATATAGCAATAGCTTTAAGAAAGAACCCAATGTGAAAACAAAGCCGCGCGAGTCAATTTAGAAAAATCAACCTTCTACACATAAGTACAACAAATGTGTAGAAGAGGACCAACGCATTTGTCGAATTCGAGGACATAAGTACCAATCATCCCTTATGATGAACTATCACTTGTCTAAATTCAAAACCGATTCCAAATAGAAACCTATTTATTTATCTATGGCCGTGTTGACATTTTTGACGATACTGGCTACTAACAAACTCCCATGCTCAAAAAAAAGAAAACATGTGATATATCATCGAAGGATCGAAAAAAAGAGAGACATGAGGGGTCTAATCGCTTCGACGCACTTCGGTCGCTACCTGATTTTTTAAAAATGGAATTTGAAGACGAGTAACGGAATGGATAAAATCTGGGAGCTGTTACGTAATATTATAATCCCGAAGAAATATTTGTAAGGTTTCTGATACGAGAACGTTTCATACGTTAGTAAGACATGATGGGTAGCTAAGTAGAGATACTGTTACTTAAATTTTAGTTTGCTGTTACTTAATACATATACAATATGTTTTTATGTTGTGTAATATTTCGAGCTTCGATTTTTTGTCATTTACCGTCATTCTTGATTAAAATTTTGTAGGTACACGTATTTTATCGTACCTACGTATCGTACGTTTTTATATATATGTATTATGATTACAAGTACATATTTTATCTCTATTTGAAGGGTATGAAATAAAATTAATTTCTCGGGTTACGAATTTATTGTACGAAAAAACAAAAATATATATATTTACAATAGAAAATATAAAATTAACTAATATATATACTTCTCGTTGAATTGAAATCTCATTTTCGTTAAAAATAGTTTCGATCCTTGCAATCCATTTCAAATCGGATCAACTAACTCCTAAGTACGGAATGGCGCTTTACCGTATTCTTTTGTGAAAGAAGAATTAGTGTTAAGAAGATCTGCCTTCGCTTTCTATTTAGCCAGTGCACATTATCTACTAAAGTTAACTAATTATTCTAAACAAACACGAGAATCTGAAAGCAAATGTTGAAAAGGGCGCGTGTTTTTTTATCATTAATTTGGACAGGATTAAAAAAGTCGAGCCACCGCTAAGGCAATTACTCATAATCCTAAGCTCACTTAAGTCCATTTTGTGACAACTTCACACCTCGCATCATATTAATCTTGTTTTTCAGGAAAAAACAAATAATCTTAAGATCAGAATGATTTCTAAGAAGGACCGGCTGTCAGCGGGATCAAATATTGCAACCTAGTAATAAAAGATGTTATCCAACATTATTTTGATAATTGGAATTTGAATCTTATGACTAATTCAATAGCGTTGATATTTCCAAGCTTCATTTTATTACACTGTTTTTTTTCTAGTAGCGTGACGTGTCTGGCAGTTAAGATTTGATCGCAAAATGTCTAGTGATTTTCAATCTTAGCACCTTAAGTTAAAGTCTACAATGGTCAGTAACTAGAAATACCTTACATTTATATATTAAACCTGCAGTTTACGGACGATTTGTCACCCTCCATAAAGCATGGTCCACACAGAAAGAAATACAAAATTATGTCCCTGGGAACGCGACCCTCATGAGTCCCGGCAAAATAAAGGAAAGATGTATTATGAAAATAATGCGGTTTTTTTATAGTTTTTATTTCTTTTCATTAAATAACGCTATTTACGACCTTGTATTTCATATTACACGGATTACAAACTTCACGACTTCGGCTGAAAGTGTCGCTTAGTTTTTTTTCATTAGAAATCCATAAAATTTGAGACGAATGTGCTGACACCAGCTTGAAAGAATCATCCCACGATTCTTATCATGTATTTTTTGTAATTACAACAGTACCTACTTTATAGCCATGCACAAATCAAATAGCTAACCTAAAACAGTAATGTAAAGAAAGGGAGCTTATTTCTGCCAACAAACTGTTATACAGTTTGGCGGAGGTTAATATAAGTTGTAAAAGAGTACTGTTTTCGTGAATAAATGCTTTATTTATTTTTATTTTTATTTTTTTATTTTACTATATTTCAAAATTACCATTAAACTGCTTTTCCGCCTATGGGCTAAAGCTTCGTTTGCATACGAGTAACAGATAACTTCGTCGCTTAGTTTTGAATTACTTGTATCAAAGCATAGTTTACACTAACGTTTGCGGAAAACCAGCTTAAGTTTAGTATTTGGCAAGGCCAAAGTGCCTTTTCACTTTATCTCTTATCTTAACTTATTAATCCAAAAAACATGTTTATTTGTAATTACGCCCTGGGCGTATGGGGTGTATGGGGTGAATGGCGGAATACGACGGAGGGTTAAAGGTATTATCGTATTAGAACCATTGTTTTGATTTACAAAACAACGCTCACACACACTTTAACAAAGTGTACGTGATGTTTAAACCACATAAGGGACTATTTCAGAAAACGGAGATGTATTAGCTGTGATATTGTATTTCGTTTAGAATAACATTACCACACTCGGTAAAATATAAACCATATTGAGTTTAGTATAAGCTTCAATTCAGACTAGCAAAGTTCTAATTTTGTTTTCATCTTGTGTAACCTTCCGTACTAAATCCTGTTGATTATTCAGATGTCTCCCCCACGACTATAAATTAAGATTAAAGAAGCTTAAAGTACGTGGTTAGTATAAAATGTGGGCGCTGTACATTACTATCTTATTAATAATGCTATTAAATAATACTTAAACACGGGGTTAACACGCTGTAATGACTTTAATACTAAGTGCGTGCAGTCAGTTACCGTCAATGAGATTTTTACAGCGTTATATTAAGGGATTTCTTGCATTTAAAAATATTGTCTACTAAGCTTAGCTAATCCTTATACATATTTATAAAATGCTATAAATATAAGCTAAATGAAAGGGACACATCAGAAATACCTTCTTCCCTAACTTAACCTATAAGTACCCTGTTCTGGATTCTGATTGTACGTATTTTAAACCTAGGCACCGACTGAAGCAACTGGAATATATTTTTATTACAATAGAGTTATATATAAATATCTAATACTTTACTGCTTAGAATTGTATGTATACAAAAATAACCCCGTTTTCCCATTTTTTACGTTTCCATTATGTGACGGTGTCTATAAAAATATATGCGAAAACTATTCCACAATGTGACGACATAATTGAATAAAGGAAAGCTATTTTTTTTCTTCTTCAACAGTACTTTTTTTAAGATTACAAGTTAATATACAGTTGTACACTTTTAGTAAAACACTATCCCATCAAAAACATTACATGTAAAAATGTGCGATGGCCAAGCCATTTTATATATTTAAAAAATAAAGTAATGTCGATGCAAGTCGATGGAAATCTTGTTCTGTGGACACCCCTCCGGTGCTATTGACTAAAATATAACCGACTTGGTTAACTTGGTTTAAGAGGAGGGGTAGGGCAAGCTCTCTCCATACAAACTTTGTGCAGGATTTACTTCGTTTGTGTTTGCATTAAAGTTATGATTTTTGGTCAGTATGCTTATTTTTCTGATAGCTATTTCGTGATGTAATTTTTTTTTATTAAATATTTCTTTTAATTTTTTAATTTTGAATTTTTTTGAAATATATGAAAATTTTCACATCACGCATATTTAATATTTACAACCAAAAAAAATATTATATTTGTTAGTGCCAAAACCGACGAATAAAACGTGCACAAAGTTTAGGCGCAGGGAAGGCCTTGCCCTACCCTGCGCCTTAACATTCCATATCATTACTTTTTTGTTGTAGAAGAACTGTGTTGCGATACTGGCATATTTTTACATGTAATGTTTTTGATGGGATCTCATCTCTTTATTCTTATCAGGTACGACTTCTTGTAACAAACATTCAAACTGCAAAAGTAACTTTGTAATCGCATGTATTTTGTATAGAATTACAAACTTATATATGTAGTTTGTGTTTCTAATCAGGGTCACCAGGTACTCCAGATTTTATAGTTTTCCCTTTATGTGGTCATTAAACCCTAATTCTGTACCAAATTTCAGCTCTCTGAGTTTATGGGAAGTACTAGTTCTATTTTGATGATTATGAGTGAGTGAGTGTCAGAAATGCGAAACTTTGTTTTCGCTTAACGTCGGAACTAAATGACCTACAGACTTGAAATTTTGGATTTTAAGTATGTGATTATAGCTTACTGGATGACGAAAATTTCTGCGTTCTGGTCTTATCCAGAGGTTCTCAAATAGGGGCCTGGAAATGCGGCGAAATGGTTCCAGTAATGGATGGTTCGGCAGTGTTTGCTTCGCGCTCGACTTGGCGGGGGCACTGGCAGTGCCCCAGATACCTAGCAAGTTACACCCTGAAGCCCTGAACTCGCTTTTTTTCATTTCTAGACTATTTACATTGTGGTATAAGTAGATCGATTAAGGGCGAACTTAATAGATCTACAGTACTTATACCAGAAAATTACTTACCTTTCGCGTCTAGCAAATAGTAACTAAATAAGGGTTACGACAGCTATTTTATGCAACCTTTTCTCATATGAAAAATATAGAACCATATGCTTGTAAAACAAACGAAACTCGATAAATACCAGACGACCACATAATCTCGTAGTCCTTCAACCAATAGGTTATTCCAAGATTAGTCCATCCATTTTTGACGATTAACCTCCGATTAAGCCCATGTTCCTGTTTTATTGTACCCAAATTGTACCTTAGTTATAAAGTATTTTGGAGTAATGTTGGAGGTTAGAACGTACTAGGTATCATGTCGATGTTAATAGATAATAGGGCCACCTAATTTGTTAACTCTTGTTCTACAAACCCGCTTCGGTTTAAATATCAAAGGAATTACGTACAAAGTCGAGACAATCGCTCGACCTGACATACTTTGGCCCCCATTTTTGTGGAGCGCCCGTCGCGTGAAGTGAACCAGTGACGCTCCCGAAATTAAACACGCACAGACGTTTACTGTCATTGTTATTATAAATATTACGTCTAAATTGCACGAAAGTTGCTATTACTATGTAATTAGTAATTAAACCACGAATCACAGTATTCACAGTAGATCTAGGAGGTTTAGCTGTTTGTTGTAATTGTGCGTATTTTTGGGATGCATTGTTAGATTAGGTAATTAGTTTTGTTTGCAATTTAAAAGAAAGAAAACCTTCCTTTTGTAGGTAACTGTTATAGTCATAATAATTGTTAGGCTAGACATTTTTACAATATTTTTATATATTATGTCAAGCAAGCAGTGGACGATGATGATGATGATGATGCCATGAATGTTTTCAGTTAGAAAGCCAATTGGCCTAGCTACAATAGTACTTTTTCTTACTTCTTTTTAATACAGAACCCTTTACAACATTTACATGTAAATACCGTAGGCTCGAAATGTCTCCAATATCGCTCAGCAAAAGGTCGGTCAGTGGGCGGAACGGCGAAAGAAATTAAATTATTGCTTATTCATTCCAACATTCACCATTGTAAATGATCGCGATGTAAAAAACCGGTAAAATGGGTGTTGAACCATGCACAATGAAGGGTTCAGTACCTCTACTACTAGTCCATAATTCCACATTCATAAACATTTATAAACCACTATCTATGGCAAAGCAGTTTTTCGTCGATAAATCAAAACCGTTGGACCTACCTTGATAAAAAAAATTTTTTTTTTAATGTATTTAATTAAACACCACCATCCATGACTTTTTAGTTCGCCTTTGTTCTTTTTATTTAATTTACGATGGCAAGAGGCCGGATGGGATGACGCTGGTCCCTTGGAAGACGGGGCGAGTGCTGGTGTGGGACGCTACTTGCGTTGATACACTGGCACCGTCCCATCTTTCAAGAACGGTATCCAGGGCTGGTGGGGCGGCGGAAGCGGCCGAGACGAAAAAAACATGGAAATACCGGGGTCTCGGCACCCAATACCATTTCATGGCTTTCGGTGTTGAGACCCTCGGGCCGTGGGGCCCGAGCGCTCGGCAACTACATAGGGAGCTAAGTAAAAGGCTCGTCGACGCCACTGGTGACCAAAGAGCTGGCAGCTTCCTCGCACAACGTTTAAGTATTGCCATACAGCGAGGGAATGCTGCCAGCGTCTTTGGTACCATGCCACGGGGGCCCTTTTTAGATATATTTTAATTAAATTAGTTTTAATTTTAGTTTATTTTTTGATACCTAACTTGTATTTGCAGTTAGCTTTAATTTATTAATTTTGTTCGTTGTCACTGTTTTTTATGTGCAATAAAGTGCCATACATACCTAACATACTTTATCATATTTTTCGTTCAAAAGTTAGAGCTTTTCCTTTTTTAACTACGGTACCCTAAAAAGAGCGAAGAAAGTACGGGAAGTCCCAATCATAATGCCAAGACTAAAAGTGCGGTTTCAAAATGAATCTTGGCTACATGAAGAATAGAGTGCAAATTTTATAGTCATGGAAAAAAATATCTCTGGGAAAAAGTTATAAGGACAAATGGAATTTGAATGTCAATCCTTAATGCGATTTATTGAGGCGATTGAAAGCTTGATCAGCTTCTGCAGGTACCTACTCTTTCTTTAAAGTATCTAATAGCATTTACGATCGATCGCAAATTGGATCATTCGTTTACTCTAAAATTAATTTAGAGTTCATTGCCCACCAATTAACACGTTCACTGTCAATATACAAAACGATCTGACAATGTCACAACTGCCAGTCAGACTAGGCATTCTGTATGGGGAGTGACTCCACAGTGGAAGCATGGACTCCTGAAAAAAATTCTATGACTCCACATTGGGGGCACCTGGGGTCCGATTTTTGAGTGTCGAACGCTCGATTTTTCACTCGACATCTGTCAAAACATCATAGTTTTTTGACAGATCTCGAGTGAACATTCGAGCGTTCGACACTCAAAAATCGGCATCGGACAGGGAAATGTGTTATAAATAGTAGGTACTTATAAAGTATAACCAATTTCTATGTCAGATGTCAGCATGCAACAATTTAATATGTATGCAACATTAACAACACTAGAAAATTCAAAATACAGTGAACCGTGACCGAGTGAGCCGATGGGGCGACAAAGTCCAGAGGGACCTAATCACCTAACTGAGTTCCAGACCGTCGTCGACTGGACGGAGATAGCTAGTGACAGGGAAGCCTGGTGGTCTTTGGTGTCGGAGGCCAAGATCCACTTCGAATCGTTGCGCCACAGCAGTAAGTAAGTGAAAGTTTCATATCATTATATTTCACTAAACAATTAAAACTCACGTGTTAATTGTCACTCCGGGCGACATGTTTCGAACTTTTCAGTGTACGTCGCGGGCGTGTCGCAGATGCACTCATCCTGAGGAAGAACTCCCGAAGAGTTAAAAACACGTCGCCCGGAATTTTAACCGATTAGTGAAATATAGTTGTAACATGACTCACGACAGTTGAAATTCAAGTTTTATAAAATATCGGTCAGCAGAAAATATCTCAACTTATTGATGCCGCCCTTTCTTCAGAACGACATACCTATTTAAGTATACTACGCGCACGCTACATCGTTCCCCCGTCTCAAACCAATATAAATTACAAGTTTAATTTAGAAAATAATAAAAACCTGTAACATATACCTCGTAAACAACGTTTACCGTACAATAAATAAGTCCTTAGCAGCAGTATTTCTAACTTGAAACTCATTAAATGTTCTCGGATATTAAAATCTAACGTATTTCATCGGAAATTAAATATCCTGCTATCAACCAGCCCATCTCAAGGATAACAACGATATTGAAATTGTTACTATAAAAAATCCTTTCAAGTCAATTAATTTTATTAGATCCAAAAACCATAATTAGTGAAGATACAATCTAAACTGGTAACTGACGCTGTGGAGCGATTGAATTTGGTTGAAATAAAGTGCTGCATTCTTTTAAGCAATGACAAAGAGGTAAATTGATACGGGGTTTTAGTTTAAGACGATTTTATAAGGTCCAGTTGTACTCTTGTACTCTTTACAGTGTGTTGTGTTGTGTGTGTTGTACAATGTAGATTTTGGTTTTGTGGGTTCCTGTGCATTATCCTTGCAATCATTATCACAGAGTACATCTGAATATATGACAAATGAAACCAGCTACAGAGTCTGGCTTGCCACGAAGCGGCATGACCCAAGATACCTTTATTTATTTGTTTAATCTTTATCGCACAAAAATAAATCTTAAAGTACCAAAGGCAGACTTAATGTCATGAGGCATTCTCCACCAGTCAACCTTTACTACTTATAAACATTTAAATAGTATAAACACTTAACTACTGTATAAATCCGGTTCCGGGGATCCATTTTTCACTTATTCAGTCATTTTTACACGTCGACATAATCATATAACGGGGAAACGCCGCCAGCATCTTGTCTTGGGCTCATTTCCGCCGATGAACGACCTTGGTGCTTAGGATTTTTTAAATATTATTTTTCATAGTTACTTAGTTAATATTCATTTTAGTTATATTTAGTTTAAGGTAATTATTTTTTCTTCTCCTTCTTATTGTTTTTTCCATATAGCCATAATCATTGTCATAAGCATAATTGTCTTTATCATTAGGTTGTCTGGAAGAGATCGCTCTTTAGCGATAAAACCGCCTATTGTTTACCTCTACTTTAAGCCTAATGTTCTGCACTGTGTTTTTTGAGGTGTGCAGTAAAGAAAATTTGTACTTGTATCATTGGCCTTTACAACGAAACTCCCCGTTGCCGAGGTTTTCCCGAAGAACTACGTAACGTACCTAACTAAAGTAGGGGGGTTTTCAGGAAAAGAGTGTATAATTTTTTAAAGGGTCGACAACGTGCATGTGGTAAGCCTGGAATAGTGGCAAGCGTCCATAGCTTGCGGTGACCGATTACCATCAGGTGGGCCGTATGATAGTTTGCCATCGACGTGGTATTCTAAAAATTGGATGTCATGTATATTTGGGTTTGTGAGTTCCTGATATTTCGGCAATGTTGACATTGTTGTTCGGAAATATCGGGATATCAAAAAACACAAATATATATTATGGTAAATATCCCGTTTCTAATCATAATCCTTATGTAAATGAGCATATGTGAGTTTAAAAATCGTAATCGTATAGAATTACATACTCAATAAATGACTTTTCAGTATGGGTTTTATGTACTTTTGTCGTGTTAATCTTTACGAAGATTTTAAACTGATATAAAGATTAGATTAAGAATCTTTCATTATATACTGCTACATATATACAAATATTGTAATCGCTATAACATATTAATTCCACTGTGATTATTGTAAAAAAATTAAATAACCACCATGTACTTAAATGCGGAAGAGCGGGTTCTCCTGATACAGGTGTAATACTCACCTACTTGGAAAACTCAAAAACACTGTACCTAAACAATAATATTGTACTTAAAACGAAAAATAAAAAAATCTTTACGAAGTACGTATGTCAACTGTAGCTAATAATGAGTGTTGCTTACAGGGACAATTACCTAATTAGTAAAGTGTCAATCTTCGCTGTTGAATCGCTCACACGAATTCTATTTTTAACTGACCCAAATAAACGGTTATTTATTGTTATTCATTCAGTAACTTTGCGATTATTTTAATTAAACATATACATACATGTAGGTGTTTCTAATTCAGACATCCTGACTGACGCACCATCATGACACATTTAGGGCACCGATATGCACTGAAGCACTGAAGCACTGACTGAAATACATTTTAAGAGCAAAAGAAACAAATCGACTTGTTCGCTTTACATTGCGGCGTTTCTATTGAACGAATGTTTATAGTATCTATGAAAAGCAGATATGGTTGGATTTCGTGTCAACGAGTGGTGGTGTTGTGTCAAGAAACGATGCAGGGGGGATGGTGACTGGGGAACCACGCGTGGACATATTTTTAGATTCCCTATCTTTCGTTAGTCATTTGTTACTGTCCAGTCGTACTCGTTTGTATTTGCTTTTAAAAACAATATTATTATTACACTGCTTTAATTTCATACCAGCCACCCACCACACACCAGCATACCAGGCTAATATTTGTACTTACTTAGTTACCTACTTAAGATATTTATTATAACATTTTTTTGAAGTTAGGAAGGGCCGCGAGATATAGTTTCTATTAAACAAAATATTGGTGTAAAGCGACAGTGATGAATTGCTAATAAGTTGACAAATGAAGCAGTAGGTATGTTTTAAGACGATCTATATGAGATTTCGTAGTTCGACATTCCAGAAATCTCCAAGGCTCCTCGATGCACAGGAACATACCCTATAATTATAATGCTGAGCAACTTACTCGACATATGGTTCACATAAATACAACTCACTAGCATACGAACACTTGTTGACAATATAATTATGATACCATCGGCCAGCCTGTTCTCGTCTCCCACTCGTCTTATTCTGTCTGGCTGTCTTTTCATCTGTCTGCCACGCCAATTGCACCCGCACTATTAACCCTTTCTAAATGTCAAACTAAATTAAGACAGGGACGGGAGTCTTTAACCTACTACTGACAGGAACAAATTGAAACTATGGACGTCAATCTTTGGCAACATTGTAAAGTAAAGCAGGGCGGTATTCAATACTACGCGATAATAGTATGTTCACTAATACTTACCTAGAGCTGTGGCTACGAATTGTTTTCAAAACAAAATGTACATATATTTATGGATATAGAATGTGTGAGTACCTCAGTTAGAAACTGACTAACAAAAGGGTCATTCTTTAATTAAGCTTTTAAACTCGGTAGGTTGTTAGATGTTATGATTTTGTACCTACCCAATATATTATATAGCCTAAACAGGCCTCCTCTCATCTAAGAGATGAGCAGATGAGACCTCTGTGCCTTGCAGTGGAAAGTGTATTAACTAATGAAGATGATGATGAATATTATGTTATTGTAATCATTACTTACTAGTTGACTTTTGGGAATTTCCATAATAAAAAGCGTAATATGTCTTTATTTGTGAAAACAGCATTAATCTTATTTAAGCTTTGCTTAGTTTGGGACTAGGTTGATTTGTGTAAGATTGTCCACAAATATTAATTTATTTATTTTATTTATTTATTTATATACATATAACAGACTAGACTAACTTAAAAATAAATAATAAAAACCAATTTATCGGAGCCGATAATGTTCTTGCTGGAATAGAACACATTTCACTCTTGAAATGAAAGATTACATCATTTACTGATATAATAATTTGATACGCCGGGTACATAATATCAGTAATTACGCGTATATAATTACGTATTTCCTTTATCTAATAAGGTAAATACCTAATAAGGATATACCTACGATTTCCTAGCTCAGAGCTTTCTCCATCCTTCAATATAACTACTTCAAATGACTAGCTAATAATAAATCTAGTGATTTGAGCCATGTGGCTCAACGTGTGAAGCCGTTGGCTGTTTTTGCCCAAGTTTTTTTCCCCGCATTCCATGTCCAACGTATAAAAAAATAACCGTCCGATTATGTCTCATTGTAATCGAGATCACGTCCCGTCTGTCGTGGGCGAGTCCAAGGACAGTGTAAACGAGGCTTTATGATAATCGATATAAAAATCGAAACGACCGGTAAAGCCTTAGAATGCTTGATTAGGTTGGTGTCAATGTCGTTAATATGTATTTGCGAACTGAATCGGAATATTTGACGTCAATCGTAATTCTAACGCAAAATGCATGCTTAACGCTTAATTTTAAACCAGTGTTTATAAATCGTAAACTTACACGGGTATTTTGCTACTGTTTGTAGCAAAATACTAATATATGTTTACGATTTGCTTTGTAACCTACAAAGTAATTTTGAATAACATTTCATACTTCCTTCGGTCTGTTTAGATCTTGATTTCTGTTTAGTTTATAAAACCGAATTATTGAAATATTGACATAAAACCTACCAATTGTTTTGTGTAGCAGTTAGGTGAACTGTGGCTTAATTCGCCTCGGGATTTCTTATGATTGGCATTTGAACATCCATCAGAATTTAAAAAAAATACCTATATTCTTCAATTTCGGCATATTACATGCACCTATTACAAAATAACAAATTTAAATGCAGAGAGGATCAATTTTCTCTGCAGCTCACTGTACTAAATCCAATGTTAAGTTATAAAGCTAAATGCAAGCATTTGGAGACCATAATATCTCAAGTATAGGGAGGTTCGTCGCGTTCACATCAGTAGCTCTAGTATAAGTTTTTTCGAAACATTAAGGGGAGGTATCCCCAACGCAAATGTCCCGCTCTAACACGCGTGAGTTTACAATAACCATCCCGCTCTCTAAGCAAGCTCTGCGCGCAGTTTTGTAAATATTTAGCTATAGTGATTAAGCCAATCATTTTATCAAAGCAAACCATGCGAATTTGTGTATAACTATTTACGATCTTTAATTGAGTACAAAAATTAAATGTTAAATATCAGTAATATGGCCGTAGTATTGAAAATACATTCCAAAAAGGGGGGGGGGGGTAGCTTCGCGATTTTATTCTATCGAGTGAAATTCATCAGATCATGTAACTGACTGCGATTTTGACTAGGCAAGATCCTAATGTAACACATATATTTTTTTTTAGATTTTAAGACACTATATTCTATGTCTCAGATGGTTTTTAAAAACTCAAAAGTGGTAATACACGGCCTTAACTAATTCGAACGCGTTTGCGTTTTGTCTCAAAATGTATGAGAGTTGTATGAAAACGTGAACAGCGCCTCTGGTGGTCACTAGTGGAAACTAAAACAGCGAGTATAACATTTGTTGCTAACCGATGAACGCGCGTATTTCAAACTCGGTGATAACGTTTTCATACATTTTGAGACAAAACGCAAACGCGTTCGAATTAGTTAATGTTTCGAAATTACTTATACTAGAGCTATACAGGGTTGTTTCACAACGCTTTATACCTCGCCTCATACGTCCCGGTGTAAGGCAGAACTCTCCAATTACGCTTTGAGAATATGATATAAGTTACGGTGTCAAGATATACTAGAAGTGAGCAGCGAGGTGAATTGAAAGAATTATGAATAGAGTACACTTTACGGTGTAGACTAATCCAACACCGAATTATAGAATATTATGGTCTCGCCTCCGTCGCCATTACGACCCACAATCGTCACGCAAATCTTTTGTCACATAGAGATTGGACACACTAGATGAGACAGGATGCATCTTCCTCCTAACATTTTCTGGGTTGTAGATCTTCTCCAACGTAAATCTCCTGGACCGCTGCTGTGAAACTCCGATCGACCAGCAGATCAAGCGACGCAAATGGAACTGGATTGGCCACACCCTCCGAAGAGATTCCGATCACATTCCAAAGCAAGCGCTCGATTGGAATCCACAAGGAAAGCGCAAGCGTGGCCGACCCAAACAGACCTGGCGGCGAACAGTTGTAGAAGAGGCGAAGAAGATCGGGAAGACGTGGAGCGAGATAAAGCGCGAAGCTCAAGACCGAACGGGATGGAGGATCACTGTGGACGCCCTCTGCCCCATCCAGGGGACATATGATATTAAGTCAAAGTAAGTCAAGATATTCTAAAGGACTCTGGGTCATCTTTAGCACCTAATCGATGAAACAATTTGAGCTTGTAGGTACCTTAACTTGTTTTTTTTGAAAATTAACTTTATTTTTACGACACCTCTGGCTGAAATCTAATGTATATCGTATTTGGAATCAGCTTATGGAGTCCTTTCGTTTGATACCCCACTCTATAGGTTTACCTATGAAGATATTTTTTTTATATACAAAAAAATCATGACCGGGAAAATGTACCAGGTGATGGTTATCCACCCGAGTCTAAAATACTTAGTAAATAATACTCCGACTCGCCCTTCTCGAAAAACAAATCTCCATACGCGAACTTCCCTACAGGACCTTACCCAGGGACTGGACTAGTGTAAGGTAGGTACTAGAAATGCATAGCGTAGTATTTCACAGCGGCTTTTTTTTTATGAATGACTGAAGAGCGATTGGCCTTACTTCACTTGATAGAAAGAGCTCGCTGGTGGCTTTTCTAGAATTACTATATGCAAGTTTTCTGAGACATCCCAGCACCCTAAATAAGGACAATTACACACGAGACCGTCTGTAATGCGTTCTCTATTATTATATCATTAAGGTCCGTTACACACTGGCCACCAGTGGGTCTCAAAATCACTTGTGGTAACATCATGGCAGGTGAATCTATGTATGTCGGTCATATTGGTCATATCCATTGCCGACTGCGTTTGTGGTGCAATCAGCATTACAGTTAACTGACCATTCGTGAACTCATTTTTATAATGTATGGTCTACCAATGGCCAAATCCAAGAGTATGGTACACTCCGAGGTTCCTCTCTCTGTCGCCCTAACCACCGGTAGTTTAGGTCCTGCCTCGCTGCCGGCGGCACCCTAGGTTAGGTTTTTATAATATTTTTGTTTTGTAAGTGTATTTTTATATTTTACTTTTTATAACAATATTGTAAAAACCCAACCTAAGACTCAAAATAAATAACACCCAGGGATATTATTTAAGTAAGTACATGATTAAAATGATTGAATGAGTTAGGTACATATATTACAAGTAAAATGGTAAACCAGTTCTGGGTACACACGCCTAGCTGCGTTATCAGATTTTTCAAACATTTTAAACACATTGAAGTAATTGTAAAAAACATCTTAATAGGTATATCAAGCACTCGCGGACACATGTAAGTTATGAAAGCCACTACGTGGAAATCTCTTTCAAGCACCGATTATGTAAGTACAGTCAGCAAAGAAAGTCCTCTACCACTTTAGGACTTTAACGTACACAAAATAGAGTCGAAAAGCGGTACACCACTTTTTTGGTCGACTTTACCTACTTAACAATTTAAATCCTCACCCTTTACTACTTGACATTCAATCCTTAAACATAAGTAAAGCGCCATTACGTCCTTCGAGTTTCCTGCGCAAATATCTCACCTCTTGAACAAAACTGAGTTACATTAAAGTACCTATGTAATCATTGTAATTTCAGTCTTACCTACCTTTAATTCAGTCTAAAATTGCAGGTAGGAAGTAAGTATTGTTTATTTTTCGAGCGTTGTGATCGTGGACCGCTCTCGCATACCAAGCATAAAGTGTAAACATATAAATTGGTGATGGCGCGTCCATGCGAAACCGGCGCCGGCGTCCTTGGTGCGGCCACGTGCTCCGTCGTAAATAAACATATGCAGAGGGTTAGCATGGACATGAAGGCAGCCATATTAACATGAACAGCGTAGCATATCAAATTAGTGTAAACATATAAATTGATGTTGGTGCATGTATTCATGCGAAACCGGGGTCCTTGGGTCGGCCACGTGCCCCATGAGATATGATAAGTCTATATCAACATTATGATGAGGTAGGCCACATGTTCTAGTACTACTCTACTTTTTTACACTACGGGATAAATTTTTTGGCGACCGCTTTAGCTTAGTTGGTAATGACCCTGCCTACGAAGCTGGAGGTCCCGGGTTCGAATCCCGGCCGGGGCATTTATTTGTGTGATGAGCACAAATATTTGTTCTTGGGTCTTGGATGTTTTCTATGTATTTAAGTATATATTTATCTATATAAGTATGTATATCGTCGCTTAGTACCCATAGTACAAGCTTTGCTTAGTTTGGGACTAGGTTGATTTGTGTAAGATTGTCCACAAATATTTATATATTTATATTTATTTAATTTAAATTCATACGTTTAAGTCTAATCTTGAAACTTTTATAGAGATATTTTGTCTTACTTTAGTGATATTTTTTATTAGGGTTTATTAGATTAGTAGGGTTTGACTTGTAAAAGTGCCATTGCGGCCTACTTACAGAATAAAGTTCATTTTATTCATTTTTATTCATTTTATTGCAGATTTAATATGTATCATGTTGAAAATAAATATTTCTGTATGTGTATTTATGTCTGACGTTTATGTAAATTAACTATTATTATTGTGATTAACTTAACAGTTATAAATTAACTCAACACATGTGGAGGGCATCGGCAAGAAGTCAACCAAGACCACTAGGTGTTATGTTAACGTATGTTGTTTAAATAAAGTACTATAAATAAATACATTCGGGATGTATTTTAGGTAATATATAAACCAATACAGTTAAATTTACCAATTACCATTTATTAATATTTTTATGACGCACCCGGCCATAAAGTCGATATTACCGAACGCTACGCATGCGGAAAATACTACGTTCTGGCCATGGATGAGAAAATATTTTGTGGGCGGTAATAAAGAAAGCCTCAGCAAATCGCATATTTATCACCCTTCATCGTCATATACCTGCGACCTGAGACATTTTTGTGTTACCGCTCTACAATACTCTACAATTAGTAGGTTAGCGATGTAAGTACATACTATTATTTATTTTATTAAAAACCTTACTTCATATTTTCGAGGCTTATTATTCGTTTCAATATAAATGTGAATGAGTCCACATAATATTTAGGGACTTACATTTATACCCAAATGTAGGATTATGAATATCATGTTATTCTCACCAAAATAACCATGCTTTGCCTCTTGAAGGGCATTCCGGTTTTGAACGGACACTTGCATACAAATGTGCTTTATTTATTTTTTTACGTACACAGGCCCATGCACTTTCATATCTCTGATTAAAAAACTAAAGACCTCGGTTTTGGAACGCAAAAAATCGCCGACCATCTTTCATGTTGGAAGTTTTTAATACGTAAAGGAATTTCAATGTCTCATTCTAATTTTTAGTCAATATGTATGAAACATGCTTCAGACTTAACGAGTGAGTAGGTATAATAGCTTCACATAGGTGAGTAGGTATGTAATATCTACATACCTAATTAATAAAATTGTACTTATTTTGATTTTGTTGCGGATTTGAATTTCTCAACAGGAGTTTTTCTGCTTATTGTACAATATAAATTCTAATGTCTTTTTTAACAATATTTTTTCCTATTAAGTTATATTGATTATAAAAACCAAGTAAAAAATCGACAAACGACTTCAGTAATGAACAGACGAGGGATTTTGGGCAAAGACCTAACGGACGCCGATAAACGCATGGACGAGGAGAAATGGCGACCTCATTATTCTAGCCTATTTTCTTGCAAATTAAATACAAACAATCATGAATATAATAACTATTGCTTAACCTTTTGCCTTCCGGCGAAAAAAAAACAAACAATGACATTGTTTTGTTTTGTGACACTGATGATGGCCAACAATATATACATTTACATTGGAAATCTCATGAAACGTACATCAAACCCGCTCTATTACAAGTACTACTTAGACTCTGAACCATTCGCCCAGGTTGATACTATTCGAGACTTGGGTGTTATCTTGGATACGAATCTCAACTTTCATGAGCATATCAACTACTTAGCTCTTAATTGTTACAAAAGGTTGGGGTTTGTGATTCGGAATGCTAAAGACTTTGTTGATGTCAGGACCATAAAAATTTTGTACACCGCTCTTGTAAGAAGCAAGCTAGAATCGGCCGCAGTTGTTTGGAATCCACGCGAATCAACTTATATCTTGCTTCTGGAGAGAGTACAAAAAGCGTTCCTGCGTTTTCTTTATAAAAAAATATATGGGTACTACCCGTTCCTGTACCCTACAAAATTTTTGCTGGGCGTTTTAGGCTTTAACTCTCTAGAGGTGAGACGAAACCTGGGACTCCTTACCGTAGCTGTAAGAACTTTACGCGGTAATTCTGATTGTCCTAAATTAGTCGCTCAGTTAGTGCGTCTGTATGTTCCCTCGCCAACTAGATTTAATTTTCGACCTCGTTGTCGCCATCTCCTAGGTGCGCCAGCTGCGAGGACCTTGTCTCGCAGAAAATCCCCGCTTGTGCGTGCTTTGCACCTCATAAACTCGTTGCTTGAATCAGCACCAAACTGCGATATATTTGCGAGTAGATGGATAGATGTGTGTGATGAATGCCTGAAGTTGTGCGAGAAGATGGATGCACGACCTTCTTCTTGTACCTAATTGTTAAGTATTTCTGTGTAATTGCTATTTATGTTTTGTTAGTATTTCTGAATTTATTTCACAGTGCTTTGGTACTACTGTAAAAATCCAACTGTTTGTATAAATAAAAATAAAAAATCATCACTACATATTACAAAATAAAGTTCACCGCCACATATGTCTATACGCGTCAACTCAAAAACTACCTACTGAACGGATTTTCATACGGTTTTCACGAATGGACATGGACGAATGGGCGGAGTAAGAGGGAACTAAATTCCACACCAAAGAGTATAATAATATATATCAGGTAAAGAGAGCCATCTCGCGTGAAAACTTGGATACTCGTGAGCACAAGCGCCGCACACGGATTTGGTGTGGACTAATTTCGTCTGTCTGTGTGCGTGCACACACACACCCATAATATTATCCGTTAAATATTGTTCATGTACCATCCACCCACTGTGACATCTTAAACTTCCCGTGGCAACATCCCAGTTTTTAAATTGAATAATGGTAATAAAGTTATTCTTTTCAGAAGTCATAATTTACTATCATTGTTTAGTATGAAAATGGGGATGTTTATACGGGAAGGTTAAGATGCCTCAGTAGGTAGATAGTACATGAACAGTATTTTATTGTTTACTTTTATCTATAAAAAATCTTTCTCGGATTGGCGAGTTAACTCGTCCAATTTGAGTACAAATTATAATCACGCCGTACTGAAAGGGTTAAGTGATTTGTACACAAATAATTATTCCAGTCAGGAGACTAATAAAATTAAGTTGTATATATAATATCATTTATTTATTTTTGACTAACTTATTTATGAATAGTATATTAAAAGGAGGATTAAATACGATTACCTATAACTTGTAGCGATTTGTTTAACTTCTTCAATCACTAACTGGTAAACGAATTGTTGAAGTACGATCGTCTACAAAAAGATGTATCCATTTTTTTCACCTTGAAATGGATGCACGCTGTATCTTCCTGATTTCATGTATTGGCCCAGGATAATTGTTGTTTTCTCCAACAATTGACATCCATGTTGAAAATACCTCTGTCCTGACTTTTTCTCAGTATGAGGACGTGGCATGATTGTATGCACTATGCATCTGCAAAACATAACATTAAATAATGAGATGAAAGTGTAGGAGGTATGTATGTATTTTTGAAATTATGTTTCTAATTATCTACTATACCTATTTCAAATTTCAAAGACAACAACAAGAAGAAAGTGGGCTTCATATTCGTTTATCGTATAGCTCACGTAATTCAATACTCAAACGTTTATATTGCTAAGTAACCAACTGTTTTCATTGATATTCATTTATGTATGAGCTGCATAACCACCCGGCAAAACAGACTACCTACCTAAATAAATCAATTGATTGGAATATAAATATAACATCGCATCGGTGTGAACAGGGATAGTAAATAAAGAATTAAAAAATACTTACTTAACTCGGCGTATCCGATAACACATCGTATTCGATCTGGGAAAAGGCGTTTCCGAAAAGTTCATAAAAAAGCACTTTTAAGAAAATGATAAATTAACTTGACTTTGTAGATCTATATCACTAACTGCTTTTCACAAGAATAATGCAGAAAATTTTATAATTAGCATTATTTTATTTTCAATATGTTGACACGTTATTGACACACGTGTTATTTCAATATTTAAAAATAACCATGGCAACCATACGACCATAGAGTATTATAAAATCTGTGACCATAGAGTTGAAAATTTAATTTTACGATAAATTGTAACGTTTCTTTTCACGTTCAGCTTTGATTAATTGTATTGGGATAGATGAAATGAAAACGAAACCTGCTTGAGACGGATTACACAAAATATGTCGACATCAAATATAATAGGAGGCAGCACTTTCTACGCCAAATTCACGCGAAATTGGTCTTTTCTTTAAGTTTCCCCCCCCTGTTCCACACGGTGGGTAAAAACTAATTTAGTTAGTATTTACCTAACTGACTAGAATAATTATTTTAATAATCAATGTTGCATTAATTTGCTGAAATAATTGACTATGATAATTAATTCATTAAGACCACTTTATTTGTCACAACATAACACACATACCAATCTATTTATTCATAAACATTAGCAATCGTATTTGGTGTCTTACCTTGAGGCGGCTTAGGCAAATATAAATAGTCGTAAAATACTTCAAAATGACCGTGACTGGCGAAAAACATGGTTATTGGTAATAAATCACACGTAAAATACATATATTCATATCTAGCTTGTTGTCTTACCCCCTTATTCATAAACGTCCATCAAACCTCTATTAGTTAACAAGCCGCTAAAGTTCGTTTGTCCTTATCTGTCACTCTGACATTTACGTTTGTGAGAAAGGGACAAACAACATTTTAGTTAGCAGAGGTTTGTTAAGTTTTATGAATAAGGGGGTTAGACTTTAGAATGTTAACATAGGAACGAATATTTAATTTAATTTATTATGTTACCCTTGCTTGAAATAATTATATTCAATAGGATTCAAATAAAGAACTTTCAAATCCATTACATTTCATTCCATTTCGTGACAAAATTCGGTTTTGTAATATCCTGTTTGTTTGTCACGAATAAATGTTTCATTTTCTTTTTCTTTAAATGTAAGTAAGTACGCATAGTACCGCTGTATGCATAATACCTAGGTATATAACATGATTTAAGTATTAAGTACATATATTGGTGCGGCATATTTGTAAAATATGTGAAGACTTTATTGGTGGTGTAATTTTATTTGTCGAAAATTTAAGTAATGCGGTTCATCTGTCGAAAATCTTTCAACAGTATTTAAGGGGCTTTTACATAATTTTTCGATGAATATAAAATTGTACATAATAGCTTACAGAAACTTACTATGCATGTAGTTATTCGTTACTAAAAGTGATCATGCAAATTCGCTATACAGCACATTCAAAATATGCCCTTATTCTAGCATAACCCTTGATCTTATCACTAGAGAATGTTTTTGCAACATAGGCAGGTACCTACTGTACGCAATGTTTTTGCTTGTAATATTGAATCACGACATACCTATAGTAGTTCATATCATAGCGAAGCAAAAAATATTTAAATCCCATAAGTAGATTATAACAAATTGATAAAAAAATAAGACAGACGCAGTTAAATGTACCTATTACATATTAAATCATACTTTTGTATATGTATGTTTCGCTTTAATACGTCGTAACATATATGTAATTGGTGTTTATTAGGCGTATAACGTAACTGTTATTAACAGTGGAGTAATATGGGAACTTTTTGCTCCAGATTCGGTTTAATAAGCTGATATAATAATAAGGTTTGTACAATAGAACATCGTCTAGGTTGCTAACTAGCTACCGAAACGATGTCTGTAATCATTGTAATTAAAGCTGATAAATAGTAACAAGATTTCGGAATGAAGTAACATGTAATATTAGGTATAAATATAAAAGTAATTGACAGTTACATTTGCTGTCGATTATCAAAATCCTTATAATCTGTATCCCGGTTAACCAGAACGGCAAATTAAGTTATACGGTTCACTAATTTATTTCAGTTAGTCGATATCGGACTTAATGCAATATTATGAATAAACTAAAGAAATAAACTTCTGTACATTATTTTTAGTTTTTAATGTTTTTGTCTTTAGCGTTAGATATCAGTACCTAATATGGAAATCACAGTTTTTTTTTTACTTTGTATCATGCAGTGTCTGTTACATATTTTGTAAGTTATGATTATGGTTTGATGATCATGTAATTTTATTTTTTATTTTATTTATTTATTAAGGTTTGCCAACAGGTGTAATACTAGAGTTACATAAATACACAGTGGATAGTAAGATTGGTTGAGTATTCACCCAATTATAGGCAAACACAACATGCATTTAAAATTTAACGCTTAAGTAAAATAAGATTAACACAATCCATAAATACAGTATACACTAGCACTAACATGTAATTTGAGCTAGCATACTTCACTAGAAAGTTAAAAAGGAAGAATAATAATAAATGTAATAGGCAAAACAACAATTTGAAATTATACAATATTATCTTTGAATGTGTAATAGCAGTGTATATAAATGTTTTTTTTTCTTTTTGTAAAACATTTGAAAATTAACCTCTTTTCTCCATCGTATTGTTAGTCACTGGACAATCAATGCTATAGTTCCCTCGATCCTTTCACCGAAAAGAACGCGCTCAAAATTGATTACACGCCTTAATTTAATCAGTTTTTTTTGGTACTAATCTATTAAAAACCGAATCCGTTCTTACTTTCGGTTCTATATTTAGTTTGTTCTTGAAACTTTACCTCGAAAGACGAATGCGAGTCCAATCAAAAAACTCTGGTCAATTAATAATTCAATAATCATGCCTCAGTTAGTTTGTTAGCCAACTAAGTGCCAAGGAAGTGCCTTGTGAAAGTATGCCGTCTCTAATGAGGCGGGCACTGTCTTTACTAAATACACTACAATTCTAGACACGACTCAGTCAATTACCAAAAGGGATTAAGTACATATGCAATATATAGACGGTTACTACTGACAGTTAAACACGGTAGCTATCCGCTTGACCACAGGTGAAAGGTGTAAGTGCTCGACAAAGGAACATGGTATTAGGAAAAACGATCTTATAGCAAAGGTGTTAGGTTGTAAATGGTAACGTTGGTAGGACGTGCAGTAATCGTTCAGACGTAAAACAGCTATTGGCTGATCTAGTTCCAAGCACGCGATACAGTTTAAGTCTTCCTTTGTTATTTTTTGTTGGTCGCATTTGGATTGGGTTATTAATGTTATTATATAGGTAGGTATTGCGAACGGACTTAGATAAATACGAGCAGCACAGTCAAAACTGTGTAGGAGAACAAGTTTTCACGCTTATTTATTAAACAAGGAACTGTACGTCGAGTATAAGTTTTTTCGAAACATTAACTAATTCGAACGCGTTTGCGTTTTGTCTCAAAATGTATGAAAACGCTCTCACCGAGTTTGAAATACGCGCGTTCATCGGTTAGCAACAAATGTTATACTCGCTGTTTTAGTTTCCACTAGTGACCACCAGAGGCGCTGTTCACGTTTTCATACCACTTTCATACATTTTGAGACAAAACGCAAACGCGTTCGAATTAGTTAATGTTTCGAAAAAACTTATACTAGAGCTACAGTTTGAACAATCAAACTTGTGTTAGGTACACCTGAATAGTCTTACAAGTTACAAAGTAATAAATTACAACTATGTCATTGTCGTCATTGATCATTTTCACACACATGTCAGTGTCACAATAAGTGAGACCGTTTAGCACTAAAGCACCATTTATACGGTGCAAGAAATTGCATGGGATTTTCCTTAGATTGCAGCATTTGATCGTTCTCCTCCCATATCAGTACTTAACCCCCAGCCCCGCAATGTAGTGAGAATTGCAGGCAAGTTCTAAGACCGTGTAACCGACCCAAGCGCTATTGATTATGAACCACGTAGCTGTTAGAAGGCCGAGCGATACTTCACCTTAATGATAATGACGCCGTGGTCCGACGTCCATTATTAAACACAGATTTATCAATTTAAAAATTAATCAAATACGACAATTGGCAAGTAAGTAAATGTCCCTGTGCTTTGCTCAAAACTGGCCCAAGGCCCAATACATGGCAGTAGAGATATGTGGAATAAGGCACTTATCGTCATAATCGCAATCTGATTGTCATAATGACAGAGGTGATCAATAGATGTAATATATTGGGATTTCATATATGACTAGTATAGTCTGAGAAAAAGCCGAATATCGGCAATCAGGGGAAATAATTCGTGTCGTTTTGAAAATAGGGACAGTTATAATTTGTTGTATCTAGATGACCATACTATAGGGGGGTAAGGGGGGTTCAAATGTTCCCCTACTCCACAACCCCCAGAACAAACCCTACCCTTGAGCACCTTTAGTATGCTCATCTAGATACCGCAAAGTATAACTATACCAATTTTAAAAACTACACGAATTAATTCCCCCTGTTTTTTTTCACACTACTCAAGCATATGGACGTTTACCTTACTACCTACTGAATTACATTATCGCTATATAAATATAAGCCAAACATGGCCGTCGACCTAAAAAACATGCAGATTAGCTAAAAACAATTGAAATTTAGGCAAAACAACTATCAGTGCAAATACACGCCCACGACCTGATAGCGATAAGGTGGCGCAACTCCGGCGAAAGTGTTGATAACGTTGCGTCCAAAACATTTATAACACAGAATATTTAATGTTCTGTGATTTTTACCTTTTAGAACTTATCTAATGTGAAATAAGGTTTAAATTCGGATACAAAATTGTTAGACTTGAACCGGCCCGCATGTTTGCACTGCAATATTATGAAACTATCCGCAATCCATATGGGATTAGGTAATTTTACATTTTTATATTCCATATGGAATAGCGGAAATATAAGGAAATAACTAACTTTAATTTAGGCGTGCAATTGACAATATTTCATAATTTCCAAAAGTCTTAATTCGAAAACCATTTCGGTAAAAACGTGTGAAGTACACAAAAAACATTTTTTTAGATTTTTTTCTCCGTTAATTTTGGAAAAAATCGCAAATTACTGTAAACCGAAAGTTGACGTCATCTTCCTCGCTGTATTCAGGGAGACCTTAGTACAGAGTACAGACAATCGCTGCTCTGGAGTGACTCTGGTAAGATGATGTTATATTTTACTTACGCCCTTTTGGAATGACCTACTTTTCAACGTGTTTTTTTTTTGTATGAAATAATGAGTTAAATTGAAAAAGAAAAAATACGGGTGGCTTAAATTTTGATCTATTTTCTAACTAGTTCATAAAATAAAGTAGTTAAAAATATGAAATGTTGTCAATTAAGAGTATTTGTATCGTATACTTTAATTGGCTTTAGAAGAAACTATTTAGATAACTGCTGGCATTTACATTTACAGCGACATCGACATACTCCCTTACATACAAACATGCAACGTCCATAAATCCTATTTTAGTTATCCGTTAAAAGTCGTTTGTCATTATCTGTCACTTTGACAAAGGTGCTTGTAAGACGGTGACAAAAGACATTTTAGCTGGTTTTGTTTGTTACGATTTATGAAAAAAATAATTAAAGAATACTTATTGTAAATGATGGCTTATGGCTTACTATCTTATTTCGTCTGCCATGCCCTGAATAATTTGAAAACAAACTACAGTCCTTCCAAACTGCTTGATTGTACCTACTTAGTACCTATAAATAAACCCCATATTTTTTCAACTGGCGTGAGTTCATTGCTATAACGGCAATTAAATCTCAGAAAACGCTACATTATGTATGTGTATTGCGTTAGTAACAAAATTTAATCTGACGATTATTAATACATTTTTAAATATACCTAAGTTCCGACTCCGAGCCCCAAGGCCAGTTGTTGACCCTGGTATCTTTTGTATCGCTATGATTCTAATGCTATGAACTTAGTTCACACAATTACACTCATTAAAAAGATTAAACACAGTAATGATATCAAGTCAATTGTATGAGGAAGTAAAAAATGACACGTTTTCACGATCATAGCGGCCAAAAACGTAATATAGCATCGTCAGCATAGAGTTGTTTTATGGACATTAATTAGGTGAGGATGCGCATTTTCCGGTTGGCTTCCTGACTAGCTAGCACGATCACGTTTGTTGGACATTAAGCATTCGTCCTTAGTAATGTAAAAGTAATTAAAAAATCTTTATTGCCTCAAAAACTTAAATATTACAATAAAAAGTTTGTTAAAATATACATTGTTGTTTGTAATATATTATTAGCTTAGCAGGTATTTGGGTATAATTGGATGGAAAATGACTCTCATTTCAATATTCAATGAATTTATGGCAATTTTCCTATCTGTGGCTAAGGCTACAGCAGTAATATAATTTTCATTTTAATCTCATATATGATGTTAAAATATTAAACGTCAAACAAAACTGTCAAAATTTAAATGTCAAAGTTGACATGTCCCTATTCTAGTATCACTGAAAATTCAAATTCAGTCGATGCGAAATGTCAGCTCGATGTTTTTTTAGTATATATCGCACGAAATTTGAGCTAGAACGACATGATCACATCAGAATAGGGACTCTTTACTTTTTAAAATAACATTCAGGTATCGGTTGCCAGTTCTGATTTCGATATTTCCGCAACCGTGCAAAAAA
The DNA here is from genome assembly GCA_951800055.1 of Cenopis cana. Taxonomy (NCBI): domain Eukaryota; kingdom Metazoa; phylum Arthropoda; class Insecta; order Lepidoptera; family Tortricidae; genus Cenopis; species Cenopis cana. The sequence goes on from OX637488.1 coordinate 12,446,144, forward strand.
GGTTGTATTAACACAATTATTGTATTTATTTACTACGGTTTCTGAACCCATCTTAGAGTAGTTATAATATGTGTGTAGATAAAGTAATGTATGCAACTGTACATAATTAGGCATTAAAACACTCGTGTGACCTTATTATGAAACTCGCCTTCGGCTCGTTTCATAAAACACACTCGCCCCTCATTATGTACCAGTTGCATAAACTACTATTAAACAATATACACCAGTGTGGTTGTTTTTATAATAATAATAGTAGTGGTCCTAATCCCATGCAACGGGCAGGGACAGCATCCGCTTGGTGTATCCCTTACATTTCGTTTAAGCGTCGAAGGGGCCTCTACGTGTTGGCTTCGGCTCCACGTGATTGCAATTGGCAGGAAATGGGGAACCTTTTGTGATATTTGCAGATCTGAGACATTTTTAGTTTTTTTTAATGTGCCATAAAGTTGAGTTACTCGATTATTTTTCACTGTAATTCACACTTTGTGGACACATAACTTTTTTTTTCTTCCTCTATGAACTGAAATAAGATCTCGAAAGATTACAAATGTCTTTAAGATAGAAATTACAATGTCTAACACAATGCTATCACATGTAAAGAAAAAATTAGGTAAGTAAAATGGTAAAATTTTGGAAAATTCAGTTTTTTTTTTACTTTAATAAATTCACCGTAGGCGGGAAGGTTATTAGTTGGCCCAAATGGTGTAGCAAGGGACCCCACCTACCCACCCTAGCCATATGGCACACGCTTTACCAAAAACCCTGTATAACAAACGGGTCACTCACGCCTTTAACGTCGAATATCGCTCGACATGTTTCGGACCAATACGTGGTCCTTAATCATGAGTGGTCGCGACGTCCTCGTATTATATTTCAATATGTCTGAGACTCACGGGAGTTTTCTATTTAAGAATTTTGTTCGCGTTAAAAACTTTTATTTGCATATAATTACAAGAATTTAAAGGTATATAAAATAACTAAACAAATATGAAATCACTTATAACTGCGAACATATCAAAACTAATAAATTTAATAGAATTTTGTTTGGTGATGTAAACATGCACTAGACTATCACACGTGAGCGGAGCGGAAGCGGGCGAGATTAGCGCGCACGAAGCGTGAAGGCCGCGGTTAAACGCTTCCGACCCATGTGGAAATCGGAGAATCATTACCATTTCTTTTTCAATACCTAAATTAAAGCATTGCCCATGTCATGACATGCATGGTCATGAGATGATTAAGGCTGGGTAGACATTCATTTGAGTTTTTTAAAACCATCTGAGAAATAGGATGTATGTAGTCTTAAATTCTAAAAAAAATATATAATATGCGTTAGATAAGGATCTTGTCTAGTCAAAATCGTATTCAGTTACATAACCTGGGGGCCGATTTTTGAGTGTCGAACGCTTGACTACGCTCAAAAATCACCCTAATTAATTATACTCGATAGATAAATCGCTAAGTTACCCCTTTTTGTAATGTTTTCTCAATATTACGGCGACATTACTGATATTTTACATTTAATTTTTGTACTCAATTAAAATAATTTCACAGGAAATTTTATGGCATTCATCATTATCCTCCTAGCGTAATCCCAGTACAGTTGCATCCTGGAGGATGCCCGGGGTCCGCTACCTAATCCCAAGATTTGGTGTAGGCACTATATTTTACGGAAGTCAGGTAATTTTATGGCATTAACACGTAATAATAAGAAAGCAAATGAATGACCTCTGAACAACAAGTCAACTTATTTACTAAGCATTTTTTTAAATTCTTAAAAAAATCTCTACTTCTTAGCCTTACCCCAATATGTTTTAATTATTATGCTACATAGTTGAGAGGTTAACAATCACCAGTAGCAGAATTTAAAGAATTTAAATTTGGGTGAGCCGTATTACAAAATCGGTCCAAGAAACACCATAGATGGTAATTATAACTATCACATTACATTTGTCTAAAAACAAATGAGTAGCACAAAGCACCGCGACCGGGACCGTCGAGTCATTTGTAACTCGACCACACGTACTGTTTATTTTACCCAAAGCCTATGGCACATTTAGAAGGTATTAAATTTCAAGGGACCGCTCTGGTCCCGATACCATTACACCATTGACCCAACATGTGTTCCGCCTCGCTTCTCCGAATGGCAAATTGTTGACCCTCGAATCTCCAAACTCATTAATCTTACGCCCAAATCGTGTTACCAGTTACCACGAAGATGATTATCAGGAAATTTAGGTTTCAAGAAAGCCATAATTCAACGAATGTCATCGCTGAAACATTTTAATCTCGTTGTAAATTACGAATGTATGCATGTTAATATTAACAAGCGTTTTATAACACTTTTTTTACAGTTACACGCATATTTTGCTGCTTTCACGGCCATTGTTGATCAATATCTCATCTGACAAGATGAGCGATGGCGAAAACGTCAATCTGAAGACGGAAGTCGAATCCTTTACATAAATATTTATTGCAATCATTACCATGATTGCGGTGGTAATGGTAATAACGTGGGTATAATTTTCAATGAGGCCCGTTAACTTTGACGGGTGGTGTGCAATTACTGTGACATTTGCCTCAATTGCCGCTAAAGTTCAGCGACGCGTAATTTTTGCGAACTGTGTATATTTGTCGTGTACAGATAGAACAGTTTTCTTATGCCATGGACGTTCAATGACATTGAAATAAGACTGAATTTCATATGGCCTGGTGAAAAAGTACTTCAGTATACATATTATAATTATTGGGTTCAGTTGCAACTTGCAACTTGTTACTCTCACGTTTTTCAGTAATAAGTTGTACTTTTAACGTGACAACATGATACGAGTATTGTAGTCAACTCCATTCAAAACCTCTGGTTAAAAGTTCTACTTTGACACATGTCAATCTCATTACCATTGTGGTACCATTTCATGCTTGTATTTATAAATAATCGAAGAACCAGTAAGTATAGGTAAATAAAATATATTCGTGTAAAGATTACAAAAGTTAGACATTAACTATAAAAATAACAACAACAATAACAACAACAACAAATACTCTTTATAATTTTTTTTTTCTTAATAATTTAGTAAACTAAAATATAGTAAGTAGGTAATTAAAATGAACACAAAAACAGTAAAGCGACTTAACAAGACAATATGTACCTACCTAGTTTTGTCACAATGACGTAAAAAATTCAGTATCGGGGGGGGCGATTTTTGCGTGTCGAACGCTCAACTTTTCGCTCGAGATCTGTTAAAGCGTCATAGTTTTTTGACAGCTCTCGAGTGAAAAGTCGAGCGTTCGACACCCAACCATCGGCCCCCATAACTGTAATTTCCACGCTCACGAAAATGGGCTAAGCTAGGGCACAGATCAAAGAATACTAAGGCATCACCTGATTGACACGGAAGACTAGAAGCAAATATTTTGTCCAGTATACAGTTACATCCTCTTCTTTGTGTTTTATAACACCTCACCAACAACTAGAAAGGGCGTATGCGCCTACAATACTCATTGTATTAAAGTCGTTTAATGCATAAGCGTGGTTCAGGTCGCCGACCGTTTGGCTATTGTATACCTTTAGGTATTTTGTAAACAGGACAAGCAGTTCACATTATTATCGAGGCGATTTATTATAGGATCAAAAGATGTGCCGACAGTGGTTTCGAAATTACCGAAAGCATTTTAATATGAGATGCAATTTCGTTTAATTATGAGGAAGTCGAGTTGTAAATACAGAATAAAACAGGATAATTAAATAACGATTAAGCGCTATGATGGCTCTGGAATTAACAGTAACTAATTTATAGTGATGCGCTATGGGATAAATATTTCAAATGAATAGATTCATATGTGCACCTCGCCATGTGACGTCCTATCAGCTCTGATGGGTACGGTTGTGTACGTCGAGCGGCGCATTGCGAAAAAGAGCAATGAACGATATTAGCTGAAATGTAATACTGCATACATCTGGCGATTGCATCTGGGTGGGATAGAGAGTATACGGCTCATAGTTACATGGACTGAAAAAAGTCATAGACACTGCCAGCCCAACTGCTAATGCACAATGAATCCTCAAATTTTATAAAGGGTCGGCAACGCGCACGTGACTCTTTTGGGGTTGCGAGCGTCTACAGGCTGCGGTGTCCACTTACCATCAGGTTGTCCGTACGCTTGTTTGTCACCGTCGTTGTATAAAAATAAATTTTCGTCTTTATACACGGACGACGTACGCGACTCATATGCCAATTTCTTTACACTGCGGGTCACGAAGGATAACAAGTTCCATCGCTCTACAAAACCGCGCAATGTAGTTAAACACGCCTGCATATTAAAGCAATAGGCTCGTACTATATCATAATTTCGATTTATATCGCTATCACTCTCCTCGCATCAACAGTAAATCTGTTCATTTTCTTTATATTTTCAGAGAGAGAAAAATATTTTCACATCTACTTACCCCGTAATTCAGCGCTCACTTCATGATATCCTCAGCGTATTTCAGTACGGCAAGTAAATATTATTCAGTTTGAAATGGATACCTTTAGGTGTCTTACATTAGCGTGACCCTATAGGCTACTGCAGGATATAACCATGGTAAGCTAAAATGAAGATTAAATTTCAGGATTTGAGTTCTAAGTTCAAACTAGAGGTCTTTGGCTGGCCAGGGTAAGTGTAGTTGGAAGACAATGCCACGGGTTAACGCACGCCGTGGGAGGACAAACGACGCTCATTACACACAGATCACACTGATACAGTAAGCCCAACACCATCAACTAGCATCTAGACCATGCGCGAAACATCCCGTCTCGTTCTAAATGTTCTAATTAGAAAAAATAAAGCGCAGTATAGCCACTGTCTTCTGTAAAATAGCCTCTCGTGGAAGACATGGTCCATATACCTTAGGCTGTATTTACGGATAGGACAGGATTGCGAAGCGAGCGGATGTCCGTTGCTCTTAACCTGTGATATTATCCTGATTGGCCTATAGTAGAAAACAACCCTAAGTTTGATTGTGTTCTGGCTTTCGCGTGGACCTTTAATAACTTTATGACAATTATGAATTAGTTACTTACTTACTACGCTGGCGCGATGATCCAAAGAGGATCTTGGCCTCTGACACAATAGAACGCCACTCTTCTCTGTTCTGTTCTGCCCCACCTCACGCCAGTTGGGTACTCCGAGGTTGGCTTTGGCTAGCCAAGCCCTCAACGACCTAGGTCTTTGAGGGCCTGGTCATTCCAACGGTATCTAGGACGGCCAACCGCACGTTTTCCACTAATAATTAATTAATCAGCATAAATGAATATTATTTCAGCTTACTGTATTTCTTACTCCACTATACTATCCATGACACTAATTGTATTCAAACGCATCATGTGCTAAACATCCCAGATGTGGGTGCGAATCTATGGAAGGCTCAATACCCCATTAATCTTGGAATAACTCGCGCCTTTTAAGCTTTGTTTTGATTTGCAAAGGATTATTGTACATAATTAACAATGCATTTTATTTGCAGTACGCAAGACGAAGGCGTCATACTTAATACGAAATAATAATTCCATATACAACTGGGTTGAGAACAGTGTCTTCAAGATGTCTTCCTTCACCGAACAGCTGCTGTCAGATATTAAATTGAATTTTCGTACCTATAGGTTTTTTACCCATTGCTTGCTGTCTACTATTACCTACTTGATAATGGGTAGCATTTAACGAACCACCAAATTAGTTGCCCGATGATGCTCTAAAAAATTACATTGATTACCAAAAATACTAGATTCGCACCAAATTTTCAATTCCTTTTAAATATAAAGTGCAACTCAAAGAAGTAACATGTCGATAACCTATTAAATTAAATTGTTACCAAATAAATTAGTCACTACCCAAAAATACTTAATGATCACCTAATTTCAAACACCAAATTTCATATAATTTACATCCAAATATTACAGGGCTCGTAATCCTATTAATAGTACATTACTTACCAAGGGCGATAAAACAAAGAATGTCTCAGATCGCAGGTATTTTACGCCCGAGCCGAAGGCAAGGGCGATAAATATGCGATTTGAGGCTTTCTTTATTATCGCCCGTGGTAAGTACAAAATTTTATGACACCCCCTGGCCAGGAAGTGGGTTTTTTCGCGCGCGGATCGAGCGATAATGGCCACTTTATGACCAGGTGTGACATAAAATTATTTACACCCAAATAATTCTTTCGATACCCAGAAATACTAGATGATCGCCAAATTTCACGCGGCAATTGTTTTTTAACGCCCGACTCGCAAAGCAGTTCCAATCTAGTCTAACCTCATTGCTAGCACACTGATGCGGTTTTCCATACGGTCCGTCTCGCTCGCACGTCGCACCGCGTGCGAGCAAGACAGCGCTAAATGATTTTATTTTATAGAAGCTTCAAAATTTCTGTAACTTTAATGAGACACGTACATAACATAATTTAATTTAATATATTTTCAACAGTGCTTTCCTTACTGGTCGCATACAGCTATTTGTTCTCAGATGTTTTTACCTCTACTCTATTCGCTGATAATCGTCAATTTGCCTAGGTAGTAGTATTTTTCTATGACATCTATTTTTATTTCAAACTAGTGGACATTGGCACACTATTGACGGATCTCCGCTGGCGCGGAGCTCCTATTTTGAGTTGTTTTGGCCCTTCGGGCCGATGCAAAACTAACATAACCTAAACCTACCTATACCTACCTATTTCTACCTATTATCTTCCTTTAATTTTTCCATGAAAGTCTATCTAAATTAATAAAGTAAACTCATTTGAGGACCTTTATCCATTTTCATAACAAACTAACAATATAATAAATCAACAAAACTCATTTTCAAATAAAAGTTTTCACTCAAACGCGCTCACGTCAACGCATTAAAAAATTGGTAGCATTTAACGAACCACCAAATTAGTTGCCGAATGATGCTCTAAAAAATTACATTGATTACCAAAAATACTAGTATCGCACCAAATTTTCAACTCCTTTTAAATATAAAGTGCAGCTCAAAGAATTAACATGTCGATAACCTATTAAATTAAATTGTTACCAAATAAATTAGTCACTACCCAAAAATACTTAATGATCACCTAATTTCAAACACCAAATTTCATATAATTTACATCCAAATATTACAGGGCTCGTAATCCTATTAAAATTATTTACACCCAAATAATTCTTTCGATACCCAGAAATACTACATGATCACCAAATTTCACGCGGCAATTGTTTTTTAACGCCCGACGAAGCAGTTCCAATCTAGTCTAACCTCATTGCTAGCACACTGATGCGGTTTTCCATACGGTCCGTCTCGCTCGCACGTCGCACCGCGTGCGAGCAGGACAGCGCTAAATGATTTTATTTTATAGAAGCTTCAAAATTTCTGTATTTTTAATCAGACACGGACATAACATAATTTAATTTAATATATTTTCAACAGTGCTTTCCTTACTGGTCGCATACAGCTATTTGTTCTCAGATGTTTTTGCCTGTACTCTTTTCGCTGATAATCGTCAATTTGCCTAGGTATATAGTAGTATTTTTCTATGACTTCTATTTTTATTTCAAACTAGTGGACATTGGAACAGTATTGACGGATCTCCGCTGGCGCGGAGCTCCTATTTTGAGTTGTTTTGGCCCTTCGGGCCGATGCAAAACTAACATAACCTAAACCTACCTATACCTATTTCTACCTATTAACTTCCTTTAATTTTTCCATGAAAGTCTATCTAAATTAATAAAGTAAACTCATTTGAGGACCTTTATCCATTTTCATAACAAACTAACAATTTAATAAATCAACAAAACTCATTTTCAAATAAAAGTTTTCAATCAAAGGCGCTCACGTCAACGCATTAAAAAATTAATAATAAAACTTCTTGCAGTTTGTAAACCATCAGCAATAGGTAATTAGAATGAAACAGCAATAGGTACCTTTCACTCTAACGACATATCAATAGGTTTTATGCTTCAGACAATTCTTTGTATTTGATTGAGTGAGATAGCAGTATACGTGTTATTATTTCACACAGCCACATTGCGCGTTGCTTTTTAAATTAATTTAGAATTTTACTGTCTAATTTATAACATTTTGGAAATGACTAAAATATTTATAGTGCTAAAAACAATTAATTTGTAACTGTTTACTAAAATGTAGCATGCGATGTATATAATATTTGGATGTAATTCTAACGAAAAAAGGTGCATGAGATTAGGTGGTAGTTTAGTGTTTTTGGTGGTACTTGACAATTTTTTTGATGCGATTATAAATTTATAGGAACGCAATAAGTAAAATAGGTGCAAGTGCTGCAAAAATAGGTAGAATTTTTTTGGTGACTCGGAATTGCTGATCGATAAATTTTTTTGAGTGTTCAACCTTATTTTAGGGTTCGAAAATTTGATGATATCAAAAGTTATTTAGGTGATCATTTTATTTGTTCCCTTAAAAAATTAATAATAAAACTTCTTGCAGTTTGTAAACCATCAGCAATAGGTAGTTAGAATGAAACAGCAATAGGTGCCTTTCACTCTAACGACATATCAATAGGTTTTATGCTTCAGGCAATTCTTTGTATTTGATTGAGTGAGATAGCAGTATACGTGTTATTATTTCACACAGCCACATTGCGCGTTGCTTTTTAAATTAATTTAGAATTTTACTTTCTAATTTATAACATTTTGGAAATGACTGTAATATTTATAGTGCTAAAAACAATTAATTTGTAACTGTTTACTAAAATGTAGCATGCGATGTGTATAATATTTGGATGTAATTCTAATGAAAAAAGGTGCATGAGATTAGGTGGTAGTTTAGTGTTTTTGGTGGTAACTACTTGACAATTTTTTTGATGCGATTATAAATTTATAGGAACGCAATAAGTAAAATAGGTGCAAGTGCTGCAAAAATAGGTACAATTTTTTTGGTGACTCGGAATTGCTGATCGATATTTTTTTTTGAGTGTTCAACCTTATTTTAGGGTTCGAAAATTTGATGATATCAAAAGTTATTTAGGTGGTCATTTTATTTGTTCCCCTTGATAATTACGAGCTTATCCCGTAAGGAGTTTCCTTTTGTATGCAACATAATTATTATTACTGGTGTAGGTTCAGAACAGCATTGCTTATACTTATTGTAAGGTAACTAACTATTCACTGATTTAAACAACCGCCACTCGAAATATTATCATTTATTCCTGTATTGGTAAAACACTCCCGAAATGAATCTTTAGCATAGACCGTCATAGATGTGCTTTCAATGCTCGTCGCTCAGCTACTGCCTAAGGGCCGGTGTAATGGTACGTTGCAGAGTCATCCCCGGAATCCAATGCGCCGAACATTGGAGCACGATGATTGGCCCTGACGCGTGGCATGTCCTTGAGGTATTAGTCGCAAGCGCGGCTCCTTTTCATTATACATATATATACTCGAGTTTTCAACAAATTACTCAAATTCAATTTTTGACTCAAATTCCACTGGAATTCTTAACACAATTTCACTCCTACATACTTTGAAGGAAAGTAGTCTCATTTGATTGATCTAATTAACAACGATAAAATTGATAACGGCTTCATAGCCAGATTCATATTGATAAAATCATCTTCATAAAAAGACGCCCATAAAAGGTTAAGACCCTCGAAAAACCAGTTACAATGATTTGATACTCTTACGACTATAACTGTGCCATTTTTTCTCAAAATCAATTGCCGCACTCTCGCACTCATATCACCCGTGCCATCAAACAGAAGCAAATAATACCAGTTTTACAGTTATGAATCTGCGATGTAATCAACAGATGTGTAACAGAATAACATCAGTCCGACCGCAAACAAATCGATTTAATTATACACCTGAAGTAAGTAGTTATAGCATGTTCATTGTCCGATGAGATGAACAAAATAATATCCTATTACAAATAAAGAATTAAGAGCTATTTTTGATTGTGTTTAATAGCTACGGTTTAGGAGCAAAATTTCAAGTAATTACACTACGAGTATTTCAATTTAATTTTAGCCAACTTTGCTTAGATTGTCAGTTGTATAGTCGTATTTTAGAAATCATATGGTAATTTTTAATAAGATTGGGTTCTTGGCATTAGGCAGCGGACCTCAGGTACCCATACTAAATCGTTTACGCAGTCGCTAGCGAGTACGATAATGCAAACATTTCAAACTCATGGTAAGGGTACTACTGTACAATAGGGTATTAAACTAAGGTAAAAATAAATTATTTTTTACTTGACTAATAAAAGATCTAACGAAAATACTCGGAAAACATCAATTACTAATTTATTTTAGCTAATTGAAAGATTTTATAAGCATAAAGATTTAAAAAGGACACTGATTTGAACATACCAATTCACACTGACTTAGTGACGTCTCTAAGACAGTATTTCCCTACAAACTTCATATTAACAAATCGTTTTTGACATTTAATAAAAAGTTGCTGATTTGACTATGAGTAAAATACCGTATTCCTACGTTAACTACATGCTATAATGGCCAAACTATAGATGCCAAGATAATCGTTTAAATCGTCTGTAACTAATACACAAAATTGATTGATCGAAACATTGTCGGCATCTTACACAGTTTTTACACGTGTAACGTTAGTTTTTGCTCGTATTGTATAATTCATCAGCTAAGCCGAGTCAATTAGCCGCGCGTATGATTGATCGTGTGCGCAATGACAACTGTAAACTTCGGCACTGCGAGGGTTGCCAATCATCTTGACAAATTGATCGTTAATCGTTAACCATACAGGGAAGAAAAGGAGTATCACTATGTGACTTTATGTGGGAATAGGATCTTTTTATTTGGTTATGTATTGTAGCGTGTTTGACAGTGTTACTAGTTATCCATCAATTGTGCTGCTAAATGCACACGAGTATAAATAGCGGAGGTGCCTACCTGAGTGATTCCATGCCAGTTTTATTGGATAATTGGAACTTAAATGTTTCCGTCTCTTTTTGTGAGAGTTTTTTAACAACAAGACATAAAATTACGAATTTGAAGCAAATTAAAACTACATAGCTACACAAACGAAACAAAAGGTGGTTTTTACAATATTTTTGTAAAGTACAATCGTGAAACGTAAATAATGGTTCATTTTGAAGCTTCATGGTTTGATAAGTCGAAAAATTACGCATTTTCCAATCGTTGTTTATCCCTTGTTTGAAAATGCATTAATTTCTAACGAAATTACACCAATCAGGAAATCACCATGAACCATATAAATAATCAGTTTACAAAAAGAAACCGACGTACCTATTAAATAAAAGTAGTTTATTAAGCTAATTAGTACAATATTTCATTCCGTTTAAGTACAGCTAACAGCAACACAAAACAATTCCCGTTGAATGAGACCTATTAAGTAAACTCGCTTGGCTCATTAGGATTCCTAGGCTATAAATAAGTTAGAGATAGTATCGAAATTCTAACAACTCGCTAGCAGGCTTGCCTGACATAGATACTTCGAGAAATTCTCGACGTTCCGCAAATAGTCCTGGAGCCCATAGTATGATCACAGTATCATCATCATTTTCACGTAACGTCAGTTCACTTGCCTCATAATATTCAATAAAATTGTGTTATACACAATTATTTAGTTAAGACCTCAACTTTACACGTTAATTATTTGGTTAAGACCTCAACTTCACACGTTAATTATTTGGTCGCCCAATGATGAAGCTGAAACTTTCTTGCTGTCTTTTATTACTTTAGGATTAATGATCTCAAGTTATGATAACTATATAAAACGCCATACTGCATACATACCTATGTAGTGAGTTTTTCGTTCTGGTTGTGTATTACAAATATATGTGAACAATGATATAATAAGTAAGTATATTAAAACTTGCGTATTTGATGACATTAGTTTCTTGCAGCGACCTCAGAGTCTAAAATGACGGTTGACTGATAAATGGCAGCCCTGTGGAGTAAGATTCATTGTACGCGTTCTTAATAAAGTCGTTTGATGACGCAATGTGATCATTTAACTTGGAGTTCAATGACCGGTTTTTGCTAAAAAAAAAGAAAGTGGGCTTGCTGAATTTTAAACTTGTCATCATCAAACTTCGCATATTTGAGTAAGTAACTAGTGTTTTTTATGTGATTTTTTTTCGGTTTCTAAATTCCAGAAACGCCATCCAGTGACTGCCAAACAAGAGCATGTGTGTTCAAATCCCAGTTCTTTGGATGTGGTATTCTTAGTAAATTTTTGTTAGTTGGATACGACTCCCGCCCGTAGGGGCGACAACCATTACATGTGAAGCGGTAGTAACGCGCATTTTATATGTGCATACCTAAGTATCCTGTGTAGTTCATAGTAATACCTTAAGCAACCCCCTGTGCACTACGGGAGATATAATAAACACGTTGTTATCTTAGATACATTATAATAATGAACTTTTTAGTATTCACTGCCCACAAATGTGTAGTCCTATCACGGGTCCTATCCTTGATGGTATCGAGCGGTTACGTCAACTGGAGCGCCCTGGCACTTGGCCAAGCGATCCCATCCAACACTTAATGTTATTGACCTTTCCGCTGGTCTAGACTCCTGGACGGGTGCCATTTTTCTTACCATGCTGGCCAACAAGTGAACAACGCATGATAGCAAGTACCGTGGTCAATGTGCGTAACCTCCCAAGTATAGTCCAAAAGGATAACTAAGTAACCGCGTCATTAAAAATCGGGATTCCTTGTTGAGCATAAGGGGAAAGTCGAGAAGCTCGTTGTCAGAAGATTTCGCGGATCAATTTACGCGGCGTCAGCATTTTTGAGTTTCTTTAAGCTTTTCGTGTTGTCTTAGAGTTTTTGAGAGGTCTGGTTGATCCTTATTCGTAAATACTTCCCAAGATGATCGATAATTTTGTTGAGAGATAAAAGGTTTAAGGGAAATATATAATATTTTGCATAGTCGTTAATGTTTGTCAAATGTTATTGTTTTGCATCACCACTACTAAACCAAAGGCTGCCTATAAGGAAATCGCTATTTAGGATAAGACTGCAGTCGATCATCGATGCAGTCGTGTGTGATGTATAGGTATTTGAGGTATTATGGTGAGCAATAAAGAATATATGTGTATTGTGGTGAACCTACCCAGTCACTTGATTTTGGCAACTCTGGTTGCCAGGCATCATCCTTATTTCCTAGGGAATAGAGTTCAACTCAAAAAACAAAGCAAGCAAGTGTGTGGTTTCCAATTTAAGCAAGGTGCATAAACAATGCCATAGAAAATAGCTATTTTTACACGTGGTTGCTTAATGGATTAACAGTAATAGAGATAGATGAGTTGTTGATGATAATGATGATACACTTTGCGACACCCATGGATAATGTTATTCATACCACCATCGTTTAACAATTAGTAAAATTAGAAAGGAGGGGCGATATGTAAAGAGGGCATTACAGTACAATTAATTGTCTTTGAATTACGACACGACGAAAAGTACTTGTTAACAATCTAGGGAATTAGCAAAGCAGCAATACAAATCTACTTCCAACACAGAGATTTTTTAATTAAAAATGGGATTGCTCTTGGCCGAAGATGCCTATTCACTCGTGCTTTAAAAAGGTCTTGATTATATGAAGTTATTTAAAATAGTAGCCGTCTCTGTTGAGGGAGAAATAGCTGACGGCTTCAGATACCGCGTGGCTCTAGACCAAGCTAGACATATTTGTATGAAAACTATCGTATTTTAAACGAGGATATATTACATAACTTCCTACCGGTAACTCAGCGCCCACGTAATAATAGTATATTTATACCTGTGCAATCGCGGGACATGTTAAGTATTGGGGTTTGATATCGATAAAAAAGATGTCGATATACATTTGGTACATGTGCTTGATGAAAATTTTGATTACGGCACCATGAAAAAATTAGTCAGTCAGTCAGTAACAGGAAATTTAAAGGAGAAATCGGCTTTGAGTCTTTATAAATATTTTAAGAATGCTCCGCCCCGGTGTTAGTAATTTAAAGTGGATATTTTCATCTAGGCGGCAATCTTTAATACCGACGAATATGGAAAAAATATTAATTGTGTATTATGAAAACAATGATAAAATAAACAAATAAACACACACTTAAAAGGTTTGTTTTAACGGGTCTAACGCGATATTTATGTATTTACCTTTTTTACCGACGTTTCGACACGGGTTTCACCGGCCGTGGTCGCGGATATGACTGTCGTCTCAGCAAGTTGTCAACGGAGATATGGGTACACAACATTTGACTACCCTACAAAAGTTAACAAAAATGTGAGGGGTAGACTCGAAAAATGTTCACTACCCGTCCACTTTGTTTCTAATTGTCTAAGGCACGGCACACAGCACTCACAGTATCCGCACACAGATCCGAAGATTTACCATGAGATTTTATGTTTTGTATCACTGGTCCCCAAGTCGCCGATAGATTGAAACCGTCTCCCCTATTGAAATTTCTTGGGTGTTTCTTGATTTCAATGGCTTCTCGTACTATGTACTAATGGCTTCTAGTACGAGAAGCCATTGAAATCAAGAAACACCCAAGAAATTTCAATAGGGGAGACGGTTTCAATCTATCGGCGACTTGGGGACCAGTGATACAAAACATAAAATCTCATGGTAAATCTTCGGATCTGTGTGCGGATACTGTGAGTGCTGTGTGCCGTGCCTTAGACAATTAGAAACAAAGTGGACGGGTAGTGAACATTTTTCGAGTCTACCCCTCACATTTTTGTTAACTTTTGTAGGGTAGTCAAATGTTGTGTACCCATATCACCGTTGACAACTTGCTGAGACGACAGTCATATCCGCGACCACGGCCGGTGAAACCCGTGTCGAAACGTCGGTAAAAAAGGTAAATACATAAATATCGCGTTAGACCCGTTAAAACAAACCTTTTAAGTATGTTTACAAAGCGCGAGAGTTTAAAGTGTTATAAATAAACACACGTTTTAATTTGTACATTATTTTTTTATTAAAATGATGAGAAAATAAATAATATTTATTTATGTTGTATAATAAAACATTTAAATGTTGACAGTAACATCTATATATTTTTTATCGATAAAATATTTCGCTACGTCACTTAAGGATAGGTACCCCGAGTAAAAACAGGTATAATGTATTGGTCTGATATCAAATTTTAAACGCGTGCTCACTTCAACGTGTGCCAAGTCTAAAATGTGATTATGAAAGTCTGATACAAAACACAATAAATGAAACACTATTTTAATGACGTTTAAATTTACAATCCCATTATCTTTGTATTCAAATTCATTGCAATTAATTTAGGCCTACTTGTTTGCCAAATAGCTCCCAACACTACTTACATAGCAATACAATACTGATACAGACAGAGTACCTGCTCTCAATGTCATGTCATGATTCAGAAAGTGTTGTGTCATTGACATTTGTCCGTTCACTCAGCAACTGCAGATATTATCGTAAAAGGTTTTAAAACATTTCATAATAATGACTGTTATTCGGGCGATGAAAGATGAATCAAATGTACACGGTCAATTATGGTGAGTTAGAGTTACCGGTACAAGTGGACAATACGTTAAACCCGGCGGTGGACGGTACAGTCAAGGGCACCAATATGTATACACTCTTTCACCTTACTCCATTGAAATAAGGTCCAAAAATGTATACATAATTATGCCCTTGACTCTACATGCTTTTTTATGGCATAACAAAAATTGGGGCTTCAAGTGCCAGACTTACTTTGGATAGGTCTACCACCTCTTACAATCATGTTTTAGCATAAGCATAATATTTAGAGTACAAGCATAATATTTAGACTGTATTCATTCTTTCCGCATATAATTCGATAATAGGACTATAAGTAAAATTTGCCACTTTTCAGGGATCGTCCTAATTGGCGCGCGACTATGCGATGATCGCGCGATCGCGCGACTTTAATTTAGAATATTTACTAGTAAAAGTCGCGAATTCGCGCGATAATCGCGTACTTAGTCGCGTTTGTTTTAGGACGATCGCGAAATCGCGCGATCGCATGATCGTGCGATTTATATTTTAAAGAATCCATGTTTTCACTTAATTTTAAGTTATCTTCATATGGATAAGTTGGCCTTTGTACTTTAATCTTATGTGACATGTATATTGTTTTAACCTGTTTTTGTGTACAATAAAGTGCTTACATACATATTTTCACCCTTATAATGGGATTTTTTGGAGTGTGAACGTGATATATACAACTTTTATAATGTTTTATGGATTAGCCTTTTTATTATTTATATCGCATCGGTTGCAAACTAACATGATAGCTCTAGCTAGCTAACTAACTAGCTCATTGACAGCTCACAGCTTGGAACTCCAGTTCCACTAGTCAGGGCACTTTATATAGGCCCTCTTTCGGGGGCTGACATGAAAAGCAGTGTATGGATAAAAACAACTCCGCTAAGTTCCAAGAACCTGTTCCCGGCCCTTTACGCACTTTTTTCACGCATGTCAACTAACCACTATTTCCGATTATTAGCTTTTTTCTTTGTAAACACTAAATCACTGTTGTCTGCTGGGGATGAAGATATGTCACCTTTAGGGATTATCCTATCGATCTAGTAACTAAAAAAAATAAACTGACACCAATAATTGTAATTGTTTTTATAATTTTTGGATTAATGAACCTTCTTAAAACGGGTAGGGTAGTCTTATTAAAGTTCAAATCCGCGGGAACTTGTAATGGACTGTATAATATGAAAAAAAAACTGCTTTCATGGAACAATTAATGGTAATTTCACGTACTACCTTAGTGACAGTTGCAGCAATGATATCATAGAGCTCTGTAAGGTAGATATTTTTAGTTATTTTTTATATCTGTTTATTTTCTGTTTAGATGTTTCGTCATAAATATTATTCACGAGCGAACAGTTAACTTTATGCATTCTGTCGATACTTTTGTTAAGCTTCCCTATATTTGGATGTCCCTCCTACGTCATACAGAAACAAAGCATCAAAGCAAATTAACCTAATCAGAAAATGATACTTTACATTTTACAACAATGGGTTACTCACGATGTTCCCAGAACGATACGATCGCTAGCAGGCTGCGTGTGCCCTAAACACGAAGAAGGCAGGTGCTTTTGACATTTCAACTTGCTGATGATTCAATATTATTGCAAACAAATACTTCTAGAACCACTAAAATGAACCTTAATCCAATCGGAATTAAGGTATAGAGACACGCAAAAAGATACGTTTATTTCCAAGATGTATTGTAGCAAAATCCAACATAAAATACGAATATCAACCTTAAATCCTTCTTGATATGGATTATAGTGGTATGTAATGAGGTAATGTGTGTAATTGCGCTTGTTCTTTGTGCCAATGTGGCCAAAACAAAGGTTTTAGATGGTGTTTAAGTGATGATTAGCTTTTTTCATTTCCTGATTAGATTGAATCGGATGACTATTAAATCTAAAGAGCCGTGATCGGAAAAAATAAATTAAATCATTTCGTTATTAGAATAAGTACCTATGCCAACATTAACTTACGGGTATTTTTTATCAGAGAAGCATTTACGCTGAATAACCCGGAAACCAGAGTTTAATATCAGGAAATCATGTATTCGGTTGTATGAGGAGGAATTGTAGATAAATGTACAAGATTAGCAATCAACTCAAGAAGGGAACCGCCCATACATCTTCAAAAGTAAGAAATGGTACGAGTAATACATGGGTAAGAATACGTGAGGCCCCGTCCCTCACACTGTCACGTGAGAATAATCACACCCATATTGCTGAGACAGCATTACCTTGAGCGTGACTTGAGGGAGCTGCCTGTAATTATTAATTCCATTAGCCTCCGACGTAAACAAAATCGATACAAATACCAACCCTGCAAGAGACTAGTCATCAACATACTTTAGAAACAACATTTCCCTCGCAACAATGCCGTAAAGTGCTCCACAGAACAATATGCTTGCGCAATCTTATCAGTCGTTTACATTATCAGGTTTCCGAAAACCATTCGTTATCCAAAGTGGACACTTCACAACATATTTGGACAAGTACGTAACAGCAGCCGAGAACTAAAAGGTATCATACTTCTTTGTCTTTCTTATCTCTATCGATATAGCTGATGCAAAATATCTGTTTAGAAATGTAGCAACTTCGTACTGTATGTCAGATTATATAGTACTGGATTAGACATATCTATAAATACCTATAATAGTATGTTGTACTGATTCAATTTTTTTGTATTAAAATAAAATATTTATAGTGTATTATTTTCATATTTATAATACACATAGTTCTTAAAGACTAACATACATATAAATCTAAATCTTACTATATCAGTATCATTATTAACAAATATAAATGATCATTTATTCATAAAATAAATTACCTAGGCACAAACAGTCCACAAAATCTAATCCACAACACAGGCTTCGTCAGGTGCGTACAAAAACAAACAATCACAACACAGAGACACCAGTATCATTATTACTATATCATATGTGCAGCTCAGGAACGCGAAATGGATGCTACACTTAACTCCCTGCGGCCAAAATTATTCTTTGGTATATAATAGATGATTATATAGGGAGGGGGATGGTCTGCTACTCCAAGAAATACTGACTTGTTAACCCAGGATGACATGCGCATTTTTTTACCTATATCTTCAAAGTAAGAAATAATGAAGATCATGTGAATTGCCGGAAAAAATGTCGCAAAGCGAACGGCTTTGTTTATTTTGTGTTTTTTTGGACACATACGTATAAAAAATTGAATCGAAATCAGAATCTGATACATTAAGAGAATGAAAGAGATGTGATTGTATACCTATACACTACACTTAAGTACTTATACAACGATGTAGATTATCATTCAGTAGCTATACAAATACGACACAAAACAATCACGAGCTACCATCCCATTGTTCTCTTCAGAGTATTGAATGTAGATGAACCCAGGTGAAAACTGTTTGCGAAAAGCAACGTCAATAAACTCGTTCGTCTTCACGTAGGTGCAGTGGAGTACAAAGCAATTACAGAGGAAATTTGCTACAACATAGGTGTGAATTATTGTATCTGCAAAAGAGATACTGTTCGTCTGTTCTTATTCTTACGCAATGTATAGACACCAAGGTCTATACCAAATTCCTGTACTTATGGAATGTGAATGTTCATCACAGGATTACAGGATATAGATATACCTAACATTCTAATTATACGCTAGATGGCGGACGCTGTTTAAAAATATTATAGTCTGCGTGGTCTCCTACATCGCTCTGTTATGTTTGTCTGACCTCTGGTTCAGCCAGCACTGCAGTAATTTTTGTTTTTGGGTCAAGTTTCATGGTGGATTATCCTGAGCTTACGAATTTATACACTGTATTTTGTCGGTGCTCATTTGTTCTGTAAGCGAAAAAATAATATATGATAATATGTATTTTGATACAAAATAGAGCGAAATAAACGTCTCAAAAGAATGCAAGAAAGGTAATTTATTGGCAAAATACGGAGGCGATGGAGCGTACTTCCCTGGACGATTCACTCTTGCATTCCACCGAACACGACAAGTCATTAGCGCGATCATTACGTTCGAGACACGTTTTAAGATGTTTACATGCGATTTAAATGCTCTTAAATATGCAAAATTGATACGAAATTGCAACTGACAGGCTGTAGTTAGTGCCATTTGCAATTAAGGGAATATTAAGCCAATACTTAGAATGCTTTGATGCCTTGAAGTTAACTACGATAATAATATCTACAGCAATAATTTTCATAAATAAAATCTGTTTCATTTTGCCGCGTAGGCTGACTAGATCATAAACAATGTTATGTACGAGAAAAAAAACCTTTTTATAGGAAATTCAAAATTTAATGAAACTTAATACACATTGTCATTTAGGTGCATCCGCAGGCAAATCTGCCTCAAGATAATCTTGGTTATAGTATTAGAATTATCAAAATAATCCTTTTAACTCCACAGAAGAACCAATTTTATTACCATCTATCTAAATTTCTTCTGTATTTAAACGATGATTTTTAAATTTTGAATTTTTTGAATTTCACCATTCTACTTAATTTGGGAATTATTGGCACCAACATTACATTGGCACAACAGCTTATCCTTATGCGGCATTTACCAACACTTAAATATTATACAATCCGTTAAGACAATCAGCAGTATTATAAAATTTATGGGAATTTATGGGATCTACTGGCAGAAGACGGCCGGGGCGTCCTCGAACCACATGGAGGCGCTCAGTTGAAAAAGAGAATGGTTCAAGTAGCCTTGGCTGGGAAGAGCTGGAAGAAGCTGCGCAAGACCGTGACAAGTGGAGAACTCTTCTACGAGCCCTATGTCCCTAATGAGGGATAACAGGAACTCATCATGGGAACTTGTGTGGGTTTGACCGTAAAAGAACGAGGTCTATTGATATTCTCCGCTTCACATCCTAGCTGCAGTCCAATGCGTTTCGCGAGTTCGCTCCCACATGCGTCGAGCGAACATGTCATAATATGTGATGTGACTCACTTAAATGCGATTGCAATATAAAATAAATAAAGCCCGATCCCTGATGACATCCAAATGACACATTTCCTCACGTTTATTTACAAAGCCAAACTTTGAAAAAAAAAAACAAAAATAAACAAACAATAAACAAACTAAGTAATAAACTACTGCTGTGCCGTCGGAAACTTTCCAAAACTGCGAATTTTTCCCCGTGGGTAAGTTTCTGAAATTTCTCACATATTTGTATAAGGTTTTAGTGGTAGCCGTACGATTAAAAAAACCGCAAATCGATGTACAGTTTAGCCGTTTGGCACACGCATACTAGAGGTCAAAACAAAATTTTTGACCCGCAGTTCCTAAAAAAATTTCCCTTAGGGGGGGAGAGCCGAGACATTCTTTTTTTGTATGAAAAAAACAATTTTTTTTTTCAGAAACCTATCGTGTGTAGTATCATATGAAAGAGCTTTCTGAGGCGATTATTAGATTTAGGAACTGCGGGTCAAAAATTTTGTTTTGACCTCTAGTATGCGTGTGCCAAATGGCTAAACTGTACATCGATTTGCGGTTTTTCTTTGAAATTGGGCCTGTACGGCTACCACTATTTGAAACTTTCCGAAATGTAAAATGGAAATTTCTTATATTTCTATGAAATTCTCAAGAAATTTCCGAGTACTTTCCAACTTTTTTAGAAACGTTCCGCAACTTGCACACCTGTATAATAAACAGTCCACAAATTCTTATCCGCAACACAGGCTTCGTCAGGTCATAAACAAACAAACAAACAAACTTTGAAGTGTTGTCTTCGACTTTTGATACCTACATTTTTTCCATTATCAGAACCAACAACTTTGATAAACTGTCTTACCGTCGCATGTTATCTATGTACGAAAGTACTCGTGCGGCTAAACAGATATATACAAAAAGTAAGGTAAACACCTAGGTGTCCCAATACATGACACATTCATGTGTCATATTAGGTAGTAGAGATTGGTTATTGAGGTGTCAGTCATTTAAACGTTTACCTAATCTGCTCAGCAGGGCCTTCGTTTTGCAACTAAAATTTAAATTTTTGATACTAATGTTATCAGTGCATATTTGACTGTAGTTTGGATTTGGGAGTACATCATGAGAAACTTAGATTACATATTTATTGAACAGCTACCAATACTAAAGTTACATGCACATTATCACTCTGTCACATTATTTTGACATTTCTTTTAACTTTGCAAACATGGTATTAAAACGACAAGGTACACAAGATACCGACTACTGAGATGTTATAGAATCGATAGTATCCTTAGTTTAGGATCGGGAGCGAGAAATGCATTCCTTCGTCAGTTATATAAAAGTTAATATGTAAAAAATTGACGCGAAGCGGGCCCCTGTGCTCATTTAGTATACATTGGAAACGGCCAGGCGGATAGTGATGTTACTAATTAAAAAATAATATACTATACTTTTACTACGTATACTTAACTGTGTGAGCTAATATCGATTCCTATTACGTAGTCCCAAATATGAGTTTACTCATTAAATCTGAATCCTGTCACTTTGACATGTATTTGACCTTTTTATATCTCATTGTTTTTCTGATTATTTTTGGGTTTGGACGAACAAAGGACTGAATGAATCACATTTATTTCAGATTATAAAATCCATAGTTTTGTTAGTAGGTACACAGTATATATTTGTTAGTAAAGTACAGTTAAAATAAAATAAATAAATTAAATATTTAAAGCACATTAACATATATATTACGAATATCAAGTAAGCAACACAAGCGCGTACATAACAAGACGAATCCAAGCTACACAAAAAAATAGAATATGCTGATCTACATAAATGAAACTAAGCTGAGTGTATCCCACTACATATTCGAAGAATGGATGGGGTTATAAATTTCTCGTGCTGTCTCTCAGACCAGGTTCGTGGGCAGAGTCATTGAAAATAGACGCGGCAGGTGCTTAGTTGGCATTTGGCACCCTCTATTAATTGGCTAGGGGAGACCAGGGATGAACGTAACAATTTTCGATTTTTTCGTAATATCTCACACAACTTTTGGAATATCAAGATTCTAATCAATACAAATGATAGATTAGTCTTTCACTTATCTTTAACCATCACCTTAAATGCAACTGATATAAGAGATGTTGAGAAAAAACAGCCAAAAAAAAATGTGGAATCTGTTACAACCATCCCTAGGGGTAGGGCTGGTTGTAACAGTATCAGGGGAAGGTTGTAACAATGCAAATAAATACAAAGTAACTTTCATAATCAACATTATTATTTATCAGAACACAACATAAACATTCTTCGGACAGGACGGAATCCCAAAAACTCTGGGATGAACCCATTAGCCGAATAGTCCACGAACACCTACTAGACACGTGTGCCTCGGCCCAAGACGAAGCCCGCCTTCTAGCAGTCTCTGAACGGGAGTCCGGGTGTTGGCTCTAATTATGCTCTCCGATCAGCACATTCCGCCACCTTTTTAGACATTCAATTTTTTTAGATTGGCTGTTGGAATGCGTTTAGGTTGCAATATTGTGGAGCTCCATCGCTGCTGCTGTGGTGCTCAGATGAACCGTCTGGGTCTGCACGGACTTTCATGCGCGAAGAGCGCTGGCCGCCTTTCCCGCCACGCCTGCCTGAATGATACGTTCCGTCCGGTTCTGTCTGGTCAGTGTCAACGTGCCTCCTACCCTCGAACCCAGTGGGCTAGCTCGCCGCAACGGTAAGAGACCCGACGGCATGACTTTAGTGCCCTGGGAGGTTGGCAGATCCTTTAGTGTGGGACGTGGGACGCCACATGTGTAGATGCTCTGGCGGCGTCCCACCTCCGCACTACATCGCTTCGGGCATGCGGGGCCGCTGCTACAGTTGAGACCGCTAAGCACCGCCAATACAAATGTCTCGGTGATGATTCCGTATTTGTGTCGTTTGCGGTTGAAACGGTAGGTCCATGGGGTCCAGGAGCTCACAAACCCTACCAGCAAATATAAAAAAAACCAGCACCACTGGTGACCGGAGGGCTGGCGTGTTCCTCGGCCAACGTGTAGGCATTGCGGTGCAACGAGGTAACGCAGCCAGCCTTCTGGAAACTATTCCCAGGAGCGGTGATTTAGGGGATATTGGTTTTATAAGTAGTGGTTTGCATAGTTTTTAATATTAATTTATTTTTAGTCAATTTATAAGTTTATGTAGGTACTGTTTTAATGATTTAATATGTATTTGTAATTAATAAATACCATCGGGATGAAAGTAACAAATCGTTACTTTCATCCCGATCTGTAAATTCTCCCGAATATGACAGAAACTTGCTTATAACCTGCAAAAGCTGTTATAAATGCACAATTCCAAATACCGAAACATAAAAACGAATAGTTTTTTTATTTTATTCACACATAACATACAAGTTAAAACATTACATCATTAAAATAATCACAAATGAAAATAACGGTCAAATCTTACTTTATGCATGATTTTTCGGCACCGGCTCATTATGTCCACAACCTGGCGGCACAGCGCCGTGAGGGCAACTGAGGGAAGGGGGGGTTCAAAATGGCACATTTCGGTGAAACAGCCGTCAGTGTACCCAACATAATTCGTTCAAAAACTTATTTGTTACGTTCATCCCGTGTTACTTTCATACCTGGTCTCCCCTATTATTGGAACAGGTTTTCCCTACATGTTAACAGTTTCTTTACAAAATTGTCATAGTAATGAGAAACGTCAGATAAAGAGTTTAATCTTATTTAATTATGTTACTATGCAGTTCTAATTTAGTCCAAGAGCTTGGGTAAAGGGTCCGCAACGCACACGTAACTTCTTTGGAGTTCCGGGCATCTACAGGCTGCGGTGTTCGCTTACCATCAGATGGATCGTACGCTTGTTTGCCACCATCTTTGTATAAAAAAGTCTATAAGTAGGTTTACACATTTCATACATCTCTGGAAGAAAAAGTGAGGTTAAGTTAAGCCAAGAGTGTGTTTGACGCCAAACACACTCTTGGCTTTTTGGTTTCTAATTATAATTATACGACAATGTTGCCAATTCGTAGAGGTTTTTACTAAGGACAATAACCATAAAAGTTTGGTTAGCAACCAATATTATAATATTCGCTTTATTCTGCAAGGCACTTTTACAAGTCACTAAACTCGACACGTTTCTTAAAAGGAAGTCCACTATCGAAAAGAAACGCCGAAACAAACTCTACAGTCGTTTATTTTCTCCTAAAAATATACTCATTACAATCTATTTAAATTCAGTGAACCTGAATGTGAAAACAAAGAGATGTTTTATACTTGATACGTAGTTCTACATGATTTTACCATCATACCCTAATCCTATACTTAAGTATAGGTTGTTACAAAGAATGAGCAAGAAGTTACTTATTGTTTCTAACCGCTATCGGTAAAGGTTTGGGAAAAACATACCCTACTCGACCACTCATACTCATAACATGAATCATGAGAAATAATTATACTAAGTACTATGTATAATATTTACCAGTATATTAACTTCAATTCAAATTACAGAAGGTGTACACAAAAGTAAATGCCAAAGATGAAATAACATCGACAAAACTGGGGGCCGACTTTTGAGCGTCGAACGAACGCTCGAATTTTGACTCGACATCTGTCAAAACATCATAGATTTTTGACAGATCTCGAGTGAAAAGTCGAGCGTTCAATACTCAAAAATTAGCGCCCTGCAACTGAAAAATCAACATTTAAAATTTCACCTTATCTCAATATCCGTACGTCGTGCCCACACACACTTATCTTCGCTATCCTTGTAGAGTCTTGGGAATGACGATTTTTAGGGTTCCGTAGTAAACAAGGAACCCTTATAGTTTCGCCATGTCCGTCCGTCCGTCCGTCTGTCCCCCGTTTATCTCAGTAACCGTTAGTACTAGAAAGCTGTAATCTGGCATGAATATAGATATTGATGACGCCGACAAAACGGTAGAATAAAATGTTGAAAAAAAATTTTTTTTAGGGTACCTCCCCTACGTGTAAAGTGGTGGTGCAATTTTTTTTTCTTCCAAACCCCATCGTGTGGGGTATCGTTGGATAGCTCTTCTAAGAGAGGTTTGATTCAAGAATCGGTTGGAGTGATTTTAAGCTTTGAAGTGATAATTTTTGTTATGATCATGTGTCGTCGTCCCCCGTCCCCCCCCCTGCCAGCTAAACGGTGGCTACTAGGCATGTGAAAAAAAATCATGGTAGTAGTATATACGATGAATTTAAAAGGAAAACTATCACAGCCAAGTAGACATTACTAGTTAACGAGTAATAGTCGAGCTTAAGAAATGTACTTTGCAAAAGCAAACTTTCGTACAATTTCCATTGATACCTTAGAATTTAGATAATGTTGTTAATTCTGTCAAAAACATAGTAAATAGTAAATATAAGTTTGCGAACTTTTTAGTCCACATAATGTAACGGGTGGACGACTACGGAACCCGACCTTGCGCGTGGCCCGATACGCACTTGGCCGGTTTTTTATTTTATTTCAATTGGCGCACATACACAACGACACGTGATTGCGTGCAGTTAAGTTATACCTATGTGTGTAATGGGAGCGAGACCGCAGACCAAACGTTCGTCACGTTGATACGTTTGTTGGATAACATGCTATTTACTAGATCCATAAATGCTAGGTATTTTAATATAGTATTGTACGTGCGCTTTTAATTTGTTTGTTTTGACTCTATGTTCGATAACGGATTACGTGGAGTAAAACTTATCTTAAACTAAACGCCCCTGTAGAAGCGGCGTTCATAAATTACATTAGCAGTTTTGGTCGATTTTCCGCTCACGTTTAGAATTTATATACGAAATACACAAAACACACACATTTGAACAATGTCCACTATCAAAGGGGCGTTATTTTTTTTACATAAATAAGCCTCGAGTGTTCTATGGCTTAATTAGTCTATTAATATTTTTTTGAAAGTGCACTTGCCATATGTATTTTATTTGCAATGCACATCTCTGACGTTAAAACGTATGTATGTATACATAGAGTTATATTTCCAATGCACATCTCTGACGTCAAAACTTTCCAACTTCCACGGGTTAAAAATGTTTTTTCTCTGCAACAAAGCCGTTATTGGAGCGTCCGTCACTCATCCTAAAAATGGTGGAGGGACTGGGACTGGTGCCAACAAAGGCACATTCAAATTATTTAATTAAGTACGTAATTAACTTATCAATGCTATTACTAACAGCTTATCGCATCGTGTTTACGTTAACCCGACAATAATTCAGTGATATCACTGCATTATATTAATTAGGTTAACAAACAAATCGATTAACTTAATATTGTTGTTTATTCTCGATCAAGTGCTTTTTAGATGTGTATAAATTTATAGAAATATGCAGTCATTGATGACTTCCATTGGACAAAGTGATAAGTTGAATGTTCTTATTTAATAGGTATATTTTATCACCAAGGTTTAATTCCCTTTAGGGTCTGTAATAATAAAT
The DNA here is from genome assembly GCA_951800055.1 of Cenopis cana. NCBI lineage: Eukaryota > Metazoa > Arthropoda > Insecta > Lepidoptera > Tortricidae > Cenopis > Cenopis cana. Next base: position 12,473,114 of record OX637488.1, read on the forward strand.
TAAAATAACTTATTATAATGGCCTGGCCACGACATTGGTCTAAGGCGACTGGCTAAGGCGACCAGCGGCGAGCGAATTAAACAAAATCAAGACCGCTAAAGAAGCATGCCACGAGAATTCGCTGTGGGCTAAATCGCGCGCGAATTTACTCGCGCGACCGGCTGCAGCGGCGAGCGGTGCGGCGAGCGGCGAGAACAAAGGCACTGGCGGAAAGAGCCATGCCACGAGTCAGAGCGGCGCGAACGGTCTTAGCAGCGGCGCGGATCGGGCGGAGTTTTAAAAAACAAAATATTTTGTTTTATTCGCTTCGCGATGTTGGACACAGAGGCGTTTATCAGTGAAATTATAAGCAAAAACATATGGTTGACTGTTAACTGACTGTAATGATTAGTAAATAAGTATTATCTACCTAACTGTGATGATTAAATAAGCAAAGACATATGGTTGATTGTTAACTGACTGTAATGATTAGTAAATAAGTTAATACTACCTAGAAGTGTGATGATTAAATAAGCAAAAACATATGGTTTATTGTGAAGGGCCACTTTTGATAATGACATTTTGCGTCCTTTGAGTACGTCCCATTCGCTCAATGCCGCTAAGACAACTGCGTTGTCGTGGCATGCTCACAGCTTAGACCGTTTTCGCCGCCCCGCTCGCCGCGCCCGCGGTCGCCTTAGACCAATGTCGTGGCCAGGCCATAAGGACATAGGTGTATCTTGTTGATTGATAAAAAAATCCTAAAAAGCAAACTCACGTACCACGTACCTATAAGATATTTTATGGATACATGTTTAGAAACGAAAGTGGCATTTAGACCAACATTGCGCACTCTTGAAAACGTTACGTAACCCGTCTAGTCGACATTGTTATAAAATGCGATAAAGCCAATAAAAGGGAAACTGATCAACCAGCCATTCGACAATGATCAGCAAACAGCGATTTCGGGAAGCGCGCGTGCGCGCAAGCAGGCAGGAAGGAAAGTCGAGACCTGTAAATACGCACTTAACACATCATCTACAAAAGATAGTAAGAGACTAATGTTTTTCATTAAAGTGAGGCCTTTTTGAAAATTAGGGTTGGCATGTAACACGCGTGGAAACTGACGCCTTAGCCGTAAAACGGAAACTATGGTAATGAGCGTCGTGTTGTGTTGCCACATAACTGATACGAATGCATCGTTAAGACGGGTGACGTAAAGCTAATATTATTACTTTGTACCTTGCTACGGTGAAGATCAATATGAAAGCCGCTACAGATCTCATATGAATGTCTCTGCGACCAGGTGCGAAACTGCGAACGCGAAGTGGCCTAGAAATCAATTTGGTTGAACTTGTTACATGCTGGCCAATCATTTCAATTAATTGACATCATCAAGTAAAAGGTCTCTTTCGTCAATAATTTTCTAATTGTGTTAGCATGAACTTTGATCTTCAGGCTAATTCCTGCATTTGCACTTTCATGAGCTTCATGGACACGTTTTTGACGAATTGGCTGTAGATTTTGGTGGCATTTCGGAGTTAGTGGTCTCGTACTTCTTAACTCTCGTAATTTAGTAAACTTACATACAGAAAAATAGGTAACAAACCTTTTAATTGAGAAATACTGTATGGGTAAAAATAATTCCGTTCATATGTAGTTGCGACACCAACATTTTTCGCTTAGATTGATTGAGTTAAAAAAGGTTAATTAGACTGATTTATTGTTATTATTTTCTAATAATTAGTAATACATTTTAGAAATTCCCATTTTGATATAATAATTTGCTGTTTTATCATTCATCTTCCACTGCCAGACAAACCCTCACCCAATCTCTCTATTTGTAACTGTGCACTATTGTATAATTTGCTATTGTTTCCTGGTTGCCCTTAAAATCAGCGTCATGATTGTCATGACTCAATGCTGAGCGGCATCCATTTTGGTATAATTCATGTTTAAATTATTTTATTTTTGTACTGTCTGTATGTTATCATTTTATACCAAATAAATTCTCATTCATTCGTTCATTCAATGCAAGAAAGAAGAGCACGCAATTTTTCAATAGGTAAGTATTAGTCATGACACATGAAGACAAAAGAAAGTCACCACTTACGTGACAGCAGGCACACTCCAGTAACGTTATGATGACTGCAGCCAGTAAAAAAATGGCGCCGAGTCACTTTTCTATTCAATAGATTGCCACTGCTGCGTCAACTTTAACAACTTTATCCATTTATTTGTCCTTTGCAAACAAAAACCTGACCTACCTCTAAGAATTTAATCACGGCGCCAAAATACTTAAAAGATAAAAAAAAACGCCGTCTATTCCCTTATCTATGGCTGACTTTCGTTTTTAAAACATCTGTATTTGTTGTTTGTGGTTATCATCTTTTAAATTGCCTGTTCGAGAGTTCACGTAGGTAATAACTATAAAATGGTTGATGTGTATACATGGAGAAAATAACAAAATTGACTGTTAGTATGATCCTTAAATTGGTATATCTTATACATAGTACGTATTCAATCAAAGTATAAGTGAGCAGAGAAGTGGTAAAGTTTAATTTTTATCCATTACTTATAACCATGTACCTATATTCAAATTTTTAGGACCTACCGACACGAGAGAGGATTAGCTGTACTACAGTAGGGCTTAAAAGGGCTTTTTTATTAGTGTTGCTCTTCAATAAGTACGTAAGTTAATAGGACAGATCAACCATTGTCTTTTACATAAAAGACGAAGATACTTCTCCGGATTGCCCCAAATTTTAACGAAGGGTATTTCGTTTAAAACTTTATTTTTTTATTATCTTTCCTTTGAAATTATTCGACTTACAATACCAGAACATACCAAAAGTAAACTTATTTTCGAGGATATGACACTTGATTTTAGAAATACTAGCATAATGCCCATTGGCCAGCTACGTGACGACGAAACGTAGGTATGCTTAATATTAGCCGAGTTGCGTCAAAGGAATGGTACCAAAAAGCTAGTTAATTTTGCATGCTACAAGATTCAAAATGGAATAACAATTTCATTAAAGTACGGCCATCGCAAAAGATCTTGACTAGGTATAGAATAATTCATTGGCAGCACTTTACTCGTCGCCAGTACGCTGAACTGTTTACAAGTAAGCAACTCTAATGCACCTTTTACGACCTAACCTAACCTTACCCACTTTTGTTTTTATGTCCGTCCGTCCGTCTGTCCTTAACTGAGTCGTAGTACACAAGTTTATGTTGTACACTTTTATTACTAACGCCTATGTTAGAGTTGTAAAAGCTTTTATCATGGGAATCGTTTTAACTATTGCTCGTGGTTTGAGTTTATTATGGCGAACCTGTTGAAGCTTTACTATTTTGTTATTTTTGTCTTTGAAACACCAGTTCTTGCTACCTTACACAAGGGACAAGTTAGTTAAAAACATGACAACAATAGAATACCTAATACCTACCTATTATATAATACATAATAGAATTTTGCGGTGCATATTAATTCACATTAATCCCTGATTTTTTTGGTCTTTGTGGGTATTCATTACTTTAGATTTATCAAAGTTCGGAAGCCGTCCTCTCCCGGCGAAAAAAATATACAATGCCATTCTTTTGTTATCTGCCCTGGGATCCCAGGGACTGGTAGACGACGGGTAAATCCCAATATCCAAATCGACAACAACAAAAAATGGCCTTATTTTGCGCAATTTAAATAATATCATACCTACCGAACTAAAACACGGACAAGTAACCATTATCTGTGGAAAATCTTGTCTTCCGCACGCCGCAAAAACTAAAGTGTTTGTTATTGACGGAAAAAACAGTGAACAGACAGTTTTCTTGCGTGTCTCCAGCTTTGCGGTGTTTTGACTTTTTAAGCTTGTTCATACAATTGTCACAGTGAAGGTCGCTCCGGGTTGGTCGTGAAAAACTATCCAGTTAATTAATACTGTAGCTCTAGTATAAGTTTTTTCGAAACATTAACTAATTCGAACGCGTTTGCATTTTGTCTCAAAATGTATGAAAGTGGTATGAAAACGTGAACAGCGCCTCTGGTGGTCAATAGTGGAAACTTAAACAGCGAGTATAACATTTGTTGCTAACCGATGAACGCGCGTATTTCAAACTCGGTGAGAGCGTTTTCGTACATTTTGAGTCAAAACGTAAACGCGTTCGAATTAGTTAATGTTTCGAAAAAACTTATACTAGAGCTACTGACGTTGCCAATACTTGGGCTTGTTTACGTTTTACAAGTAGTTAAGTGATCAAGTACCACCTAGCACTACTCCTAACATTACTTACTAAGAACACGTTGCCATTTTTACTGTCTGCATTTGGAAACCTTATACTGTGAGGCAAGATCCGTGGGGTCGATTTTTGAGTGTCGAACGCTCGACTTTTCACTTGAGATCTGGGGACCGATTTTTGAGTGTCGACCGCTCGAATTTACATTCGACATCTGTCAAAACTTCATAGTTTTTTGACAGATCTCGAGTGAAAAATCGAGCGTTCGACACTCAAAAATCGGTCCCCTGGGAGCCGATTTTTGAGTGTCGAACGCTCGACTTTTCACTCGAGATCTGTCAAAAAACTATGATGTTTTGACAGATGTCGAGTGAAAAGTTGAGCGCTCGACACTCAAAAATCGGCCCCTGTCAGAAAACTATGATGTTTTGACAGATGTCGAGTGAAAAGTCGAGCATTCGACACTCAAAAATCGGCCCTCTGTTCTTTTATCTCAGGAATGTGAGTAAAGGCCGATTTAAATGGTGCAAGAACTTATATTGCGGGCTGCGGATTGCGGACTGCCTAAGATGAAACATCAAACCCCTCGATGTAAAATCGCATAGTACAGTCAGCATCAAAATGTTCTTCATAATGTTCAAAATGGGTCTTTACTTTAGTAATGGGTTTTAGTTTTACTTGTGACACACACGAAAAAAATGTGAAAATGTGTGTGAATGTGTGTGTGTGTGTGTGTGTGAATGTGAAAAAGGGGAATGTGAATGTGTGTGATGTGTGTGTGTGTGTGTGTGTGTGTGATGTGAAAATGTGAAAAATGTGTATGAATGTGTGTGTGTGTGTGTGTGTGTGTGTGTGAGTGAATGTGAAAAAGAGGAATGTGAATGTGTGTGATGTGTGTGTGTGTGTGATGTGAAAATGAGAAAAATGAGAAAAATGTGTGTGTGAGCACGTGCAGTGTGTGTGTGATGTGAGAAAATTAGCTCCTACGCTGCCGCTGACGAACACATAGACAATGTGCATGTGTGTGCATAGTTGGTCAACACACAACCATGGCTCACCCGCATTCGTGAGAAAAGAACAGTACAAAAAGTTTGAAACGTAAATTGGATTTATAAACAAGCAGACGACCGATCGCTGCTGCAGCTGTTACCACTGCGTTGTTACTTTGAACTTACTGTTATTATTAACTTCACTTTTTTTTAAATGGTTTTCCATCAAATTTATGATGATTTCGCCAACCACGTGTTCATTAGACGTTGTTCGGTAACGACCCCATGACAGTAGGCAACTGGTTTTGTACGGTAGTGAATTCAGCCCGTCGTCGTGAAGAGCACGTGTGTTCACCAACGCGGCGACGGGCGAAATCCTACTGTTATTATTTTAATTTCCCAATTTTATGTATTCAAGGTCAGTTGAAGCGCAAAGTCATCTGCTTTTAAAGTTACAATTATTGCAAGTGTAACACTCAAACTCAAATTAGATATTAAGTATCTATATTGGTTTTACGCGAATTGCGTGCGAAAGAGCATTTTGCAATTTTGACCATTCACTAGACGGAAAATTACATGACAAGTTGATAGATGGATTGTTTTAGCAAACATTCTGACCCAATTCAAAATGTTTACATACTCAAAAACCGAGTGGTAAGTGTAGTGATCACCTGGCTAATTGGCTATTGATAGCTATTAATAAAACGTATAAAAACAGTTGCCGTACTTGGCCTCGTGTCGTGAGTGCACCTGTGACCCAGCCCTCTACTCACACTTCATACGATGTACAGTCGACGTCAAAAATAATTGAATGATAGAAGTTCTACCGAGTCTACTGAAACGAAGCATTAGTAGTTAAAAGTATGTGTTTATCTACTAGTGATGTAACAAATATTGTGATTTAGTTTCAGCGAAAGTACCCATCGTGATTTAGTTTCAACGAAACGCACAGAATACTTACCTAGCTATAAGTAGAAGATAGGTAGGTGGGTATATTGGAGGAATATTTAAAATACCTACCAATATACGCAAATTGGAATTTGCGAATATGAGCGACAGATATTCGCATCCGCATTCGTATTTAGTGAATATTCAAAAACCAACATTCGTTACATCCCTAGTAATATGGACCTACACTACATAAATATAATATTAGATTGTGGAACTAGTGCATAAAAGAAGCCATTCTGCCCCGATACGTTTATATTTGGTCTAACGGTTCTAATTGTAAGCCGGCCTAACAGACGTACCTATGTAGTCATACTTACCGGCACCAACAAAGCCATTTATGAATCTCATTACAAAGCAATCAGCGACACTATTTATGAATTTACCAATCGTACCACAATATTCTGAGCCAGGTACTTAATAAACAAGTCAAAGCTTAATGCTAACTATAATTAATGGCAAGTAATTATAGCACAAGTAGCGCTTTCTGCGGGACGCCATATTTGTCGCACAGAGAGTTTTCTCGAATAGAAAACGAGATGAATCTACGCCAATGATTCGAATGAATAACTAGTCGGGTTTCTCTATGTTCGCGTGACAAGGTGTTGCGTACAAGACAAACTGATACAAGACTCGGAAGTCTTTCATAGAAGCATAGATATAGATATACTTAACTAGAACCTGCGTACAGAAGGCCCACTGTCTAACGAACCTGATAATCCACGGCAGAAATAAGTGTTTATCCCAAATCATGACTTCCTTGTGTCGCAAAACACGTACGTGCTCTTTCAAATCGCTAAGGGTTACACTACTTCTATCTCACGAGCGCGGGTGAGCCATGACTAGGGTTGCCAACTTATGTGCTTCGATTTGCGGGACATTTGTTGTAGAATTGCGGGACTAGGCTAAAAAATGCGGGACCCGCGCACTCTATCAATATTGTTAACGTATAATTGTCAAGTAGGATACATTATTTATTCTCGCGAAATATACGTTCTTAGTGGATGATTTCCGAGCCAAAATTATCCTATTACGAGTACGTTCCTCCGGGAGCGGGATAGAAATTACTTGTTTTCATTTATCGAAGTTGTGCACTCTTTCCTGAAATGAAACAAAATGTTTGCTCCAGTTCTTATAATTCTGCCGAGGTCTGAAAACGGGGCAATTGGCGTCCCGCACGCATCCTTTGCGGGACGCATCGTCTAGGGTGCTGTAAACGGGACGTCCCGCCTGAGGCGGGACGGTTGGTAACCCTAGCCATGACATAAAATTATAGACTAGAGCTGAAAACATAAAATTATGATCAGGTTCAGTAGCTCTAGTATAAGTTTTTTCGAAACATTAACTAAATCGAACGCGTTTGCGTTTTGTCTCAAAATGTATGAAAACGCTCTCACCGAGTTTAAAATACGCGCGTTCATCGGTTAGCAACAAATGTTATACTCGCAGTTTTAGTTTCCACTAGTGACCACCAGAGGCGCTGTTCACGTTTTCATACCACTTTCATACATTTTGAGACAAAACGCAAACGCGTTCGAATTAGTTAATGTTTCGAAAAAACTTATACTAGAGCTACAGAGCAGCGAGATCCTTTTTACTACTCTATTCTGTGACAAGTATTCAATACTTGAATCCATATTTCGGGTTACCACCTACTTGATGAATATGTTTGTTTATTATGTTCGCTACCCAAAGGTTGTCCTGAATATATCACTTTATAGCGACAAGGCCGCTAGTACCTCTAGGGCTGTATTTACTGTAGTATATTATTTTTTAATGAAGGCAATAAAAGTGTAAGTACCCATTTGTAGAACAGCGTCCCATATGGTCGTTTGTGTGCGATCTATGGGCCTTATCACACTAGCGACTTGGAAGCGAGGCGAGCGCGCAGCGAGGTCGCCGCGTCCACGGAATCGAGTGCGCAGCGATTTCGTTGCGCGCTCGCGGCGAGCTCGCTGCGCGCTCGGCTCGCCTCGCTTCGAAGTCGCGCGCAAGTCGCAAGTGTGATAAAGCTCTAATAATAAGATCATAGAATTTTAGCAACTGACGCACTATCAGCATGACATATATATATTTAGTATATAAAGCGTTAGGTATTGTATTACTTAAATAAAGGAGTAAAAAAAACAATGATGCGTTGTGAAGTCGCCAGCACGTTCTCAAGTTCTCCTTTGAGAATCAAACCCCGGGGGCCGATTTTTGAGTTTCGAACGCTCGAATTCAAAAGCGAGCGGTAGAAAATAGTCACGCGCGGCAAATTGTCACGATTATTGTCGCATGAACCTAATAAGAGCTATTTTTGAGAGTCACCACTCGGAAGCTTGACTATCGATATTTTGCATATTGATACCGGTCATATGTACGGTAAACGTAAATACGTGACGAAATGAGTAGGTAGTCTCTTCATTCCGCTTCTGTACAACTGACACGGTTGGTGGCCGAACTAAAAAATCAGTACATTACTGCAGAGGCCGTGAAGTAAGGGATTGCTGACGAGAGACGGCCGTTTTTTTTTTTTTTTTTGCGAAAACCGTCATTATACTTGATTTTGACTAATTCAGGGGTAACGTTTCCAAATTTTATATTTATTTTGAATTACAATGACGATTTTTCGCAAAAAACTTTTTTTACTTATAATTCAAAATAAATATACAATTTGGAAACGTTACCCCTGAATAAGTCGAAATCGAGTACAATGACGATATTTCGCAAAAAAAATTAATTGGCCGCTTTTTTTGCAAAGCAAATTTAAAAAGTTAGAGTAGCGGCCAATAATCTTTTTTCTTAGGGTTTTCATAGGTAGTTGTAGGTAGGGCGCCATAAGCAAGAAACTTCATGTCTTCATTTCGTGCCATTAACACACACATACATGTCCGAGCATGTTTGAGAAAATTTATATTATTAGCGTAATATTAAATTCAAGTAGAAAGTAAAAATATTCGGGATGAATTACTTAGTGGGTACTAAATTCTACTGATAGAATTGAATACGAGTGGTCAGTACCACTCGACTTCGAATTTTCTATCGCTCGAATGTCAAAAATAGCATGTCATCGTTTTTTGTCAGATCTCGAGTGAAAAGTCGACCGTTCGAAACTCAAAAATCGGCCCCCTGGGGGCCGATTTTTGAGTGTCGAACGCTCGACTTTTCACTCGAGGTCTTTCAAAAAGCTATGAAGATTTGACAGACGTCGAGTGAAAACTCGAGCGTTCGACACTCAAAAATCGGCCCCCTGGGGGCCGATTTTTGAGAGTCGAACGGTCGAATTTTCACTCGATTTCCGTCGAAAAACTATGACGTTTTGACAGATGTCGAGTGAAAAATCGAGCGTTCGACACTCAAAAATCGGTCCCCTGGTTACTGACAGCGGAAATGGACTTCCTATACTTACTTAGCGAGAAAGACCCTTCGAAGAGTGAAAACAAAATCGCGAGCAAGACTAGAGTATTAGACTAAATTAATTTAAAATCGTTTTGAAACAAAAATAGCATACCTTATCGAATAGCATATATCCAAGGACATGATACGTACATAATATTAGAGGGCGGATGGAAGGTGGTCGGAAATGCGTAAATTCATGAAACAACGCTATCATTAGGGCTTATAAATTAGCTACATCGAATCAAAGTCTTTTAAAGTCGATAAATAAACGTAATAATGCCAAATATTAGTAGTTGGTCGAATAGTTTTAATATGTAGCTACTAGCGCCACCTACCGTCGAGTAGTCAAAACTTAGTTTAATAGGTACTGCCATCTAGTGGGGAATTGCCGAACTAGCTATAAGCAAAGTGCACTATTCCCACACCGTGTTCGTTGATGTTCGTTTCGTTCGCTGACTTTTATTCCTATCGATCCTTTTAACCAATTTAATGTTTTTGAAATACTTCTAGCTGTTAATTATTGAAACAGGTAGCTCGTTGATTAAACCGAATTTTAATCACAAAAAATCGAGCACTTAGTCTTTGTCACAACTGCAAACTACCTATATGTAAAATACTAGAATTTTGACAATTTATTCATTCTCAAGGTCGTTTTGCGTGTGTAATTATGTGAATTTCATAAATTTATCGAATAATAATAATAACATAACTTTCAATACAAAATTATCCCAAAAAACGAAGTTTGTAAGTGGTGCGATATTTCGCTAAACTTCTTATCAGCTGCGGTGTCCGAGTGGTTAAGGAGATGGACTTGAAATCCATTGGGTTCTACCCGCACAGGTTCGAATCCTGTCCGCAGCGTTCTTTTTGTTTATTCTGAATAAAATAAAATATTTCCTATTATTATTAAATTTTTTGTACTAAATTCATTCCATTGTAGTTACGTTTATATAAATCCTTCCATAATTATTGTATTCATTCCATTGTAGTTACGTTTATATAAATCCTTCCATAATTATTGTATTCTTGTATAAGTATTGTCCTTGTAAATAAACAATTCATCTATTTTATATTTTATGGCTATCATAGAGACAACTATCATTTAAAAAACAATATTAGGTAATTTAAGACTAAAAGTCAGCTCATCAAATAAAACAGACCAAAAATTTTATGGAACAAAACGAAATAACATTAACATAATATTAAGTCCTTGTTATATTTTATCTATTACTTTATTTCGCACATAAACATTTAGTGTAAATAAAAAAAAAACATTAACATAATAAAAAATTAAATAAATAACGTTAAAGATATACTAACTAAATAATAATATAGGTTTAATATATATTTGGTAGGTAACTCAAAATTGTTGAATCGATTCCTAATCAGTGAAGGGTATTTATACATAAAATCACAAATTTCATCATACATAAAACTGGAATAATAATTTTAATTTTTCGACCATAAATTAAACCAAATTTGAAGCAAAAACATGCAAAAAGATTCCTTCGAACCGGATTTGAACCAGTGACCTATGGATGACAGTAATATTCCTCTACAGTCCACCGCTCTACCAACTGAGCTATCGAAGGTTGGTAACTGAGGGCGAAACTTTGCTACTATTCGCGCTTTCCTACTTACGTAGCATTGCTGCCGATCGATGACAACATTTAGCAGAGGCAAGGCCTTCCCCATACAAACTCTGTGCAAGTTTTATTCGTCGGTTTTGGCACTCTCGCATATAATTTTTTTTTGCTTGTTAATATTGGATATACGAAGAATGTCAAGCAAATAATTCAAAAATTTCAAAAAAATTAAAATAAAACAATTTTTTTTTCTTGAGGTTCTGGCTAACAGAAAAATAAGCATACTGACCAAAAATCATAAGTGTAATGCAAACACAAGCGAAGGAAAACTTGCACAAAGTTTGTTTGGAGAGTGCTGGCCTCTACAGGCGCCTTAAACCAAATTTAAACGTACCGAAAGTAGGCAATTGACTTCATATTTAATAGAAATATGTTAATATTCTCTAAAAGATGCTATACCAACCATACTTCTAACCTGTGTTTAACAAAATGAATAAATGAAATGAAACAAACTTCAAGATAATTTTTTTTTTTTTATTAATTTAAGCTTTGCACGCTTATCATAAGTTATTATTTATTTATTTTATATACCGAATAAAACTCAGAGGAGGTGCGTTAGACTTTTGAAGTGATTATTTTTTTATACTCGACCGGGTGAACATTATCAATTTGTTGTCCGCAAAAGTTTGCATTCGGAAATGTATCGACCTATCTACTTGTTTCAGATAAGTTAATAACACCGATGGAAACTCCGACGGAAACGGGAGGCAACTAGGTAGCGCACGATAACGAACAAAATAAACAACTTTCAGCACATTGCACAGATACAACGTAGGATCCTAGCTCAGTCCGTGCAGAACTTTAAAAATGTATCGTAGGTTATTATGGTTAGAAATACCTGGCCACGGCAATGAATAAAATATAACTTCGCCAGGTTTGTGCAACTTATTTTTTCTTTCTTTTCTTTAGTATATACTGGGTACCACGACGTATACCACATACCACCACCACTACGAGTACTTCACTTTTCTAACTAATAGGTATTACCTACAAAACCTAACCAATTTAAGAGCAATTAAGTTCACTATTCTATTTCGAACGATGCCGCGGAACTGCTAGGTTCTTTATTAGCCACGGTTCAAGAGCGCTGACCGATCGTATGCAAACAATAGAACGGAAATAGGTTCCTTAAAATACCTTATCGTATCTGCTCTTCCGATACGATACGAGATTCACGCTGCAAATTGAGTCTGCGTTTGCTATTAATTTATCGTTTAACGATAACGACTGGTATAAATTCGCTTGTTTTGTAATATGTGTAATGAATCGTTCAGTGCTTTTGCTAACGCAATGATGACCGTAGAAAAATAATATTCAATTCATACATAGGTAAAGGTCAAAATCAATGTTGCGTTAGTTTAATCGAGTAGCTATTTAACTGTTAGGTTTCATTGCATTAACTAAAAATGTAGGCGCTATTTTAATCCTCATACTTTATTGACATTCAATTCATTCAAGGATAAACACGAATACAAGGAAAAAACTTAATGAAACATGTAGTTGTAGGTAGACGTTGCCTTTGTAGATCACTTTGGTAATCGGTTTCCAAACGAGCGCGCGTTTATCTTCTTCAGCACATTGACGTCATCAGAACACAGCCGCTGGAGCCTCCACTATTGTCAAACACATACCAGCGTGTGCAGTGCGGCACACGCAATCCTCCAACGAAAACAATTGAAGTAACTATCGTTTGCAAAGCAAAATGATCTGTAAACTCTTTGTTTCAAGGTGTATTTTCCTGGATGGAGTTCACAAGGGTTGGGTCGTTCCCGAACCTACTGTTTTCAGCCCAACCGATCCTGTTTTGCACTACGCCTGCGCAAAAAACGCTCGCTCGCTCCGAACGCGCCTTCAGTCAAAGTAAGGCGGCGCGCCGGCTCGCGCGCTCGCCTGCCCTCGGCTCCCGAGCCTGGTGCGACGGGTTTTAATGACATAAAGCCTTTTCATCAATCAAAAGAGGCTCCCCCGAGCTCCGTACGCACCCATGAGTTCTCGAAACATGTCAATTTAACGCGACGCGGTCGGACGTTCGGCGATCTCGCCGCAGTGTCTTCCTTACTCGTGGATGTGATTGACTGCTTTAAGAGTGTGCAGATGTTTTGATGAGGTGAGTAAGGTCGAAGGTTACCCTTGGTACAATGTTCGTGCTTATGCGAACGGTCACGTGGCAAATTACAAAGTTCGCGTGACATTCAACCTCGGGCAAATCATTCAGCGATTTACATTTAGCCCCGCCGGGTTTGCCTCCATAATCACTGCCCCCACACAAGGCTACAGTTTAAATTAGAATAAACAAAGGAACGCCAACACTTTTTTAATTGCATACATTTGTTATTTATGACTACACGTTTGTTGCATTACCATTGCACCTGAAATGGAAAACATAAACACGTGATGTACGGTACGAGTAGGTAATGTGATGAACCCTTATATCAATTGGGATAATGTACCTTTTTTACACTGAATGTTACCATAGCTCGATCCAGTAAGATTACATAATGCGACTTTATCAGTTGTAAATTCTTTATTATTTACGTAACAATATGGGTTAGTAGCACACAGACATTATTTAGAGACGATACTATCAATGAATTCTAGCGTTCATTTACCATTAGATTTTTTTAAACTAGAACACGCAGTCATATACGAAAAATACATTTACCTAAGAATATATTTTCCTTTTGGTACGAAATAAAGTATTAAAATTAGAATGCCAGTAAAATTTTGCCCTCCCGTCCACTCCGGATGCAAATTACTCTTCATCACGCTAGTCTCTAGGCTAGACGAGCAAATTACTTTGAGAGGTTACGATTCGATCAAAAGCTTGTCAGGATAATAATAGATTTCATAATTATGGAAGTCGGTAAAAATAACCAAGTATTCAAGCAATGCATTCGTGTTGTACGAAAAATATTACATTCAGGATTAGTATCAAACGTGAGCCCTATTTTTATATTTAACAGTATTATTAATAATATTATATATATATAGTATTTATATTTAACAATGACAAATTGCATCGTATTGGACCATACCGTAAAATGGGGTAAGTAGGGATTGCGAGGACAGTTGGGTTATGAATGGGGAGAGTAGGGATGGCAGAGGGGTGAGCTGGTTTTTATAGGCTACTGCTACGTGTCATATAAATTCGAATTACAAATCATGCAATTATAATATGCATAATCCCAAAGTGTCGATATTACAATTTCCCAAACTCGCCTTAGTATGAAATCTCACCTCACCCCAACCTACCTGAACTACGGGGTGAGGTGGGATTTCGAACTTTGTGTGTTTATCGTTAAAGCTATGAACACAAAATCATAAAAAAACTAAAATACAAACATCCGGAACACTTTTTTTGTAAATAAATCAATGCGCCACATACAAAAATAAACTTTTATCCGAATTTGAACTTCGGTTTTGTGCCAACTCACCCCATTTTACGGTACTGTTTTGTTTATCTATTAAAGTTACTATCCTATACTACACGTTTTATACAAGAATTGGCAAGAACATGTATCTAGGTATATACATAAACGCACCGAAAATTTTACTATGGCAGTAGGTACTTTACAGATAAAAAACGGGGACCGATTTTTGAATTCGACCGTTCGAAACTCAAAAATCGGCCCCCAGACGCTTGTAGTAAAAGAACTTCAAGAAATCAGAATAATACCAGACCACCATTTCGGTGAGGTTTGGAAATTGTAACAAGGTTACTGACAAACAGTACCTTTTCCCAGCAGATATTTTATCCTTATCGGTCACCTCAATTCCCATAACCTATTCTCATTCGCATAGCCTTATATTACCATATATGCCCACTTTAGCTTATTTCCAGTTGTATTTATTCAAAAGGGTTTTCTTTGTCCATCCTTTGTTTGTTGTGTACCTAGTTATCAAGCTGTTTATATAACAAGGATTGTTCATAACATAAATCACAATAGTTGCAGGGTTCGCTACCTACGAAACATGCTGAATAACAGTTATTATATTGCCATTAGTACACATCACACCTCAACACCCACACTGAATGAAAGCTTTCATATGCTTGCTATCGCGCTTTATATTACACCTCAGAATTCGTGGGAAACAGGTTTGCTGGAAATTACTTAGTACAAACAAAACAATTAACTAAGTACAGCTTGGTTAAATAGTATTCCCTGAGTCACTCTTGTTTAGTCTAGGATTCGATTTAGGTACCTATTCAATAATAATAAGCCGTTTTATTCTGGACTACTACAAGGTCTTATAGAATGTCTCGTAGTTCAGAGTGCCTCTTGGCATACGCCTCCTCCAACATCTTCCACTGCGCTCTGTCGCGCGCCACTCGTCTCCAGTTGTTACCAGCTGTGAGTTTTAGATCGTCTTCCCATCTCATTCGTTGGCGTCCTCTATTTCGCTTGCCATCCATGGGGTACCAGTCCGAGACTATTTTGCTCCATTTATCTTGTGGATCTCGGATCATGTGTCCTGTCCACCTCCACTTTTGTTGGTCTACTCGAGTACTTATGTCTACTATTTTGGTAATTTCTCTAATTTTACTGCTCCTCACTTTTTCTTGTTTCCTAATTAGGAAACCTATTCAATAAACAATATTAAAAAATATTGATCTGCCGTCGAAGCGCGAAATTGGTAACTTATTGGAATGACTGCATACGTATAGATACTTAAGCTTAGTCGGCTAATAGTCGGATTAAATACAACTCAGAGGAGAAAACGTGTTATTGATTGATCAAATTGGTACTTTCAACAATACCATAGTAACACGTCTCAAATGGCAATCATTTTTTAGACAATACGTCGGCTTAACTACCCTATATAGGTAATGTACTCCAAGAATGGAATTAATGAGGTTTGCTATTTTAGCCCATGCAAAGTAATACGCTGTTACTCAAGAGATAGCTTTTCTATGTGGCTCTTGCTAATAGCATTAGTTTAGTTTAGTTATCATTGGAAACGTATTTGGTAGGTACAAATTAGAACTAAATTTTAGAGGAGCCTTTTCCCTGGATAGAAATTGTAAATTTCTACCTACCTACCTACAGTACCAGGTACTGGCACATTTGGGTCCGCCGTTGACCCAACTGCAGTAAAAGCAGCCACTACACATGTAAATCCAGCGATGCCAAAACAGATAAGGATACCAGCCGACCTTTGTGCTATTCACAAAGCATGCTACTCCGTTATAGGCGAACCAGTGTAACTCTAATATCATGTCACGCATAGTTTTTACGAGTCTCAGGGTCTAATTGTTCTATGGATGAAGTTACAGTCGAGTACGACATGTTTCTATAAACAGAAACAGATGCAATAACGGTGATAACCCTACATTGAGCTGGATTGAAGCGGAACAGACAAAAGCATATATACCTAATTCGTCTAAATTGGATTTCAGATGCCAAATACTGATTGTAGAATGATGTAACTAGAAATACGCGCGTAGGGAGAGTTACTGAAGTGCACTGTAATGAAATGATACCGTTGGATGCTGGCAGGGCAAGATTGGTTGCTGGGACAATCCTTGGCGTGGCGCT
This sequence comes from Cenopis cana, assembly GCA_951800055.1. NCBI lineage: Eukaryota > Metazoa > Arthropoda > Insecta > Lepidoptera > Tortricidae > Cenopis > Cenopis cana. The sequence continues at coordinate 12,489,830 of OX637488.1, forward strand.
TCAAGAAGGCGGTCTAGCATTTTAAATCAGAAATAAAGTCCTGAGTGATATGTTAACTACATTTTTGGCTTATTATACATCTAAATTGTACGTCTTCTCCTCGTCAGGAAGTAGAATTATTCTGCGAGTATAAATAACAGGCAGGAATTACCACTTTACGGTCCGGGGTGATGGATGTACCTAAATTGTGAGTGGTAAGTCACCCACTTTATATCACTATCGATTTAAATTATATGTAAGTGTAACATTTACCTTGCACTTCGCAGTCCTCGACAATAAACAGCGCCAAGGGCTTATCCTTAATCGCCAGTAATTAACCTTCAACGAACAAAGGCGTCCGTGAAATTACCGCTAATACTGTAACCCGGGGATGTATCATCGTTACGGCGTCCTTAATAAGGTTTTAGATATTCTTCAGACGTGGGAATGAATAAGGAATGAAGTTGGTTGTTACCTAAGACAGTTGAATACTAACTAGTTCATTATTTGCTCGAGCTGAGAATTTTTCCAAATGTGATAAAAATAATACTGATCAAACTATTACGAGCTTGACTGTGTACAATATTGCTGGTTAATAATTGGTAATAATTTCGTGTCGTATTCATAGTAGGTGTGTATCTATGTCTGTAGGTATATACTTGCTTGTATTAGCGACTACTACTAGCATCTAAAGTTCACAAAGCAGATAAATAATTTAACTCAATATAACGAACAGACAGCCTTTCCATTGCGGCATTCAAAGTTACACTACTTTAAAATAACAGTAAATTCTCATTTCGCCGACTCGTTTGATGTGAACGAATCCCACGGGACAGCTGTACCAACAGAAAGCTGCTTATTCCAAACCACCTGAAAGGTCGGCATCGACTAAAAGGATTCGCAAAAGGGCATGATAAATGAAACAACTGACATCGATGTTCTTCACAAAAACACAAAACAGTTTTGCAAACATACCAGTGTATGCCTGACGCCACATCGCGCATTGTTATTACGGATCTAGAGGCCAAGGTATGCCAGGGGGGATATTGAGATATTTTGTGAATAACTAAGCAGAGCCCTTTGTGTTGTGTGGTTGCGATGACGAGTTAAGCTGGGGCGGGATTAGTCTGTGTTAGAATTGGACAGTTGTTGGATGAGTTATGCTAATTTGCTTTTGTAGATTAGTCGGACGACCTGCATGACAAGATTGTGTGTTATATAGTTCCACCAATTGGCTCCAAAAAAATCTACAAACTAAAGGTTGTCTGTTATAAACTGACTTGTATCAAAATTGGAGGCATTTACGTAGGTACGTAAAACTGTGTCTTCGCCAAATCGTAACCGGGAAATCTGTAGGAACTCATCATTACCATCCTGACCGATTTCGACCACAGCGACTGGAAAGTATGACTAGTGGGAGCGTTGCTGGTGAGCTCTCAGGTGACTAACATATTAAAATCTAAAAAAACTGGTTAATGATCACCTTTTCGATTTGCAAAAACGAAACCACCCCCAAACTAAATAATACACACTATTAAATAGTAAAAAAAAATTCGTCAAAATATAACCTACATTTAGACACAGCAATATTCGCATTATAAATAAAAATAAAAATAAATAAATATTTGTGGACAATCTTACACAAATCAACCTAGTCCCAAACTAAGCAAAGCTTGTAGTATGGGTACTAAGTGACGATATACATACTTATATAGATAAATAGATACTTAAATACATAGAAAACATCCAAGACCCAAGAACATATATTCGTGCCATATATTATTACCCCAGCATTATCTAAATTAAATTTTGCAAAGGTTGATCTGGATTTCAGATTTTGAATACGTACAATACAAGATTAAATCATTATTTAGGTGCAAACACAACCTGCAGTTGTTGACAATGAACTACGTTGCACCAAATCCCAATAATTTATAGCTGCTGAACCGTATTGCATACAGCAAATGCAGATATCGCGCTTTCTCACTAACCAGCGACAGGTTAAATTGGCTAGACAAGGTGCCATCACATTTTCTCAATTTAAGAGAATCATAATGTCGAAATTTTGTCTAACTTGTGTGTGCTTAAAAATCTGTGTGAGGATAGATATATATGGGATGTTGGTTTTAGAAAATCCTTTGTTTTCGTCACTAATATTCCGTGTTGGGTTACACACAACACTCATAACGTCACATGTTAAAGTGGCTAGTCCTCATGATTAAGGACCACGTGTCCCCATGATATTGGTCCGAAACATGTCGAGCGATAGTCAACGTTAAAGACGTGAGTGACCCGTATTTCAATATAGGTACCTACCCACTGTCCAACTCGTTTAAGCAGAGTCCGCTACGCCAATGTTTTCGTGTTTTTATAACATTAACATGTTATCCATCCATCTCGGCAAACAAATTTTGTTAGAAAAACATCTTGGATGTTTGAAAACACGAAAACATGGCGCGGGCGACGTGGCTTCTAAAACTGCGTACATATTTTGCTCAAACAGTTGACTCACTCAACAGTTGGATTCATTTCGACGAGTTTCAGTTTCAATGAACACAATCAAGTCAACAATCAGCCCGACTACAGTCGACGGCAAGTGACATGCGGCTAATTACATTGACTGCTCCCATTCAGTTATAGTTCCTAACTTTGCCCAATGCTAAACGTTATTTTGCCCATTCAAGTCAAGTTTACTTAGGCCTAACAAACGAGGCTACAAATTCTCCGCACGCGATTGTAGGCCGTAAATATAGACAGATCTGGAACAGAATTGCGCGTTTGATTTAAAAGTAATCCATTGCTTGTTATTTTATTTATGAAGAACAATCTCCACTGAATTAATTATCCCTTTGAAAGCTAAGGACTCTACAAAATTGTCAATTAGGGTGTTGAGTTGTGGATTTGGAATGTAATTATATTGACGTTTTAAAATTGTTTTATTTGACTTTAACTTTACAATTTCACAACATAGGTAAATGAGATATAATTTAGCAGTTAGGTAAATGCGAAAGGAATAATCATGCTTTTTGTGTTTCGATGGAATTGTCAATATCAATTTAAATTCAAACTTTGGCTTTTGCTATAACCGAATGAGAAAGTTCGGTCGTGGGCTCTCTGCCGTCATCGCTCCAAGGATGCTGCGTTATGGGTAGTACTGGCTCCAAGTCGCCCAGTCAGATAGAGCAGGCTGTTTTCTTTGCTTCATCAAATCAACTCTACTATTAATCCATAATATCTCGGTTTCCCTAATTGCAGAAAAATAGTATGTCGCATACAAATACATCGGTGGAAACCGAACAACCTTGCTAATTGTAGCTACCTAAAAGAAACATGCTGATTGAGCCACTAAATTATTAGTTAGTTTCACAATAATTTAGAAGACGAAGAAATACATTTATTTGGTGTAAATAAAGAAATACAATAATAAATAATAATTAATACAATACACAATATCTATTAATTAATTTAAGACTCAGAAGACGGAATACTTGCTAATATACTATTTATAATAATAATAATGGTAACAATAGCCCAGCCATTAGTCCATCAGATTCACCCAATAGCCCAGTTCATTTAGAGTCCATCAATCAGCAATAGTTCCTATACACCCTGGCGGGTGCTGTCTCTGTGTGCGTCCCATGACACGGGCAGGGACAGCATCCGCTCGGTGTATCCCTTGCATTTCATTAAATTGTCAAAAGGGCCTCTACGTGTTGGCTATGTGGTACTCGATGGTACTTCGGCTCCGCGCACGCCTCCCAAAGGTCCGGGACACCATTGTCCCGTGAACGGGAAAGACATACAAATAATGGTAATATACCTATGCGTCCTATTGACTCTGTCTGTGCCCGATGACCGATGTTTTGTCTGGCTGTAATTATAGAGCGTCGGCCGGTTCACTTCCATGCCGCAAAACATTGTTGTGTTTGTGGAGTTTTTTAACCGTCTTCATTACAAGCTCCTCTCCAACACAAGAAACATCGTATTGAAAACAATACGATGTTTCTTTTGTTTTTGTTTTAAAAAATCTATCAATTGTTGGCCAATTTTATGACTAGATGGTAGTAATTCGATTTCCCTCTCCGACTCCGACTCTGCATCCGATGCCCGCACTGTAAGCAGTTATTATCTCAGAAGCCTGTCAATTGTTAGTCAATGTTGGACATTACTAGAAGTTGGTAGAAATTAGGTTTCTCACTGACTCTGTGTCGATTTTCAGTCCTCAATGGAATCAGTAGCTCTAGTATAAGTTTTTTCGAAACATTAACTAATTCGAACGCGTTTGCGTTTTGTCTCAAAATGTATGAAAGTGGTATGAAATCGTGAACAGCGCCTCTGGTGGTCACTAGTGGAAACTAAAACAGCGAGTATAACATTTGTTGCTAACCGATGAACGCGCGTATTTCAAACTCGGTGAGAGCGTTTTCATACATTTCGAGACAAAACGCAAACGCGTTCGAATTAGTTAATGTTTCGTAAAAACTTATAGGTAGGTACTAGAGTTACAGAGCACCCCGGCCAGTCGACTTGGACCGCGAGGCAAAACTTCATTGTTTACACACGGCTTCGAGTGTAGTTTTTTGTTTGTTTTTGATGTTGTGTTGATACGGAGTTAGGAAACTAGGGCTATTAGTGCTGAGCAATTTTTGTAGAGGTAAAGTCGGTCGCGGGTGAGCCATTTTCTGTTACAGATACTCTATAATTTTATGTGGCATAATTGTGACAATATTTGTAGGTATTTTTTAAGGACCTTTGAATACATCAAATTAGAAATTACATTGCTGGGTTCGTGAATCTATGCGTCCAAAACTAAAACGGCTGTTTTATTTTTGCGCTCGTAGATCGTATACTGTCCAAGAGTAGGTACATATTTTGAGTAACAGTTAATTAAACTAATAAAATGTACTACAAATACTCTTTATTGCACACCTCAAAAATAACACAGTAGAGAACATTAGGCTTAAAATACTAAAAATAAAAAATAAATGTAGTTGCTGTAATTTAATTTGTCTTAAAAGGCAAGACAGATTGTTGCACTCAAATCCTGTCGTGTAAATTATGAATTAATCTCCTACTTAATTTACAATGTGCTGCTCAGAAACACTGCAAGCTGCGAAAAATATTAGTGTGTCAAGTTGTGTTCCAGATACCTGTCTCGTACTTCGTACTTTATTTTATCGATTAGCTCGGACTAGGTTTGTAGGTAACGGCAATTGAAAATAAGTTCTTCGTTATTATTTTCTATGGACACGCTCCCTTGAAGTAGGTAAAAGGTCGATAGCCGTAACAATTTATTCAATCATAAATCGTTATTCGCCATAAACGTAATTAAAATTGCTTTATTTTTACTCGTCGTAGCACGCACATTTTTTTTGGAAAAGTCGAAATTATCTGCACTACTTACACTTAGGGTCTGCAGCGCTGCCGTAGGAGATTTTAAAGGAATAACGAAGTGCGTAAGAATATAGCTAGGGTATCGTAGTGAAATATCTAGTGCTTTGCGATCCCCTGGGTGACTGAAATACCCCGGATTCTAGTGGAACGTGGAACACGTGGTAATTTCCGGGGCTTTTCTGGCACCGTGTTTTGAAAGAAAAAGTTGTTTTAGTAAAAGCTTTCGACGGGTACGGTGCAAAAACAAACAACTCTACGCAGTCCAGCTACAGCTAATTGTTCCGTCAACATGAAATGTGCTGTAATTTCTCATGCTCCCAAATCACCGGCCAACATGTCAACAGACACAATTATTTAGTGCGGTGCAGCCCATCAGCTTATTAATGGCCGGCAGACTATCATAGTTTCTTTACCATTTGTAATAAGATCTATGACAGGGGACCAATTTTTGAGTGTCGAACGCTCGATTTTTCACTCGACATCTGTCAAAACGTCATAGTTTTTTGACGGATCTCGAGTGAAAATTCGAGCGTTCGACTCTCAAAAATCGGCCCCCAGGTCAGAGATATCTTTGTACAATTATTTAGTGCATCCTCATATGTGGTGTACGTGAAGCGATTATAGTCTCTTTTTCAACGCAATAATGACTACAGGCATATTGGTATTTCGTTGACCGCGGCGCGGCATGGCGCGCTGCGGCAGCGGAAATTGTGACGTCATCAGCCGGACCGGACAGTGCTGTGGAGAAAAGGGTTTCGTACAAAAAATCTACAAGCATTTAGTACAGTGCAAATAATAGCTCGGAATTTTTTGAACACAGTAAGGTAATTAACACGGTAAGGAGCTGAGCTGAGTATTCAATGTTTTGGAGGAGAGATCTACCTCTATATAGATGTGGTTTAAGTACATTGCTTCAATGTTGAAAGTGATAAAGGAACAGTTTCAGGTTGCTAATTTAGAAATGCTGTTTAAATAGATAGCTAAGTTATGTCTGATTCTTGTTAATATGGGACTTAACATGTAAATAATTGCAGTAATCTCTATATATCCCCCAAGGGATTTATAATAGTTGCATATCCAAGACTCAAGGGACCTGGCTATTTTTCTTTGTTTCAAAAGAGTACTCAACATCATACTTGAAATATTAATAACAAAGCGACGTCTAAGACTTGTAAGTAAATCAATATAAAACCTTTTAATATGCCTCATATTCTCCATGAGGTAAATTGACACGACGAACAATATTTAATAATATCAACACGAGAACAAAGGAAACCGTTTCCGAGACAGGGATTCCAAGGTAATAAGAACGGGGGTTTGGCACGCGGGAGTTATATTCTGAAAACAGCTGTTATTCACAAGCTTAACTTACCTTACCCGTTTATTGTATAACATGAACAGACTAGAGTTATACCCTGCTAAGTACCTACCTACATACTCATCGAGGGTATGGGAGGTAGCGAGGGAAGGAAGGAGAGACGTAGTGTGGCCGCACGACATACATGGCATGGCTACCGCTGCCTGCTTTGTATTGTTGTTTGGTTTTTTGTGTTTCCGTTTGGACCCTTCGGGTACGGAACCCTATTGCTGTCATTCACGTGTTCGTCAGTCCGTCGTCTGGTGGTCTTCTGTCAGAAAATTTGTTCTGAAGAATTTTTTTACTTCTTTTTCTTTTTTAACTAATATAAGTTAGAAGTTTTTCTTTGAAATTTCCTTCGTTTTTCCTATTAAAATAAACTTAGTTTTGCGTATGGTTCGGAAAGGAATCCTAAACGTGCGAAAACGACACGCACTTAGCCGGCTTTTTTATTTTATTTTGGATCTACAATAATTAAAACTGGAATTAAATTACATGTGATTTAGCCTAGATTAACGTCACTTAATATAAGAAAGTAACTCCTCCTTAGAAAAGGCTACAGGCAAAAATAGCACGAATATTGCTCCATGTGTGAGTGAGGTCGCCACTCCCTCGAAGACGCGATTTATCGAAGGTGAAGTAATTTGTCTCTTGCGGTCAACATAGCGAATCTTCAAACCAATAAAGTATCGACAGCGCGCAGATAACACCTTTGAAGCATCAGAAATATGTATCGATGTTTGCCACCGTCGTAGTATAAACAAAGAAGGTTCTCAATAACTGTTTGTAATCACTAATCAGAGATCATGCTTACACTGGTTTTCCTGAGGCGACTTAGTGGTAGATAGCCGTTGTGAATATCAATGGGAAAACAAAAGACATTTTAGCGCGTAGCTTTCAGCTCTTAACAATGAAGCCATTGTGTTGTGATTGAGATTTTTTGGGTGAGGATCTAGTATTTTGACATAGGTATTTACAGTCACATGCGATGCGAAGGAAAGGTATAGCGTTTTAATTAAGTATATGTAGATCACGTACGGCGCGGGCCGCGCAGGCCCCGGCCGCGCGCGCGCTCCGGCTCCTCAACTCTGCACTCGAAGCTGCTCCGCACTGTGATATATTTACGACTGGGATAGGATGTTTGATGACGGAATGCAAGAAGGTGATTGAGAAGAATGCAAGGAAAAGTACAATTTTATAACTAGACTAGATTTTGATGTTTATGTTTACAACTTTTTATCTTTTATCTTTTTATTTTTACAACTTTTACAAATTTGACATGGACCCGAAATATTATATTAATTTCTAATCATAATTCCAAATGTAACTCAATTTAAATTTAATAGAACTTTAATCTTGACATTGTTGATTTTTACCCGTTTTGTTTTTAATGTGTGTATACAAGTGCATGATGGAGCTAGCTAAATATAAGTTTTATGACAATTGTGACGAACTGTACCTACCTATATCTACTATAAGTAGTGATGCTATATATATGTATGACTAATATTTTTACAACGATTTGGTGATGTTAATGTATTACTGTCATGTTGTAAGTTATAAATAAATGAATTGAATTGAATTGAATTGAATTGAATTGAATCACTTTATAGATTAGTTCAGTTCATTTCAGTTCAGATTCATTTATTTCTCTAAGATCACAAATCACTTATTCGAGAAACAAACAATATTTCAGAATGTCTTCATTCAGATTATTTTATAATATGTATACTTAATAAACGTTATGATAAAAAGTATGTGAGGGTATTTCAATTCTAATAACACAGTTAAACGTCTGCATGCTTGTGCAAACGCCAACATAGGCAACCGACCATTCGTGACCCCTATTACAATGGTCATAAAGTGCACGAACGGTCAGTTAGTTTGTATGATAAGTAATGACGCTATGGAAATTCTGTCATGTTTGTTTTAACAGTAAGCTGGTATTAAATTGTAGTAAAAGTTGACAAAGCTGATGTTAGTACCTACCTATTCTGGTAGGAGTTGATTTACATGGCGTCCATGAATAAAGGTAAATACCATTCCTTTTGCTTGGGCAGGTCAATAATGTAATGTATGGCCACAAATATTTTTATTACACCTATAACAATCGATGTCATATTGTAACCCGTCTATAATTTTATGAAGACTGGCAAGTAGATTAGGTATTCTACAACATCAAGCAACAAGTTCATTTTATTGAGGTTTTATTAGTAGGTATGTATACTTTGTTCCAGATTAGATGACGAAAAGTATCTTGAAGCGTAATTTTACAACATCTGTGTGGTTAAATAGCCGCCATAAAACTAAAACCGAAGTTCGCCAAGTATACTTTGTAGCTCAACCTTTATTGTATTGTAAACATATTTAAACATTACATACCTGCATAGTTATTATACAACCCTACTTGAAGATTAGAACTAAACAATGGATGTTGGTATTAGTTGGTTTGAAGTACTTTTAGTCATCTAATCTAGAGCGAATTATACAATAAGTTACATTTCTAAGAGAAATGTAGTGACATTACATAGTTTAAAATCCATCAACATAAACTCAAACACAACCCCGTCGCCACTTCCCACTCGCTCAAAACTAACATTCCTTTAAATATTCATTACCCAGCGCGTGCACCCAGCATCCCCCTGAGCGCATAAACTCTAAGAACAAAAGAATAAAGGCTTTGTAAAGAGAAGAATATTAAAAGACTTTTGGAGACAGCGCATGATACCGACTTTCCCAACCGCATTTGCGTTGTGTTTAAAAGTGTCATTTATTTTTGTAATCGTAAGGTAGCTTTTACAGTTCTGAATGAGCGAGATAGGAGCTTGTGTGGGTAAAGAGTTGATTTTCCGCACGAGCGGCCGATGCAAGAGCGTACAGTTCTTAGCTTCAGGTTATTCTCGGGATTATTCTTGCCAGCTTTTCTTGGACCGCTTATAATGCTAGCTCGGTGATATTTCTCGGAGGTTGTATTTTAGACGGGGTCGTAACTTATTGTTTTTCTTTATTTCCGTAACCGTTATACAGGGTTTCTTTCAGTTGAATCAGTAGAGATCGGATTTGAAGATCGGAGAAACCTACTTCTTCGTTTTTGTCGTGTTTTATGTGGGCACTACCTCTATAAAGTCAACACATACAACACAATACAATACCGAAAACCAGTGGTAAAGAACACGTAGGTATTGACTACGATGTAACTAACTAAAATATCTAAATCATATTTATGTTCCGTCACACTCGATTCAATTTACTAAGGTGTTTTTGAGGATGTACAGTCGACGCCATAGATACATTTACACTTTTTCACCTTATTACAATCCAGGAATAAGGTGCAAAAATGTAAATTTGTTTACATGTTCTATTATTTTCATATGGTTACGATGTCCTAAAACTCAAACAAATTGTAGGTTAAGAACGTCTTACAATCACTCATATCCTGTGATCATGGCGCGCTAAATAAATCTCATTTGGCTCCATTCAGCTGCTAGTCAAAGGGCTGTTTTTAACAGATTAGCCTTTTTGAAGATGGCGTGCGGCGCCGACACCCAGTCGAATGGAGATGTGGAGCGGTTAAATAAACCTTCTATCTTACTTTTATAACGAGTATACATCTCTCACTTTTACATTTTCAAATACATAGAGGGAAAATGGGAGAGAAATGAGTAGGTAGGTAATGAAAATGAACGGAAACCAATTTCTGAGATTCTCAACACAATAATGAATTATTTATAATAATAATAACCATCCCCCATGACGAGAACCTCGTGAAGGCCGAGAAGGACAAAGTCAGCAAGTACTTAGACTTGGCACACGAGGTAACCGTCATTATTGTATTAAACAATCATTGTCCCGATAGTCGTCTCTGCGAACGGTCTATCAGCCAATAGTCTCGACCAACACCTCAAACACCTCAACAGACTCTCGCTGGAGGGCTGGGTCAAGGGTCAGATGTAGAAGGCGGTACTCCTGGTCAGTAGGTTCCTCTCTCTGTCACCCTAACCACCGGTGGCTTGGGCCCGAACTTGCTGCCGGCGGCACACTAGGTTTGGTTTTTATAATATTTTTATATTTTGCTAGTCTATTTTTATATTTTACTTTTTATAAAAATATTATAATTACCAAGCCTAAGTCATAAAGGGATTAAAGAGATAATAACTTTTTGTGTTTTAACTTAAATCGGACTAATAATTATTACATCTAACGTTTTACTATTTCGCAATTTTATTAAAGCTTCGGGTCACACAAGAGCCAGTGAATTTCATATTAACTGTAGTAATTAGTTACCGATATGAGGAAAGTTCTAGCTTGGCAGGTACCTATAGCTACTGCGATGCGACCCGCATGCAATCACCTAGGTACATATGAGAATCCCGAGAGACTCCAATACCTATTGGACGCCTCGAGTTAATTAAATACAAGCTGGCAATCTAATTAATTTCTGTTCTAAAATTAATTTTTCATACCAGATTTTATTATAAATGAATAAATGCATTTCATTAGAGTTACCACCACCAGACCATGTGTGTGAGTTATGACCATGTGAGCTTAAAATCTTATATAAATACATTTCATATTATATTGATATCCGATGCCATTTCGGCACCCTAAATCGCTTGAAGAATAAGGTCAACAACGTAACTACAGCAACACCACATAGTAACCGCTGAAAGAGTGTTCTCTAAGCTTGTTATCCAACCAACCCATCAGCGTTCGATAAAATCGACATTCTTACATTTGTCCTTTTCATGCTTCACTTCTGTAACATGCGTGCAAAAGAGACAGCTTCTTGAACTTCGAATAGAAGGCGAGAACCGAGAAGACGTGCGAAGGGTGTAACTTTGTAACGCCTTTTTGATAGTTCTTAAGTCATTGGCTTTGTTCTAATCTTTAGAATTGGGTGCGGTGTGAAACACGAGTTCTCCATTGTCTTGGAGCTCTGCTCTTGCAATAAGTACTTAATTAAACGTCAAGTTTAATCAAAAAGGGACCTGTTTTGTGTTTTCACAACCAAATGATTCTAGTGTTTTGCTGTTGAGATTACTTATAATGATTGCTAAAGCTGCAAGAGTCCATATTTATAAGTACCTAGTAAGATTTCCGCTAGGAATATGAAAAAATCTGTAGGTACTCTCATTTGTCGCCAGTGGGGCTTATGCCAGTGTGATCTAGCACCGAATCACGTATGTACTATTTTGAAATATACAATACAAGTAATAAGACTAAAGGTCCCATGCCAAATGCCCCAGATCACTGCCAGGTGTGTATTCGTTTATGAGATACATTACAATACAAATACTCTTTATTACAAACCTCAATTAAAGGACACAGAGTAAAAATCACAACGTACACGTATACTTGTTTCAGACAAGAAAAACTTTCACCGTCTTTCGTTCATGAATTCATGATATCGTCTTCTAAACAATGTCTCGAACGTCAAATACATCCATAAGACTCGTCGATGGTATCGCGCGGGTACCACGAAGGCTCTGGCACCGCTCCGTCAACGGGGCTTTCGATTTTCTTGTCACGGGCTAAATATAGATATAATACCTTTGCTGTGCAAACTGGGAAGCTACAGCGGTTCCTTTAGTAAAATTTTATGCAAAACTTATTCGAGGATAACCTAAACCTAAGGGCGGATATTTCAATCCCCACTATCCCCAGATACTCTGTCAGATAACTGCTCTTTTTTTTGACTTCAGAAAAAGACAGTCATAATTTTAAACGACGGATAATTTTATCTGGGAATAAAAAAATCGGCCCTAAGTAGATTAAAGAATAATCATTAGTAGGAAGAAAATTAATTTAAAAATGAACGTCCCTATTCTAATAGACTTTTACCAATCCATAAACCGTGGGTACCCGTGGGTAGCTGGGTAGGTAACCGTGGGTATCATTGTATACTTGAGCTGAAATACGGGTTACTCTCATCTGGCATAATTATTTGTCAGAAATAAATTCATTTTCACAGAAACTCTTTTTTTTTTCAGAATCCGTTAACACTTGAGGTACAGTCGAGGGCATAAATATGTATACACTTTAGGGCCTTATTTCAATGGAATAAGGTGAAACACCGTGTAAATATTAGGGCATTTGACTGTACACCTAAAAATCATTGTGTAGAACCCATTAGGGCTGTACTGCGACTCTTTCTGAAAGAAAACGACTGAAAAAGAAAAGTGTTTTCTATGAAATGAAATCTCTGCGAAAATTGTATTTCTGCCAAAAAGTTTCTGCAACACATTAGTTAACCCTGAAATTGGCTGAAATACACTGGAAGGGCATTAAATAGTTTTACTCTTATGTCTCTACGAGTATGTACCTGATAAGAAGATGCTGAGTTTTAAAAACGGTATAAAAATAATTCACTATTGTAAATGTGTTTGATTGTAATGTCGCAGTCAGCCTTACAATAATATATACCTACTAGTCTTTATCTTGATACCTATCCACGAAACAAAATCCAAGCGTTATAACTACCTACCTAACTTTTCCCAATAAATAGGCAAGCGGTAACGATGTCAATACACAAAACGTTACCTAAACATGCTCGTAACAATATCACAAATTTACCAAATCAACCACATCCTCTTTCTTTGTTATTCTCCCATCTCCACTATCTCAGTAAATCCAATCAACCGCGGCACATCAACCGATAGGAACAGAAAACTTGTTTAGCATTACATTTCATAGTCGCGGAGCCAATTACTTCGGGAAGCGATCCATCAACTCATCGCTTACAGTTATTAGCTCTATTTCGGCCCAAATTGCCAGCAGTATTGGCAACTTTGTTAAAAACTAATTTTCCGCAATAATCGAGCGTTGCCGGCGTAATTGAAAGCGTTCGTCAAGTGGAAGGTCAAATGGGTTACCGAGAAATTGCTGGGATATTGCGGTGGATAAGGGAGTTTATGTACGGCCTATGGAAATATAAAAATAGTACCTGATGTTACTACTCTCACATAGAAAACATGTAACGTGAAATCCTAAACTGTTCATTGAGAAAGATTTGTTTCAGAAACTGTTTTAATTATTGCAACGTGATTTAATATTATAACGCTCTCACATCCAGGAAAGTTGTTTACACTTTTGTTTTACTTTGTAGAAGAATAATGTACGCTAGTATTATTATCCGGATTGATTTTCATGGTACAGTCAAGGGCACCAATATGTATACATTTTTTCACCTTATTCCATTGAGGTCCAAAAATGTGTACATATTTATGCCCTTGACTGTACACACTTACCTAAAACGAAAACTGAAGTTTTATCCTAAATGAACTATAATGCTAATATAACTAAACTATAATTAAATAGTACCCATATTTCATTTTCAGTTAAAACTGAAAATTCAGTCTGTCAGTCGTAGGTACAATCTTACAAAGTTGGTTTATGTTTCCCTGTAATTTCCCTTCAAAGTCTACAATTGTTTGATTTAATTAATTACTACTATAGTCCATGGATCCTGTTTGCTATCGATTCATAATTAAACTCTTTGTTCATTACAGGTGGCGCGCCGTGCAGAACGCTGTGTAAATAACGTGGTCTATTCAACAAGCAATAACATAAACTTAGAAACCCCGTAGTAACGCTATGTAAAGTGCTAAATTAGTCAAATTAAACACACAATTCTTCCATAACTGTAGTGTTCGTGTCGTGAAAATGTGCGAGGGGAAGTTTAAACTGTGTACTGTCAAGTGAAGTGTCAAATGATGGTGGGAAGATGCCTGCGCGAGCGTCCTCGTCCAGTCTGATGCGGCCGTTTGTGGTGTTGGCTCTGCCCGGAATGTATTTGCTGTACAAGTACAACCAGTACAGACAGCAGCAAATGGAGACCGCGCGGCGCCGCGTCACCGAGCGGGAGCTTATGCACCTCAACACTAAGATCGTGAGTACACTTAAAAATAAACAACTAAAGACTATATTAGAACTAAAGTAAATTAGACTTGACAATTTTGATAAGTTGCGCCATTATGGGGCAACAAACATGATCAGCAATCATATTAAGAATGCTGTTTTGGCTCTTCCTCGTCCGAATTAGCATGATTGCTGCCTTTTGCGCATGATTGCTGCAAAACCATAGATGCGTGCCTCAGCAAACATCGTGGAGACGCTGCAGAATCTAGGCATCCCAAGCAACATTCTGAAAGCGTTACTGAATACGCTATCGACGTGTGTCGCCGAGCCGCCGCGATGGCGATTTCAGTATATATTTTTTGCAATATATGCACCTATAGTGACGATATCAAACAACTTAACATGTTCAAACGACTCACTAAACCATGTCTCGTATAGCCAGACGTCAAAGAAAATCTAATTCAAATACATAAAGAATTCAACAGATTCTACAATCGGATACTGCGAGCGCTCGGACTCATGAATGGCAGCCATCCAATAGGTCGTTCGATAAGAATCGCTCGAGCAAGATAGAGCTCTTCCGGACTGCGTCTGCATTCAACAGCTAATTTAATTCCACATACTCACGCTTTCATTCTCAAAAGGAGGACCTAGAGGACATGAAAATTTGACAGTTTAATTTCATTTACCTATCAAGCATTGTAGGTGTAAAGATGAGAAAATACGATGTTGCAGTGATATTCAGAGTGCTTCAACCCTAATCCTGTAGTTTGACTCTACAAAAACTATTTCCACCACGGGGGCTGGAATATTTTAATTTTAACCATTGCGTTAGACTTCCAGTTTCCGAGTTCCAGGCCACGCGAGGAATTCCATTTTAAGACCGCGTTTATGCATAGACGTAGTATATATAGGGTGGCCAACTGTGGCCATACGTACGCCGGGACATGTCGGCCAACAAGCAAATTGTCCCGGTTAGAAAAGCTTTTTACATCAACCTAAACGAACTGCGTATGACTACATGTAACCATAATGTTTATTAATCATGATAGCTTTTATTTCCCTTTATGAATTTATATTTTTGGTATGTTTCTATCTCAACACTCGTCTCATATTTATTAAACCCACTAACTATAGTTTGGAATCGTGTACAGTCAGAAAAGTTGTTCAGTGTGTATCCCAGTATAGATTTTCAATGCAGGAGTCTGTGCAACTGTCTGTACTTTATAACAACATAATTCCTGCAGCGTTTACCATAATTGGATAGGCAGACGAGCGGATGCACTCGGGTTGCCAATTAAAATAATCTGTACTCCTCCGTCGGTAACAGGAATCAATACATCTTTTTCAATTTCTATTGACCCAGACTTTACAAAAGACAGGTGTTAACTGCTTTGTGGGTATGAGGTGTTGTGTCTCAGGTGGTAGATAAGGTATCCAGAAGTTTGGGTTTTCTCTTACTGTTAACGCAGAGTATTCTGAAATCTATCGTATGACTATATTTATGGTTCCTTTGAAGCGTCCATAAGCTAAGGTGACTTTCTATCCGGTAGGCCGTATGCTTGTTTACTGATGGATAAAGAAAGCAGCAGCAAGAACTTCTACTAGGTAAATGTTCGTATCTAAAAAATAAGTTCAAAACATAAATCGAACTGCCGAATGACGATTTTTCAAGCGTTGTTACTAATGGAGTGTGAATGTTCCGAGCACATTTTTATACTTACATGGCCATCAATCATGTGTGGCACATTCAGCGAGTAATGGAAAACGTCAGGGTCAATAGGCCACGAACCCCGGGGTCGGTTTACAAACAAATTTAGTGAAGTTTAGAATCGCACACTATCGTCACGAATCAAAGCCGCAAGGGTTGGTACAAAATGACATGTAGTTGCTGGAGGTGGCATGGTAATGGTATTGTTGACTTGTTGGTGGTAGTAGTGTAGTGGTAGTATTAACAATTGAGGTCAAGCTACACTGGCCGCGAGGGTGAGGTTGCGAATCGCACGCTATCCTCACGAATCAAGGCCGGCGAGGGTTGGGCCGGACACGCGATTTCTCGATAGTGGATTTACCAGTGACTCAGGTGTTTCAGAATTCCGATACACGGTAGTTTTGTGTTGCGGAAGGTTTTCATTTTGCTTTTCATGATTTGTGATTACAGGAAGGTACAAAAGGTATTCTATGTTTTATCAATTTTTAAGGTTTTTATTTACTTTTATTCGTATTAACGGCCACGATTTATGATATTATGCCGTTAAGAACGTTTTAAAACTAACAAGTTACGTCTGGATAACCTCAACAGATTACACGATGACTCATCATCATCATCATCCTGGCCGATTTCGATCACGGCGGCTTGTAAGAAACTGGCTAGTGAGAGCGTCGTTCTTGAGCTCTCAGGTGACTGACATAGCCTATCTTTGCCTTGAATGTGCGATCACACACCCCACAAGTCAGCACCCCTCCGACATAATTGTTGCTGGCTGGCTGGTGTTCGGGCCTTCAACTCCTCACGCTTAGCGTCGAGTTAACTCCGTCTTCTTTCTTCAAAGGCTTCTACATTAATCCTCACTGTATGCCTCCATTTTGATCGATCTTGATCCAAAGACTCCCACAGCACGTTGGTGCGAGATTACATCTACGCATGTGGCGCTTCGACACCTCTTTATAGCGCAGTAGTTGGCCTCCCTGTTTCCGCCTTGCCGTCCTGCAGCTCAGAATAAAACACGGCACGATGACTAAGCATAAATCAAAGAGCTTGCAGTGAAGTGGGTTCAAGGAAAATTAATTTCATCAGTCCAGATTCCAGAGCGTAGCTCTATCGTGGGAAGTTATAGAAATAAGTGGCATAGACACCATTTCCGCAGCCTCCTTCTCAGGGATCCGTAGAAAATGTAAGTAATTGCGAAATGTGACGCACGGTCCCATCTGCGAGTTAACAGCAGTAATAAACCCATACTCATTAGGCATTTACATGTACGGGATGAAATGCGAGAAAAACGATTTTTGATCTGAGCATTATATGACGACTAGATTAGATTAGATTATTTATTTCATGATAAAGGTTATGCAAGGTAGTAAATAGCTGTACCCACGTAACGGATATACACTTTGACTCATCACATCAATTTAAAAAATCTGTCCGCTCCTGCTTGGCTAAAAATGTTGTATAATAACAGTGTTAGTTGTAATTGTATCTACCCACTGTACCTAATATGTAAAGTCTGCGGTTATATCTAACGGTATACGTAAATGTATTTTTTTTATATGATGCATGTGGTGTTTACCTGTAAGTAGCTGTTACGCTTAGCAATTGTAATTTAACATCTTGTCTTGTATTAACTGATACTTAGTGTAAACAGTTGTTGGTGAACCAAATAAAAAAAAATGAAAAATTACATTATAAATTGGCATACATGTCAAAGTTATAAGAATAGTTATCATGATCTTTAAAACAGCATAAATAAAAATAAAACAATGTCAACAATTGACACAATACAATTGACTTGACTTAAGTATTGGTTATTGGTTTATTCCCAACTTCCCAAGCTTGATTGATTATATTAAGGCAGCTTCCATACAGTGCAAGTGCTTACGCGTTATAATTCATAATTCATAATTCATAATTCATAATTCATAATTCATAATTCATAATTCATAATTCATAATTATTTATTTGCTTAAAAAAAGGGTGAATTACAAAAGTTGTTACATTAAAATATTACACACGTCCCATCTTTTTTAGCTGTCCATGCACAGCATGCAAATTTTACAAGTGTTGTCCATAACCTAATTTACAATTATAGCTAATAAAAGGTCAATGATGTATTATTACCTAAGAATTCTTTTACAGAATAAAATCTATACGATAATAGCCATCGAAATAATGCAGTCTTAAATTCTCTATTTGGCAAGTCTCTTAGATGCCTTGGAAGCTTATTGTAGATAGTGACACACATTGAGTAACAATTCTTTTTAAAAGTGGCCGTTCTCAGCTGCTTACCTACAACAAGCTTGTTAGTATTCCTAGTGTTTCTTGGAAATACTTCATGGGCTGTTTTGAATAAATTCATATTGTGCTTCACAAATATTGAGACTTCAAAGATATAGAGGCAGGGTAATGGAAGTATATTCAGCTCAAGAAATAGTGGCTTACAGGAGGTCATAGGGGGCACTCCACATATGGCACGAATACACTTTTTTTGACATATAAAGGTCCTTTGAATTTCTATGCCATTTCCCCATACAATTAATCCATACCTCAGTACTGACTCCACGTAGCCAAAATAGGCTGCCATTACCGTTTTGTGATCCGCTGTTTGCCGTAGTCTATTTAAAACGAATACAAATCTATTTATTTTATTACATACATATTCGATATGTTCATTCCATTTTAAGTCCTTATCAACTATTATACCAAGAAATTTTACATTATTTAAATTATTGAGATCATGTCCATTATAATTAATATTCAATGTCAGGTTAGATTTATTAAAGTTAATATAATTGGTTTTATTTAAATTTACTTGCATATTATTATTTTGTAACCAATTGATTACCGCTACAATAGTATTATTAACATTAATTTCATGATCAGTTATAGATTCTGTCTTATGATTAGTTACAATAATCGATATGTCATCTGCAAATAAAATACATTTATGCTTCGTAATCTTCGGCAAGTCATTTATATAGATTAGAAACAGTAACGGGCCTAAAATACTCCCTTGAGGTACTCCATAAACATTATATTTGTAATTAGATCTGTACTGCTCCGTTACTTGTGAACTATTTACTTTTTTCATTTCTACACATTGTTGTCTATTCTCTAGATAAGATTCTATCCATTTCAATGCCGGTCCCCGTATGCCATAGCACTCTAGTTTTAACAAAAGCAATTTATGTGCGACGAAGTCGAAAGCTTTCGACATGTCAAAGAACAGTACGGTTGTAAAGCATTGATCATCATAATGAGTTGTTGTTTCACGTATTAAATTGAATGTAGCTAGACTAGTAGATTTAAATTTTACGAAACCGTGCTGTTCCGGTGTTACAACATTGAATTTATTAAAGAAACTACTAAGCCTTAAGTACATCGCCTTTTCGAAAACCTTCGATAATACGGGTATGATCGTTATGGGGCGGTAGTTTCCTATCTCCTCTCTATCTCCATTTTTGTAGATGGGTATTACAATAGACTTTTTTAATTTAATAGGAAAAGCCCCTGTTTCAAACGATAAGTTTATTAGATGTGTTAGGATCGGACTTAATTCAGTACTACATTTTTTGATAATATATGTTGCCACTCCATCATAACCTTCTGCATTAGTGTTATTGAGTGAGGTGATGATTTTGTGAACGTCATTTACACAAAGAGGTTCTAAAAATATAGAGTTCTTAATTTTACTAGTACTAAGCGTGTTCACCGTTTTATAGTTCAACTTGTTTGTAGTTTCAATAAAGAAATTATTAATGGTTTCTACAATCTGAAAAGGGTCTGTCACTGTTGCGTTGTTAAAACTAATGCAGTCGATGCTCTGGTTGTTATTTTTGTGCTCTACCTCGTTTTTTATAACTTTCCATGAAGCCCTGCAAATATTTTTACTATTCTGAACAAATTGACTATTTACGTTCTTTTGGGCGTTTGCAATACACCTTCTTAATAATTTAGAGTATTTAAAATACTTCAATTTATGTTCAGGTGCTTTTGTCCTATAATACTGGAATCGTAACTCTCTCTTTCGTTTAGTACTAATCTTTAATCCAGTTGTAAGCCACTTCAGCTTGCGGTTATTTTGTATTCTAACCTTTATTTGTGGGAAACATAGATCATAAAATAAACACCATGTTTCGTGAAAGTTATTAAAGCTATTGTTTAGGTCATTGTCATTTAGAACATCTTGAAATGACAAACAATCTAGGCAGTTTCTAAATTTGTCTACATTTTCGTCAGAATAGTCTCTTTTAAGAATAGTGACAATTTTCGGTATTATAGGTAGTTTTTTAGGCTTAAAGGTAAGCAATTGAGCCGTGTCGTGGTCAGATAGTCCTAAGGGAATAATTGTTCCGGTACCATCTTTGATATTACTAATAATGTGATCCAAGCACGCATATTGCCGTGTGGGTTCATTAATGTGGTCATGCATGTTGAAATTTTTTAGAATACTCATCAATTCTACACTATTTTTATTAGACTTTAATGTGTCAATATTAAGATCTCCTCCTCTCTATTTTTATTAGACTTTAATGTGTCAATATTATGTAAGTGGTACCGCCGCATACCGGGTAGAGTCAGTCCGACCCAGGTCGGGCCTAGCCGAGTTTCTTGCTGGACTCTTCTCAGCTAGGCTAGGTTTAATCACAGAGTAACAAAGGCTAGGTTTAGTTTTGAGGCGTTGGAGGCAATCGAGAAACGTGCTAAGAGGCTCATATTAAAGAACTCTCTTTGCAATGCGAGGCTACAAAGTCTAGAGCATCGCCGCAAAGTTGCCAGTCTTTCGGTTTTCTACCGGTTGCATTTCGGGGAGTGTGCTGAGGAATTACACAACTTAATTCCTCCCGCCCCTTTCTACCATCGGACGAGCAGGGATACGGCAAGGCAACACCGTTTTACGGTGGCAGTTCCTAAAACTCGCACGAAGCGTTCTGCTTCCACTTTTATGGTGAGAACAGCCAAGCTGTGGAACTCCTTGCCGGATTCCTTGTTCCCTGTAAACTACAACCTTTCGGTCTTCAAGGCGAGAGTGAATCGGTATTTGCTAGGTAAGCGCGTTCCATCCTAGACCGCAATATCGCTTACCATCAGGTGATGTGTGGTCAAGCGCAAACCTATATTGAATTTAAAAAAAAATAGTCACCCAGCAACAAAAATTCCCAGTATGTCGATTCCACACACACCTCAGATTCGGTTGAAGCCGTTCAACCAATCTCACTCGAGCGCAAACTCTTAGAGTATTCCAGTATTTAAACCGCCGGCGTGGTCATGTCGGAGGTTTTCCCTGGATTTTCCCCAGACCACTCTCCAATCGCGCACTGGTATCGCTTTATATAGCCTATAAAGCCACAGTTAGGTTAAAAAAAATGCGTTTCGTCAGCGACATTATAGTAAAACACCAAATTAGACTCGTTTCAACATTTTGAAATAAAATGTCACGCGAGACGCGAAAGTTTGTTACCTGTGACACGACATGACTGATCACCGCGACCTAATTTAGACGTAACGTGATCTGCTCGGTGAAAATACTTTCTTGTTCATTTCGAGCCATTTGTCTAACTATAATGGGTATTGGCGTACTCAAAGAGAGGCCTATGCTCAGCTGTGGGCCATCGGGTCAAGCCGCCTCGTGGGAACCCAGTCCTGTCAAGCTGGTCTAATTTATTTGACAGACATTCCGATGTACAAATAGTGATAACAAGGATAATACATCATGGGCTGAAGATGATGAATACTAGTGAGTAATTTCACTTATCAATCACATAATCAATCATTTCTAATACATAATAATCCGTATGACAAGTATTTTATCATAACCATAATAATGTATTATTTCATCATAACCCAACAATAAAGCAATTTTTTCACGAAAGTTTCTAAGTCTGGATGTCTATCTGTAATTGTTTTACATTGAAAGATTTGAGTCAGAGAAGAACATAGACACGTTGTTTCTATCAAAGAAATAATTAAGGAAAATGGTAGGTTTGCGAAGTGCGATTAACGAGTACAGGACCGATGAGCATGAGCACATCTAGTTTGAGTACTTATAACCAACAAAGGATTCTTAAGTTATTCGATCACTTGTAGAACACCTCTACTCCCAGTTAGAGCTATTGATCTGAACGCATTGCAAACTAAAACGGATTACTGTCGAGGTCGCGAGGGTCGCCCGGATACCGTTGAGTTATTTTAAAAGGCTCTATGAAGTTTCGCACGCCATTGCCACTTACGACATTATTCTAACCGACCGTGATTTACGTTCTTTAGAACGAGCGAACAGAAACATCAATCCTTAGGATAACAAGCTTAGGCAACGCGGTAGCTATCTTCAACTTCATACATAGCGTTGCTGAATCATTCCGAGCACTAGTCGGAAGTCCGTTAGAAAAATCCAATCACATTTATCCGACAAGTTTTTTCAGCGAAGAAGCTTAGAAGATTTCCGCGACTTTGTAGTTAGTTTAGGACAATAGAAATTGCAAGGGTGCTACCATCAAGCAATATAGTAGAAGAAGCACAAACAAGGTGGCATAGAAAGTAAGGAATGACAAAATCGCATATATGCGCTCGGTGTGTAACTTTTCCTACTCCTAGTCCTGGAAAATACAGACAATTTTAGATTATAGTAGCAAAGAAGGCAATAGCGGATGAGTAAACTATAAATACAGCAATGTCAAGGCAGAACGTCGACCGACCCCGGTCGCTTTCCCTCTCCGTTGTTCGACTATAAATAAGTCGGAAGTTCCATATTGAAGCCTTTGCATTCATTAACAAGTATTGGAATGCATTCTGCTGGAATTGAAACAATATTGCTTCAGGAGGTGGAATAGCTGAGATAATTATGAAACGGATTGTTGTTTGGAGAATTGTATGTTGAGATGTTTTGCCATTGTTGTAAATATGATGAAATTTTATATTGATGTTTATGATTGTTGCACTGACATTTTTCAAGCATTAACTTTGCAGTGTAGTGTAATGTTAGAGTCTCATTGTTTATTTTGTAGCAATGATTTCAATTTAACGACATAATGCCAAACTTATCCTAACATGGCTGACTGTTCCATTGTTAGGTACAGTCTGCCATGAAACTTTTTCACTTTAGAACCCTTACGTCAAAATATAGACACATCACCACTTGTCTTACTGTACAGTCAGCGTCATATACATAGTACGTAGCAGCCAAAGTGTCCAAATACTTCGGCACACCATACAAAATATATGGTGTACCGAACTATTTGGACACTTTGGCTGCTACGTACTATATGACGCTGACTGTACCACTACTTCTTGAATAGATAAAGATTAGCCTATCTGTTTTTTTACATAATAGGACACATATGGATGAAAACACTGCATTAAGGATATTCAGTTTACTTACTTGTTTTTGTTGTACTATCCGTTTTTTACGGCTCACAGCAAAATTTCGTAAAGTTAATTACACCGGAAAAATCTATTCAATAATGGGATGGATAGTTTATTGAAAAGGCATGTATTTGTTTGGAAACGCATTTTACACATGGTTAACAAGTTTGGTTCTCGAATGTAATTAATTTTGGGCAGTCTTGTATAAGATTAATACCAATATTACTTAATACTTATTAATACAAAAACACGTAAACGTTGCCCTTGTAAAAAAAAAACAATTAAATCAAACAGAATATAATAATTATTCCGCTAAATGTAGAAATAGCGTGTTATTACAGGTAAGGTTTTACATTCGTTTGTAATCAACCTTCTTATGTGGACACCGATTAATTAATAACGACAATGTTTAGAAGAATCTGAACGTCAAAGTCACAAAATGGTCACAAACGTCACAAACACAAACAGACAAAACGCTTAATTGGCTTTATTACCACAATATAACAAATTTCCCGGCAGCAAACTTATATAAATTAAATCCTGAAACCCAAAAAAACACGATGCTCACACTCACAATATTATCCGGGAGACAATCCTGTGTCAGTTTCAAAGTCGGTTTAAATCTGATCTTCGGGAGAGAGACCTTAATCCGTCAATATGCAAAGAAACCACCCTGTGATCCTCTTAAACCAAACCCACCATGCAGGCGGGCGAACGTAGATATACCAGATAGTGTAGACCCCAACTGCCCTGGGCCTTGTGACCGATACAAGAAAGAGAAAGGCATTCTGCATAAGATAAAATTACATATTACTGAAGGAGGCACTAACTTTGGAAGTAAGTACTTATATGTTTTGAAGTTTTATGAGAATAGAGATTAGTAGGGATTTTGCCCATCGCCGCGTTGATGAACACACGCGACGACGGGCTGAATCCACTTCCGAACAAAACCAGTTGCCTACTGGCATGGCGTCGTTACCGAACAACGTCTTTGAACAAGTATGTATTGGCGAAATCATCATAAGTTGATGGAAAGCCATTTTTAAAGAGTGAAGTGAGATTAGTACCTAACTATGCCCCATCTGCGTCGGCCGTCATGTGTCTGGCTTGGGAAACCAAAATAAAACACTGTAAAACATTAAGGTTTCATTGGCAACTTATAATTTATTTACGTAGGTAGCTTCCTTTGGCATAGCCTGATTTTACTCTAGGTATCTTTGGCGTTCACGTTATAATTCGCATTATATATTTTAAAATTTCGAATAGTACTTATAAATCTGAATCATATTAATAGACTGTGGCCCACGGCTGATGAAATCAACGGATAATATAATGCTTTGCTTTTTATTACTTCATCTGGAGACCTTGAAATTGATGTAGGGTAAATCGCCAGTAACTGGCCACCCTCTAATAACTGGCCACTTCGCAAAAATATACACCAAGCAACTAATTGTTGGTATTTCTGCAATTAAATAAATAAAATTGAACTGGGTTTAGAGCTGACTTCACGTATTTTATTTTGTTGAACGCGGTCTTCACTGCACAAATTCCGTGGCTTAGTTACTGAATGACATTTTCTTAAGTACAAGCTTATGTTGGAAAAAGTACAAAAAGCTTTTCTCCGCTTTTTGTACAAAAAGCTGTATGGGTACTACCCATACATGTATCCGACTAAGTTTTTGCTTGGCGTCCTGGGCTTCAATTCCCTGGAAGTACGCAGAGGTACCGAGCGGATGGTTACGGCATGTAAGGTGCTTCGCAATAAAATCAATAGCACTGAACTACATAACGCACTCAACTGTATTATCGTGCCTCCGAACAAATCTCGTCGGCGCACGTATATCCAGCTGTCGGACGGCACAGCCCCGCGCGCGACCGCCGCGCGCCGCCACGCACCGCTCTGCGACATGGTCGGGTCGCTAAATGGGCTCCTGCGCACTCACCCAGAATTGGATATTTTTGTAGATAGCCTGCCAAGGCTCACGTCCAGATGCCTCTCTTATTATGAGAATGTATAGTGAGAATGAAAGTTTATTCTTATATGCCTAAGACTCTATACTGTAATTAATTCATATTTAATCTCATTACAAGTGTAATTGGTTGTTACCGTTCTTGTTAATAAATAAATAAATAATAAATTAAGTGGCCAGTTACTGGCGATTTACCCTATTTTTAACGTACTACACCTATTCAAGTTAGTTATTCCCTACAGCCCCATTTCGCTGGCTTGAATGCAAGCCATGCAAGGACAAAGAAGAAAAGGAAGAAGAAGAACCCGAGACCTCAAAAGCATTGGTGAAGGCACCAAAAAAGCTTGCAGCGGAGTTAGAGGCAGAGAGAAAAAGCTTGCAGGTGGCGGTACTCGGGGCCGACACAGCTGTAGGCCAGTACGTCGCTTTATTGCTGAAGCAGTGTCCGTGTGTGAAAAAGTAAGTTTAGAAGACATCGCTACAACACAGACCCATATAGTCCATATTCGTCCTGGTACCGGCGTATACCTACCGGGTAGAGCCAGTCCGACCCAGCCGAGTTTCATGCTGGACTCTTCTCAGCTAGGCAGCTACACCCAGTAGCTCGATTCCAGTGACACCTCAGATTCAATTGAAGCCGCTCAATCTCACTGAAGCGCAAACTTTTAAGAGTTTTCCAGTGTTTAAACCGCCGGCGTGGTCGTGTCGGAGAGTTCCTCTGGAATTTCCCCAGGCCACCGTCCAACCGCGCACTCCTATCGCTTTATTGGGCCCGGCCTACTCGTATAAAACCACAATCAAGTTAAAAAAAAGTTTAAAAGACTTATTCTTAATTAAGCTGTGCTAGGTTGTGTGTGTGTGTGTTTCTTAGCTGTGTTAGGTTTGTGGGTATATCATATTATCAAGAGTAATGAGAATTTGCGAAAATGATTACACGATTTTTTTAAGATACCTGAAAAAATACATCGTTATCTTTTGAGGTCTGAAGTGAAAGTGTGACGTGGAATAATAGGATCCAACTAATGCGATGGAGATTTTAAATTTTGATTCTATATACATACACAAAAAATGGCAAAAACTTTTTATCAGTATCCTTATATTTGAGTTACAAACTTTTCGTAATAGACTGTTTAACAAGCTACTTATTGCTTCATGACGGTTCTATTTATAGGCGAGATTTGACATTTCTAGACCGACCTAATATAAACGTTTTAGCCATTACCGACTACCCGCTTGTAAATGTCACGTATTACGAACATTTTTCTTAGGGTGAGGGGGTTTCAGTTTCCGAAGTCTGCTATATGTCTATACTGAGGGTCTATTCGATATACGGTACTGAATTTGAATTAGATTTATGTACCTATATCTCAGGCGTCCGCCTTCACGCGCGCTCACTTCCAAGCGCGCCATCGATAAAGCCTGACAAAAACAATTTTATTCCAATAAGTTGTTAAAAATTTACAACATTGTAAGTTTAAGTGCAATTGTACTACATATTATATTACATGTGAATCATATCATAATTGACTAATATCACACATTCATATTACCAATACGGTATTAAACCCCTAGTCAAATCAGGAACTTTTTAGGGTTCCGTAGTAAACAAGGAACCCTTATAGTTTCGCCATGTCCGTCCGTCCGTCCGTCCGTCCGTCCGTCCGACCCCCGTTTTTCTCAGTAACCGTTAGTGCTAGAAAGCTGTAATTTGGCATGAGTATACATATCAATGACGCCGACAAAACGGTAGAATAAAATCTTAAAAAAATTTTTTTTTAGAGTACCTCCCCTACATGTAAAGTGGTGGTGCAATTTTTTTTTCTGCCAAACCCCATCGTGTGGGGTATCGTTGGATAGCTCTTTTAAAAATATTATAAGGTTTCTAAAAGCATTTTTTGATTAAAGAATAAGTTAGCGTGATATTAAGCTTTGAAGTGATAATTTTTGCTATGGTCAAGTGTCCCCCCCCCCCCCCTGCCAGCTAAACGGTGGCTACTACGCATGTGAAAAAAATCATGGTAGTAGTATATACGATGAATTTAAAAGGAAAACTATCACAGCTAAGTAGACATTACTAGTTAACGAGTAATAGTCGAACTTCAGAAATGTACTTTGCAAAAGCAAACTTTCGTACAATTTCCATTGATACCTTAGATAATGTTGTTAATTCGTTCAAAAACATAGTAAATATAAGTTTTCGAACTTTTTAGTCCATATAATGTAACGGGTGGACGACTACGGAACCCTACCTTGCGCGTGGCCCGACACGCACTTGGCCGGTTTTTATTAAATGTCAAAAACGATTTGTTAATATGAAGTTTGTAGGGAAATACTGTCTTAGTGACATCACTAAGACAGTAGGGAAATACTGTCTTAGTGACGTCACTAAGACAGTGTGAGCAGGTTTGTTCAAATCAACGTCCTTTTTAAATCTTTATGCTTATAAAATCTTTCAATTAGCTAAAATAAATTAATAATTGATGTTTTTCTCGTTAGATCTTTTATTAGTCAAGTAAAAAATAATTTCTTTTTACCTTAGTTTAATACCCTATTTACCACATTGACTAATAATAATCGCTACGTTACGATCGTAGCGTCGGCGTAGCCCGTAGCAGTTGATATAAATATACCACTATGCACAGCGATATAGCGAAAAATATTCGTAGACGCAATTCTCATAATATACAATGTCATAACTCGCGCTGAATCTAGAATCCTAGCACACAAATCGTTGTTACTCAGCCCTACTGTCTGCGTCATCCCAAGGTCGTGACGTCACAGGCAATTTGCAGACGAAGTCTGCGTATTGTATTCTGGAAAATCACGCTCGCCGATTATCTCCATAGATGCTTGTTTCCCGTACGTGTCGGCGTAACCCGCTAAGTACAGTCACTAGCATTAATATCTGCCACAACAATGCTCATAAATATCTGATACGTACCCCTTTAGTCACTGCGGTGATCGCTCCTTAAAGACGAAAACCCTGTTTTTTTTACCTAGGTATATTAAAATCAATAAGAAAAAATCTAGTCAAACAAGAATACTGCGAATAAAAATAAAATTGATAAAATGAACTTTATTCTGTAAGTAGGCCGCAATGGCACTTTTACAAGTCAAACCCTACTGTTTTACTAGGATTTTGATCGTCGCCGCGTTGGTGAGCACACGTGCCATTTACCGTACAAAACCTTATCTACTGTCATGGCGTCGTTACCGAACAACGTCATTGAACACGTGACATTGGCGAAATCATCATAAATTTGATGGAAGCCATTTTTTAGGGTTCCATAGTAAACAAGGAACCCTTATAGTTTCGCCATGTCCGTCCGTCCGTCCGTCCGACCCCCGTTTTTCTCAGTAACCGTTAGTGCTAGAAAGCTGTAATTTGGCATGAGTATACATATCAATGACGCCGACAAAACGGTAGAATAAAATCTTAAAAAAAAAAAAATTTTCAGGGTACCTCCTCTACATGTAAAGTGGTGCTGCAATTTTTTTTCTGGCAAACCCCATCGTGTGGGGTATCGTTGGATAGCTCTTTTAAAAATATTATAAGGTTTCTTGAAGCATTTTTTGATTAAAGAATTGGTTAGCGTGATATTAAGCTTTGAAGTGATAATTTTTGCTATGGTCAAGTGTCCCCCCCCCCCCTGCCAGCTAAACGGTGGCTACTAGGCATGTGAAAAAAATCATGGTAGTAGTATATACGATGAATTTAAAAGGAAAACTATCACAGCTAAGTAGACATTACTAGTTAACGAGTAATAGTCGAACTTCAGAAATGTACTTTGCAAAAGCAAACGTTCGTACAATTTCCATTGATACCTTAGATAATGTTGTTAATTCTTTCAAAAACATAGTAAATATAAGTTTTCGAACTTTTTAGTCCACATAATGTAAAGGGTAGACGACTACGGAACCCTACCTTGCGCGTGGCCCGACACGCACTTGGCCGGTTTTTTAAAGAATTTAATTTAATTGAATTTACTGTTTTACTAATGTTTTACAAGATAGGTTTGTTATAGCTAGTTTCAAACATGTTGTATGGCGCTGAGACGTGGCTACAACCGATATTTGTGACACTAGTGAGTGAAACATTATTACCTAGCTAACGCAGAAACTAGAATTATAAAAATATTTCTAATTTCTGCGTGTTCGCTATTTCAATATAATATGTACCTTCAAAGTCAAAGTCAAAGTGATTTATTTGTAAACATAGGTAATACAATATATGACGGTAGGTACAAAATATGTGCTCTATGTTTCGCCGTTAGGCATACAAATTCACCTTCCAAACGCTATTATGATATTTTCACATAAACTAGGTAGTTTAGGTTAGTTTTCTGCCACAGGGCATTTATCAGGGTAAAACTAAATTGCCTCCGTTATACAGCTATAGTACAGCACTCTGAAGCGGCGGGCCGTGACGTCACCGCTTCACGAAACAGGCCGTTTGCCGGCCCCGAGGGACGGTTCCCGAGCCCATGTCAAAACATAATTTCGTACGGGACTGCGATAAAATTTATCTTGCAGTCCGAGAATGATTTAACATTGATTTAATCGATTTGCAGTCACTAATTTTTGAATGTACAGTCGGCCACAGAGGTAGTGAGGCGAGTGAAGTGCTCAATAATGTCTACACAAGCTCGTGTGTGGACTTTTGTAGATGGTTGTGACATCTTTGCACGGTACGGTTTAACTACGCAAATTTAATTTTCAAGAAAGTATACGGAAGAGGGAACTTCTTAGTTATTTCGCCATCCAATTTAACAACCTGCAATTTTCATATACAGTATATAATAACTTCGTATCATTGGATCTTGACAAACGTTATGTAATCGCCTCACCATCTCGACTCTGGAAAGTTTCATCTCTTATCCTATCATATTTTACCTTATATATTCAATCCCCTGCACAAAGAAGCCAGGATTATTTTTGAGCGGCTTATTCTGTCAGCTACTTTTGCAGCTGACTGTACATATTCATTGTTATATCCACGGTAGTGATATCCACGGATATGATAGTGAGCACAAAAATGAGAATAGTCCTAATTCGCCTGCAAATAATTCCCTTCATGCCTTAGTTTAGATATGTCAGCAATTTCCTTGGAGTTGCGAGCGTCTATAGGCTGCGGTGTCCTCTTACCATCAGGTGGACCGTATGCTTGTTTACCACCGTCAAGATATTAAAAAAAAAAATGCTCTCCCCAGCATATCTAAGCCAAGTTTATTCTGCAATATATAGATCAAATTGAAAGTATTTGATCAAATTGAAACTATTTTAAAGATTCATCCAGCTGGCAAGTGAAGGATTTAAGAGGAGGAGTAGGGCAAGCTCTCTCCATACAAACTTTATGCAGCATTTTCTTCGTTTGTGTTTGCATTAAAGTTATGATTTTTGGTCAGTATGCTTACTTTTCTGTTAGCTATTTCGTGATGTTTTTTTTTTTTGAAATATTTGAAAGTTTTCACATCACTTTCTTCGCATTTCTAATATTTACATCCAAAAATATATATTACATTCGTTAGTGCCAAAACCTACGAATAAAACGTGCACAGAGTTTGTATGGAAAATGCCTTGCCTACCCCTGCGCCTTAAAAGAAGTGGAGAGTCACGCCTCATGAATCTGTGATGGCCCCCCTTGGCCATCTGTCTCGACGCTTTATGTCCCTAGCTATTGATAATTTGACGTAAAGCAACACCTAGAATAGCGCCGTGCATTTTAGGATAAACACTTGTAGAGTCTGGCTAATGAAAGCTGATACTAGAAATTAGCGGCAAATTTAAAAAAATCACGTAGTGCTACACTATAATGTGACAAAACATTTATGATAAGTACTTGGGCAACAAAATAAAATGTACGCGCTACTAAGTTCAGTAGGTATACATGCGATAACATTACCAAAAAGTTGATTTATGATATGTATTTAAATATTCCGGGTCTGTTATTGAAGTTTTCAAGCGGAATAATGTACTTAGTATACGATTTGATGTATCTGACTCGTAAAGGATCAAGCTATGTTTGCCTCCATTGACACGGTAATTAATTGACGTTTGACACATTTTACGTAGATATTAAAATTGCCATTTA
Organism: Cenopis cana; assembly: GCA_951800055.1. Classification (NCBI taxonomy): domain Eukaryota; kingdom Metazoa; phylum Arthropoda; class Insecta; order Lepidoptera; family Tortricidae; genus Cenopis; species Cenopis cana. The sequence continues at coordinate 12,521,554 of OX637488.1, forward strand.
AAAAGTTTCAAATAAATCTCAGTCTCAGCTTTCATTAGCCAGCCTCTAGTGCAAAACCAAGAGAGTACTCTAGAGAAAATTTCCTGCATAACGCGTTGCAAGCACGAACCTACCGCTATTTACGATTTGTACTACGTCAACAAGTGAGCAGTTTTCACCTTATTCCATTCTGGTGGTAGCTACAGTATTTCACTGTGACTTAGATATTACTGATGCGGGCTATTCGGCATTGTGTCCACGTACATCTATTCGAACGATAGGTACATCAAACTTTTACAGAAGCCTTAAGACATGCCTTTATATGGATCATTCAAGTGAACGTAATAAAGGCGTTGAGATTTTACGAGCGACCGTGACTGCCTCGCTCCCCGGCTGTTTATCACACACTTTTTATTGCAAAGCCTGAAATCGATTGTTTTCTGGACCTCTTATGTTATTCGAGCTCGTCACAGCAAAATCAACCTTGCTGTGTATAAGATAGATTCACAATTTAAGGATAATTAATAGATGATGGAGTCGATGGGGGCAACCGGCAGTTCCTACATACTCGTACTATGACATCCGTAATTGATTGTGAGAGCGTTGCGTATTCATCTCGTTGACCGAGTAAAACGAGGTCTCTGTTTTAGCTTCGACAAAAATGCTTTCGTATGTCCGGCCGGATTTTTGTATGTCCTCCTCTACCGGTCGCATTTATCAACCGATTTTCGTGAAATTTTGTGAGCAGGTTCGGTAACTATGTAGAATGTTTTTGTCGAGTCACTTTTTGGAAATTCAAAAAAACAAACATTGTATCAATGATTTCGTGTTTTTCTGCGGCCGTTTTTTCCTCTACAGGTCGCATTTCTCAACCGATTCTCGTGAAATTTTGTGAGCAGGTTCCATGGCTACATATAATTTATTTGTAGAGTAAATTTTTGTAAATTTAAAAAAAAATTTTTTACGTCGTTGGCTGATCTCCTCTACAGGTCGCATTTATCAACCGATTTTCGTGAAATTTTTCGAGCAGGTTTGGTAACTATATAGAATTTTTTTGTCGAGTCACTTTTTTGAAATTCGAAAAAACAAACTTTGTATCAGTGATTTCGTATTTTTCTGCGGCCGTTTTTTCCTCTACACGTCGCATTTCTCAACCGATTCTCGTGAAGTTTTGTGAGCAGGTTTTATGATTACATAGAATTTTTTAGGCAAGTAAATTTTTGTAAAGTTATTTATTTTTTATTTTATTCATTGGTTTGTTCTCCTCTACAGGTCGCATTTATCAACCGATTTTCGTGAAATTTTGTGAGCAGGTGCGGTAATTCTACAGAATTTTTTTATCGAGTCACTTTTTCAAAATTTAAAAATAAAATTTTTTTATCAATTATTTTGTGTTTCTGCGGCCGAATTTCGATTTGTTCACCTCTAAGGGTCGCATTTCACAACAGATTCTCGTGAAGTATTGTGAGCACGTTCTTTGATTACATCGAATATTTTTGACGAGTAATCTAAAAAAAATCTATGGTTTGTCCTCCTCTACAGCAGCGGTCGGCAACAGGCGGCCCGCGAGCCCCTTCCGTGCGGCCCGCGAGCCTCCCTGGCTTTATTGTTTGTAAAGGTAAAATTTGAAATTCTTAACATCGTGAAAGCGTCTGTATCGCCAACCACGAATATTTTCACAGTTGGTCAGGACGAGATATGTGTTTGTAAGTATATTTTACAGTTAAATATATCTAATTTTTTTTTCAAAACATTCGCGCTCGCCGCGTTTGCGTTAGACAGTATGAAGTATAATCCACACCTGCATTTTAATGTTCAAAAAATTTTGCGCTCGCTGCGCTCGCGTTTGCGTCTACATGACTTGATGCGTATGAAGTATTTTCTAGACCTGCATAATAATGTTCGCAAAATTTCGCGCTCGCTACGCTCGCGTTTTCAACGACATTTGTTATGACTTGATGCGTATGAAGTAGTTGCCGCATTTGCATCAGTGTTCGAAAAACTTCGCGCTCGCGTTTTCATCTAGGTGTGTTATGACTTTATGACCCGTCCCCCCCTTAAAGTTTCTATATCTGCTATTCTATATGCTTGCATTGATCGAATGAATCGCGAAATTACGATGCGGTTGAAATGCGAATTATCTGGGTTTGGTAAGGAAACTAGCTGGTTTATCTGTGAAAAGTCGGTTTTTTCGTCTTTCTCGTTTTTACGTAAAAAGGGGTGCGAATTTTTACTACGTTACTGTCGCGTACGGCGTACCAATTTGTTTCGAGTTGATATCAACAGACAGTGATCATTATTATCATCTGCAGCCCGCGAAGATTTTTTTACCTACTATGTGGCCCGTGGGTGCTAAAAGGTTGCCGACCCCTGCTCTACAGGTTCGATATCTAACATAGTTTTGAAAATAAAAGAAACACTCACGAGGTCTACAGCTCACAGAGCCACTAGTTTATCGGCTAGGTATATGAGGTGTGTCGGATTCATCGCTTAGGGTTGTGAAAAGTTTCATTCTGGATGTAGCGATGTACCCAAATATGCACTCGTATGTACCCAAGTATGTGACGATTGTGATGTATGCTTTCGCACTTAGATAACTTAGAAACAGGGTTAAATCTGAAAGGGTTACTTATATTTTATGATTCCAAGAATAGGTATTACATTTGTAATGTAACTCTTCACTGTGTTCAAATTAACTCAATATACACTCTTAACGCCTTTACAACAAAGGCATTAAGAGACAAAAAGAGAGGTAGAGGGGTGAGCATCTGGTTACTCCGATATATTTGATGGTGGTTGGCATAAATTAGGTATACAATTCTTCAGTGACATATTAAATAACGAAATAATGCCCGTCTCCCAATTGTAGTGCCTAGATTGAATATCGATTATCGATTCCGGAGTTGTATTTCAGATTGCGTCTGTACGAATCAAAATGTAATGACGGCTGCACCCGTAGCCTGTGCGATGTAGCGCAAGACCTGTCTCACATCAACACCAACTGCCGAGTCCAGGCGTTCACCTGCCAGTGCTGTGAGCTCGAGAGATGCTTGCAGGTGCGTTTGAATATTCTCAGAAATATGGTGATTAAGGACCAAACCAGCTTTGAAAATGTACAGCCCGAGAATTCGACTACATTTTACGCCTATGGCAGGTTGTGCATTCTTGGGTCGTGCATTTATCTGTGTGTATATTCCACGGATCCGCTGGTTTCAATGCAGCTATTGAGGTAGGTAAGATTTTTAGTGTTAGGGATGTAAGAATTGTTCGTGAAGAATTCAGATGCTTAGGGCCGTTAGGACGTGGCAGATTTTAATTAGGTACAGGAAATCTAAAGTAGTAGGTACGCTGCGTGTGTCTTTAAACACTGTTTATTAATAAAATTCAGTAAGAAGAGAAATTACAGAACAATCCCATTGTTATAAAAATGCAAAGCGTATAAGCATTTCAGGCACAGATTCAAGATAACGCCTGCGGCTTTATGTAAAACGGCTTCGTTTAAATCCTTATTATAATCTGCATATTTTGCACGATTACAACCAGAGTTGTTCACTAAACTGCGAGTTTTAGTTCAATAAATATATGTAGTTATTATCAGTCCCAATCATGCAGATATGTACGGTGGTCAAAATTCATGACAATTCTTTTGTTATTAGAAATAATGGCAAAAAACAAATTGACATCATAAAAACATAATCCATATTCAATGTTGAATCTTCTCGCTTGAATGATCTCACTTGAACCATTACAGCAACTTAAAATAAATTTTATTTTAGATACAATACCTACAAAGCGACATATGTCATATTTGATGGAGGCTCTGAAGGCTGGTTCAGCAAATTACGTTAAAATTAGATGATTCTATTAACTTATATAGAAAGGGAAGTTTACAGAAAGTTGTCACATACTGTTGACTTTCTGTAACTTAACCTACTAAGAGTACTAAGTTAAATAACATAAACAAAAATATAAATGGACGAAGCCAGTGAAATATTAGAGGAGGTAAATAAGCTAGTTAAGTACAGAAAGACCCAGTTGCGAGTCCAATAAATTACATGAACATGAGTCAGCGCCACTTGCAAGGAATAAAAATAAAATACCGAATATGTACATATTTTACTAAATATGTAGATATTTTAATTAAAATAATTTGAGGGATTCCCTCATGGATTCCATTATCAGACCAACAAATTTATATGGGACCCTGTTGTCTAATCTAGCCCTTCGTATAGCCCTTTATTATTACGACGCCATCATTCCCCCGTAACTGCTGATTCAAATATTAATTCGGCGCCCTAATTGCAAAACCCTCACTTTCCTGAAATTCAGAACCCGTCTTAACCCTTTTTACGATGTTTGAACACTTAATATGGGTATCCGAAACTTGGGCCTCTTTTGATTCGGGAGGCTTACGCTTTGTAAAACGGGAAGGCATATTTCAATTGAAACGTTAACTTTTTGTTCAACTACATTCTTTGTTCGGACATTATTCGCGGAAGCAGCGTGTCGTCGACCTGAGAGAATCAATAAATACGCGTAACTATAACGTATCGTAGAATAGGAATAACGTTTGGTTTGTTTTCGCATACAAAAAAATTATAACGTCTAGCATAGAGGGGGACCACAAAACTTTTTTGTAACATCTGTTGATTGGATGTCTGGGATCTTACTTGACTTACTTACTTCCAGTGGCGCTACAACCCTTTGTGGGTTCTGGCCTCCTCCACAATGTTTCTCCATTTGTCACGATCCTTGGCGACCCTCTTCCAGTTCGTGAGCTTGCCCATCGCTCTTAGGTCCTCCTCCACGCAGTCCCGCCATCTTTTTTTCGGTCTGCCTCTGGGTCTCTTCTGCTGTGGTATCCACTCGGTCATGATTTTTGGTGCCCCGCTGTCCGGCATTCTTTCCAAGTGGCATGCCCACCTCAGCCTTTGGGATTTGCAGAATCTGACTATCGTTTCGTGGGATATACGTGCATCTATCTCATGGTTCATGAGATGCCTATATGTTCCATCGTCTTCTTTGACGGGTCCGAATATCCTTGTTAGCACCTTTCTTTCGAATATAGCCAGCCTTTGCTCATCCCTCTGAGTTAGCGTCCACGTTTCGCAGACATATGTGACTATGGGCCTGATGATGGTGTTGTAGATGGTCAACTTTGACTTAACGCTAAGCAGCTTCGAGCCCAATAGCTTACTGCACGCGTAGAAACATTTATTGCCAGATATAATCCTCGCCTTTATCTCATCGTCCGTCTTGTTCTGGCTTGTAAGTGATGAACCCAGGTATTTGAAGCTCTCCACCCCCCTCAAAGTCGTTATTACCAGCCTTTGGGATCATGTCTGGGATCTATACAATATATATTAGAAGTCAGAAGGCGGTCTGAAATTTATGCAAGCGGACACCTCCTCGGAGCCTGCTCTAAAAAAATACACAAACATTATGCGAGCAAGAAATAATGATTTAAATGATTAAATAATGAGAAATAATGATTGAAATGATGATTGATTTTGATTGATTTGATTTTATGATTGATTGATTAATGATGATTATGATGATTAATGATTGTTTTTTTTTTAATTGAGGTGTGCAATAAAGAGTATTTGTATTGTATTGTATTAAACTCTGACTGTGAAGATTCTAAAACTAAGCGTGACTATTTGGTTTTTCATGGTTTCTGGCCGAGAGCACGCTCGCAAATGGTATATGTATATGGATTGTTTGCTTTTAATAATAATAATAAATAGTTTAGCAGCTTTATCAATAGCATGCTGGACTTTACAGCCACAGGAAAATATGCTCCGCACCTCCAATCTCCGACGGCGCACAGACCTCTTCTTCTCACTAGACTAGACTGTCGCTGCAACAATGCTTTAGCCAATGATGATACTTTTAACGAGCATGCTTAGTTATACAAATGTATATATATAGCTCATGTCAAGCAAGCTTATGAGCATTTTTATGTGCTAATTTTGACCATGCGCATTAGTACCTTACCTTTACGCACGCAATCGCCCCACAGCTCTCTATAGGTCGTGTTCCGGTCCTTAATCCTTATGCTCACGTTCCCAAGATCAACCGGCGTGAAACGTTAATATAGTTTTAAAACGAGATCAAATCGACCGCGTACTAGCTAAAGTGGTTTGGCGCCAATCTGTCTGGTAACAGCGGCGGATAAATTTCCCACAGCGAAGCTTCACTTGACACTCCCATACGAGGCAATTCAAATCGGACAGATTACGTTACCACGTTTTGTCGGCTCAGCTCAGAGCACGCATACTTCTTGTGTGTGACGCGAATAACAAAGACGCGGCATAATTTTGCGTTGGGGTCGGAAACTTCAGAAAAAGACAAATTATTAGACAGGAATATAAGTACTTAATGTCAGCACCATTCGAGGAATCGTTATATATGAGAATTACACAAACAAACGTGTTGTGTGTCATGAGTGAGCTAAAAAAAAAGAGCGATTGTTAAATAATTCGTTAGAGAGCTACTTCCAAAATAATCGGTAACTACTAGGTATAATTTTGTTGGTAAATATATTTGTTGTGGTTATTCTATTCTTGTCAGAAGCGAGATGATGATGGAATCCAGAAGAAATCGGTGGATCTGGATGTGATATGAATGCAATTAGTCTTTTTTTCTAAAGCAGCACGTTTATTTGTAGTTAAAAATCATTTCTGTGTTTGCAACTCTTGTAACAATTTTTTGTTGTGATGCAATAAGAACCGCGTCGCCAAGCGATCCGTGAAGGATTATATCATATCTACAGAGGAAAATAATGTTTTTTATTTAGGTATTTAGTTAGTAACCAGGTTTTGACCAGGTTTTGACCAGGCACTTATAACCTTGCAGAACTCCGACATTGTGCTTATGTTGGACAGCGGCTACGTGTCACAACACATGTCGCTAGAGGATCGGTTCACCGCTCAGGCTCCCCTAGTCAAATGCTATACCGAAGCAATTGCCAACGAGTGCCCGAAAGCGTTCCTTATAGTCTGCACCACGCCTATTGACTGCATGGTACCTATAATTGCTGAGGTATACTTGTTTCAACCCTTATAAAGTTGCTTTTGTAGCTCCGTAATAATAGAAGAATATTTTGACTTTTCCGATTTATCATCATTAGCCCTTTCAGATCGGAAATTCAGCATTGTACGGACGTAAAATTAAGTATATTGACACATGTTTTCGATATTAATATTAACTTGTGAATAACCCACCCGGTCTGGAAAGAGTTAAGATGTTCGGTAGTTAGTCAGTGGTAGTTTAGACCTGTAGATAGATTTAACAAAGATGCTGTACCGAAAAGAAGCCACTTCTGAAATGGATGATGGATATTGAGTAAGCAAATGATTATTTAAATTAATGCAATGCTTACTGAATTGCGTTCCAACTAGCAATCTCGAATGGTTTCGTAAATCTAAAATCAATACCGTGGCGATGTTGTGTAACTATGACGGACTGCGTGACAAAGATTCGCGTACCTATGTTATAGATATTTTTTGGTAAGTAGGTAAGCCTCCCGTAATTACCGAAACAACTATTTTAGCACTGTCACTTACAAAACATAGGCACTGTTACTAGCAGGTAAGGTATCCAAATTAGTAAAAAAATGTGTGTATTACGAAACAATAGAGTACCTACCTTGAGTACTTATGCTGACTGGACACACATATCTATAAACGCCTTTCTCCAAGTAGGTACTAATTAGAGTTCTATGGAGATATTTTACCATTATCTTTGTACAAATATTAGTGGTGTTGACAATTCTTACATGTAAAGATTTACATCAGTGTTGGTTGCACCAACTTACCGATCAACGATTCATGCTATAGAAACTTGTCCAACTTTCCATACAATCAGATGCTTAACGAACACCGCCTACGGTTACTGACAGTTTGGTGCAACCCACTCTTAGTCTGTCGATATAAAAAGGTTTGACATTCACTTACTAATGTAATATCGCATATGAGTATACTTGGAAAATGTCATGGCCTTCCAGTCAACGAAGAGGCCTCAAAAAGGTTGGAAAAGGTTACGCATCTTGCCAACGCAATTTCAGATTAATGAAGAATAATCAATAACATCTTCCATTCCCCTTTACCGGGAGAAATCTCATATTTATTATGATGAACCTTCGCCGTATGGTTTGCTTCTTACCAGCTTTTATTTACCTACTGCATTTTTTTCAATCCCTGTGTCTGAAATCATACCTAATTTCACTGACTTCCCGGAGTCCAATCAAGTTAAATAAAAATAACACATTGAAGTCAGGTAGCAGTGGTGTTAATAATGTAATATTTTGGTACTATGATGCTGGTTTGAAGATGAAGACAAACCATCGTGGCAGGGCTCATTAGGATTGTCTTCTAATTGATTATAATTTAAGACTGCGCAGACAAGTACGTAGGCCACACTGAAAGTTTTTAGAAAAACAAAAACTAAACTAACTAGCAAGTTATTTATTGTAATTTTGTTTCATGGACTATTTTATGATTACATCAATATATCGCTGAATTCGATGGAGCCTCCGAGAAAAATGCTTTGCTCATTCTTTCTTATGGCTCGGTTCTACGGCGTTTTTGAGCTTCGGACAAATTATGAGGTGCCCAACGAGTTGAGAGTATCCTAACAGCTAAATAAATACTCATGAACGATTTTCTGCACTTGACTCATAGTGATGCCTAAGGTTGCCTGCATCTGCTGATAGGTCACTCTCTTATCAGTCTCTATCATGAGCCGCCCAGCACTGATGTTTCCTTCAGTAATCGCCATAAAATGACGTCCCTCACGAAGATCATCAGTGTCATTGATGCGATGACATTTGACCCCGTTTAACTAGTTGTAAATAGTCTTGGGGGATGTAGCTTCATCATCAAAGGCCAATCGAAAAGTCTTTCATAACTATATTGTTGATATCAATACAATAGAAAGTCATAAAAAAAATATCGACCAAAATTTCTCACTTTAAATTCATCTTAACGTGAAACAAACAATTTTCAATTTGACGCTAAATGACAAAAACAAACGACAGACGAATGAAATATACACCATAATGTTGACAAAGAGTTCCACTTCAAAACGGCATTTTTAGTTTTTTAATGTATGGTTTCTAAGTAACCATTTCTAAAAACTTTCAGTGTGGCCTACGTACAATCGGCAGTAAAAGCTTAGCTTTAAAGTGTCATTTTTATCAAGTAAGACTTCAAACCATAGATTCCCTAAGCGTATTTTTTTAACTACCAGAAATGTGCAAGATCATACCAGTTAATCTCTACATATAGTCAACAAAACCGACGTCTCTGAATGCTGACGATTCTGATTACAGACACCGAAAAATACTGTTTACTTGTACTTATAGTGAGTTAGTTGGTTGGAATCCCAGGGCAATAATATTTTTACGGCCTGGTACTAGAATGCTTAGTTTATGAGCGCAGATACGAGCCGTAAAAAATCTAATATGCATGCTTTCTCTGCCTATTATCTGGTCCATTTTGCTACTATTCGTTAGCGAATAAAAGATACGTATATTCTTTCTATAGACCTAAGGACTTACATTCTAAATAAAATTAATCCTACTTAATATTCCTAATCGGATCTTATTTACTTACGTCAAAGAAAAAAATAGGTACCTACTCACTTTACCATTGTTTGTCACAATTATATATATATATATATATATATATTATTATTTATTCAGAAAATTATATGTTTGCGTGAAAGAGATAGACGGTAACTGAGTCATGCTACGGTTTTACTGCCCAGAATTTTCGGTGCCCAAACTTTTTATAAACAGTTGCAATAAAATAAACATGAATGTAGTACCTTTAGGGAACCAAAACATGATGTTTGTAATTCAGATTAGTCTTAGTGTTTCACCAGTGCCTTGGTAGGTTATTTTCTATACGCAGGTTATTTTCAATTTTGTCTGAGTAACTAAGCAAGAGCTGACGTTATAACTCGCAACGGAATATATAGTACCAATTCCCGACCAAGTTGAGGTGAGTACGATAACATAAATCATTAAGGAAAAGGAAAATGGGATAAAATCGCGCAGAGGGTTCCCTTTTTATTGCGAAACAAACGCAATCACTAGATGATAAATATTTTACGCACCCAGCGGGCCGCATATAATTTCAATTTGGATTCTGCGAGTTTGATCAGAACTAAGTATCATGTTTGGAGGAAAGTAAATATTGGTTTACTATTGTTTTGCAGACAAACGTTTCAATTGAATTTTTACGCAGAATTTGCGAAGGTCGCAGTTCTAACCTAACCTAAGCTACTATTCTGATAGACCTAATTGTTTCTACAGAATGACCTTTTAGCTGTGCCTATAAAGTTCGAAATACATTCTATGAATCGTTTTTCGAGCAAATAGGGGATTCCTTACTTATTAATGGTCTCATTCCCTCGCCGTTCGTCCATGAGCCCAATCCCTCGATGCCATGCATTCACAATAGGGATTTATCTCGATTGGGTCTCAAGGGTTTTCTCTGGGCACTCTAGCTTACATTGAAGTGAAATATGGAGCTAGGAAAAAGTACATAAGTAGCACAGGGCTATACTGATTAAATTTTTCTTGTGAAATTAATGGATATGACCCTTGTATAATTTTATATAACCCAATAAGTTTCTGTTTCTATTTACTACTCAACATTAATGGAAACACAATAGGTACTAAAGCCAGTACCGATGGATAATGTCAAACATTTACCACTACCACACAACCCTCCTCTACTCTTATTCAAGGAATAAATAAATAAATTGGAGAAGTTAGTCCCTTTCAATTGATATAATGTTATGTACCTACTCCGGTTGATGTTCGTGCAAACAGATCGATGACACTCACCGGTAGATAACGCGGACCTCGAAAATCCATGACCATCCGTAACACATTTTCAGAGGCATCGCCCTTTTTATGACGTGATCGGAAGCATGTTTTACGTAATTCTTGTATAAGATCATGATTTTGAAAGTAGTTGTTTAAGTTGCGTATATGAGTAGTAAACATTTTGATAGTTTAGAATTATGCGTACAACAATCAAATAAATTTTAGCAGAATCACGAATCAATAACGTCTCATCTCAACACGACTCAGTTGTAAAAGGTACAAAGGCGTACTCAGAATTTTGTGACCTGGTTTTTATACAGCTATTTTTTTTAGACTGTATATAATTTAGAAGTAGGTAGTTAGTACCTAAAATGAACCAACTTCAACAACATTTTGGTCGTTTTCTTGTTCTGGTTTAGGCCTACAAGGACGTTTCCTTTCAATCTTTCTTCAGAATTCTAACAAATAATCGTAATTACAGACACTAAAAACCTCCGGATGGTACGACCCGGCGAAAGTGTTGGGTTCTCTAGCCGTGCCCGAGATGCGGGCCAGCACCCTAGCCGCGCACTTTCTTGGGTTAGAGCCCCGATACACCAGGGTACAGTGCGTCGGAGGCACAGAAGGAGCTACTCTAGTACCGTTGTTTTCTAGGGCGGTTGACTATCATGAGTTTTGCGAGGTATCTATGTTTTCCAAGTCTTTACTCAGCTAGTTTATGTTCACTTAATCCAAGTTGAAATAGTTAATTGTAATCCCAAACTTCCACCTCCCATTTCACATCCTCGGGAGATGTTTTTAATGGTTGCCGGGACAAAGACAATCCAAGGAGAGTGCAATCGGTCATTACCTATCGCAAAAACTTTGTTGACCACTTGTGAGTTTATAGTTTAGTCGTAGTGGTCGATCCTCATCAATTTCCGTCCCATTCCCTAAAATCCACCAATTCTTCTCAGAAAACTGCAGAACACATGACGAAATGTGTGCGCTCGGCACCCAGAGACGTCCTGCGCTGTGACGAATTCTGCATGAGGTCGTCTGAACTGAGCGAGGCGCATGCGCTCACGGGGCTGGTCTCTAAGGTTGCCCACGCGCTGCTATGCAGCGACATACCCAGGGTGACGGGGTTCGTTGAGACGGATCAGAGCCAAATTGTGTCTCCAGCTAAGTAAGTCGCGTTTGAGTTCTTATTTATGCCATACCAAGTAACATTAGCCTGCAATCTGGGATCTTGACATTCTGATCCATCCTTATACTTGTTTGGTCAAAGTTTAATGCAAATGATAGATATGCATTTTCAGTTCAACAATTAAAATTCTTTTAATACAAAACACATTTTGATAATTATATGCCTTTTGTGAATGCTATGTGTTATCATCAGTTCTCTCGCTTTTCTTTCCAACATCAAATTTCTCTAATGCAAAAACCAGTGTTCAATTTCATAATTATTTCCTGGTAGGTAACTGGTTGCCCATCTATTTATTGTGTGTTAGTTTGTGAACGGAAGAATACATGAAGCCATTCCTCTGCCACCAGATTCATCGCCAACCCTGTAGAAATCGGAGGCAGTGGTATCATAAGATCCTTGGGCTTGCAAAAACTCGCAGAACGAGAGACATTTTACACTAACTTGGCTTTGGAAGAACTGCTTAGAAGAAACGAGATGGTAGAGAGCTGGTGGTCCAAATACTGTAACTGGCCCAGGGCCGACGCGTGTAAGAAGGACTTCTTCTATCCGAGAGACGATGACTATGCCTATCTATCCCATTGCTGAGTTTGTGGCTCATGAAATTTTGTGATTAATTTTTGCAACGTCTTCGCTAAGGACAAAATTTATCGTGTTTTGTTAGGAAATAAATTATTTAAATGTTTGAGTGAAATATAACAAACTCTGTTGGTGTTGGATATTTAAATTAAATGTGAATGATAAGTTTTCAGCTTCGTTTCTCATTTTGTAAGTATTGTTGTCCTAGTATGTAGTCTACGTTGGACACTGAACTAGCCCTAAATACTAAACTAAACTAAAAATATGCGCCATGGCAGGAATACGGATGGCCGTGGGTACACCTAGACCCAGGGCCCGCCGCGTACTTCGCCAGCACTTCTGACTTGCCGCATACTATAAAATATACACTCGTGAAACTCGTGGTGCAGCAACGACGGACGAGCGGACTAGCAGCTTTTTATCTCTATATGTAACAAGTAGAAAATCGCCCCTAGACTCGAGCCGCACCGGGCCCACGATTGTCGCTTATCGACCTTATAGAGCAGGAACAGAATTGGAAAAGGCGTCTCTAAAAAATGCAAGCGGCAAATCATGTAACAGTTGGGGTGACAACGTTATCAGAGGGTTTGGACCCTGCAGAATACGGATCTGCCTGTCGCCATCTCGAAATTTGAGCCGGAAGTACGGTATACCGGAAAAGGTGCAGCTCATACAAAAAAATTCGTAGTACATTTAGTAAATCGATGCTCTGGTACTTTAAAAGAGGTCCGATTGATATGGTTTTTTGGTATGTTGTAAAGGATAATATTAGCCATGGTAACTTAAAATTTTTGGCCCTCCAGCGCCATAACTTTGGCCGCCATCTTGGAAATAGTGTCACTTTTTTCAGTTTTTTGCTTATACTGTCATCAAGGTTCATTCGAGTGCTAAACATAGTTCTGCAATATTGTAGAAAAAACTTTTGGGTACAAAGATTTTTTCCATGACCCCTAGGGACGAAGATATGACAGGACATATCATTAAAAATTGCCACTTTTTTCTAGTTTTCCTCTCATATCTACATTTTAAGTGCATTTTAGCGCTAACTATAGTTCGGAAATATTGTAGATCACAAAATTAGCTACAACTTTTGTGTTGAAATATTTTTTTCACGACCATTAGGAAAGAAGATATGAAGTCATCTATGGAGTACAACCGTCGAAATTTGCTACTTTTCCAGTTTTCTTCCCATATTTACGTTTGAGTGCAATGAATCGCAATCTGTAGGGGATCTATGATGGTCGAGTGATAGCGTGATAGACGACAAGATAAAGCATCTGTCACTTTCCGATTTATACCACTTCCATCCCTCAGAAGACAAAATCGTCTATTTCCACGATACCTAGAAGATCGTAGGTACTTTAAATTTGCATATAATTTTGTCTTCTGTAATATTGCTGACCGAGAAATGCACTAAAACGCAAATATGGGAAGAAAACTGGAAAAAGTAGTAAATATCGACGGCAGTACCCGAGTACCCCATAGATCACATCGTACCTTCTTTCCTGATGATCGTGGAAATAATATTTCAATACAAAAGTTGTAGAAAATTTTGTAATCTACAATATTGCCGAACTATAATTAGCGCTAAAATGCACTTTAAACGTAAGCATGAGAGGAAAACTAGAAAAAAGTGGCAATTTATAATGATATCTCCTGTCATATCTTCGTCCCTAGGAGTCATGGAAAAAATCTTTGTAGCCAAAAGTTTTAGGAAATTTTGTGTTATACAACATTGCCAAACCATGTTTAGCACGAAAATGAACTATAACGACAGTACAAGGTACAAGCAAAAACCTGAATAAAGTGACAGATTTTCCAAGATGGTGGAGAAAGACGTGGAGCTGGAGTGTCAAAAATTTCGGGATACGATGACAAATATTGTTCTTTACGGCATGTCAAAAATCCATAACAATTGGACCATAGTTAGAGTACCGGAACATTGTTCCGGGAACAACGATTTACCAAATGTACAACGAAAAAATTTGTATGGGCTGCACCTTTTCCGATATAACATGCTTCCGGCTCAAATTTGGGGATGGAGACAGGCAGATCCGTATTCTGCAGGGTCTAAACCCTCTGATAACGTTGTCACCCCAACTGTTACACGATTTGCTTCTTGCATTCTACTTCTTCAAAAATGGGCCTACTCTATTATTTCATCCTCATTATCTTAAAAGCTGGGCCCTTTCAGGTGCAGCCTAATGCAGTTCTCTCCGTCTTTGCCGTTCCGAGGCCAGCTTCTTGATGTTCTGATACGACACGACCTTCTCTTTTATCGGGTTTATATAACTTTTTCTCTGGTTCCTCTTCCTCTTTTCCCATGAATGTTCATCAATTTTATAATGTTTCTGTTAAAGTTTTCGTTCAGGCGCTATCTTATTTAAAGACGTAATAACTGAAACCTCTCTCACTCAGCTACCTCGCCATCGATGTCCTTCTCAATAAGGACGGAATCTGCCATCGGTTCGACTTTCCTAGCCACATGAGTGACTTAGAAGTGAATCTACTGGAGCTCGCCATGCAGAGCATCGTGGCCAACGTGAACACTGGCGCTTCCTGGCATTCCCAAATCCATGCTGCAGAACTACTGCGTGGCAAAATGGGCATGATGAAAAACGCTTTTCACAGTAGGAAGTATGACAAATTGGAAAACTGCCGCGCTCACCTTGTCTAATCCGTTGATTTTGTAACCAAACTCCTGAAATAGCCAGAATTACCACAATTTCCTTTTGTTACACAGGCAGCTGGAAGAATAATTTCCGTATGGAATAAAATATAAATGACATGTCCGTTAGATTGGATAGGCAATTCTGGCTGTGAGGTATTTCATGTAATTTGATAAGTTTGCTGTCTGTGAAATGTAACAAAAAAGAGAAAAATGTAACGCAAAATAAAAAAATCGGAAACGATTGTAAATATTTTACTAGCGTCTTTGATTTGTTTAATATCACATTATAAATTGGCACTAACATCACACATTTAACAACTTATTTGTAAATTTCTAATTACCTACATATTTAAATTGCCGCCACAGTAGATTCTGAAAGTTGTGCCTCACACGTTGCTCACACGCCAAAGCCATCGTAGCAAAATACTGAAAATGAACCTTACGTAGCTTGCATCGTCTTAATCAACTCGATATGAGGGCCAATTTTTTTGGCGTTGTAATTTTTTTTATTGTTAGAATTGCATGAAAATTGGTAGTTTGGAAGAGCTCCTGATTCTGTACAAGTAAAAAAATGAGAATATGGCGTCTAAAAATTTTCATCCACTGATGTTACGAAAATCCCATACGTTTTGTCACTCAATGGAAAAAAAATGTGGGACACTGTAGGAAATCGTGCACATATTGTTCAGAATCAGGAGCTCTTCCAACCTACCAATTTTATTGCAACTAAAAAAACTACAACGCCAAAAAAATTGGCCCATGAAGTCATTGGCGTGTGGGGCACCTAATGTCCTCACTTTATATAAAGTCAATGGTGGTGAAATGGTTAATAATTAAAATAATTATAACTGATCGCCACTGAAATATTTTCAGTTAACATTGCAGTGACAAATTTGCGATAATCTTCTTGTGAAAAATACGTTATTGTGGTTTCAATTACACATGGTTGCAGTTTCTTGAACGGGTTTTATGGCCCGTTTCTTGCGAACGGCGGACTCTGGTTAGTCTCTAGATACATTTTACCGCTGAGGCTGAAAACAAATGAATATCGGTTATGCAGGTTTATGGTACACAATAAAAAATACCATTATTATTCATATCCTTCGAGGAAAAGTGCATTCTCTATTTTAAGAAGCTTAGGCTATTCAATATACATTTAGTAAAATACACACTTTATTTCACCGCCAACTTTGCCATGAACTGGAATTCTCTCTAGAGAGAGATGATTTTTAAATCATGATATGCTATCAGAAAATATTGTTACATATTTTTTCGAGATATAGTTACCTAAATTCATATTAAAAAACTGATTTTCACTGCAAAAATACTAATTGCACATGAAAACCATAACTGATGATGTGCAATTAGTATTTTAACTGTGCAAATAAGCAGTTTTAAGTAGTTAGGGGTTTTTAAAAATTAGCCATTTTTTTCTACATTTTATCTCCTGTCTATTTCTAAGAACAAAACTCAAGGAATAGAATTCAACGCTCCGATTACTTAAGCATAGCACCATGTATTAAACTGATAATATTAAATCCTCAATAGCTCAGTACCTTCTTAAGTCTAATACACCATTACACAGTTTCCAAGTTTCGAGATCGATTAACCGCCTAGTCAGACCAATACCGTAAATCTTGGGCCCGTACTTCCACGCACGCGTTTGAAGAGCACGTTCGGGTATTTCGCTCTTATGGGTGAATAGCCACCAGAGATAGGAACGGTTGCTTGTGAGTTCCCAAATATATATATATATATATATATGAAATCACAGCTTCGCACATCTCTGGCGGATGTTCACTCTAAATCGGCTATACATATAATCTATCACCAATAACTCTCTCGCACCCGCTCACTCATATCTATAATGTGTAAAGCTGGGACACAACTTACAAATCAATACCTATTGGAGTTTAGGAGCGGTTTGCTCTGATGTTATCGCCTTTGGACCTACTTGAGGTGATCATAATGGTATATTAGTTGCAACCATGGCATCTACGAACATGAAGGGGCCCTAACTACTAAGAAACACGATTCCAGATTGTTCTAATCAATTAACAGTCCTGTCAGACTAAACCCGTAAATACTGAGTCGGTCCCGTTCGTCCACGCACTCCCGTTTATGTCGAGCACGTCTCGTTATTGCACTCCTAAATCGGCCCTGAATCCACAGCGGGATTCATGAGCGCTACGTGACGCGTGACTCGTAAAGCCAGCGTTACCAGTTTAATCAGACGTTTTGATTGCGATCGAAGATGAATTATGTATTTTTAACCTAAGCTCGCCACATAACCTGAGCTGCCTGTCTGCGGCGTCTCGACTTTGCGAGATAATGCTCATGGCTTAGCAGGTTTCTATTTTTTCATTGGAGTTTTATGAAGACCTAAGATCCCTATGAGAACCTATCACTGCAATATCACATATTCTCCATCTTTAAACCTATTACAATTGCTAAAACTACCTACCCCTTTTGGGAACACAGGCTGAGTTTATGTATGTATGTGTATGTTTTATGAAGAATTTTGAGTGTGTGCTACGTGATCGTAATTCTAATTAACGGATGGGTTTTAAAGGCAATGTAATCCTTCCGTAAATTTACTACTTTAGACAAGTAATTTCTAAATCCTTAGCGGTGGCACGTTGGTCGGGCTCCGAAGCCCCTCGTACACATACACATCCACGCGGACGCTGTACCTACAGCCGCTGCGGGCCCTCCACTATATCGGCACAAGGTCAATGGAAACCTTCTTCGTATACTTATGCACCAGGCGCTAAGTTTCTTAACCATCGGCATTCAATTTGACGAACAAACGTCGTAGTCCAGCAAATATTGGATTAATACTCTACAGTGAACGTGTTAGGTACTCACGGTGGTCGGGCACCGAATCCCATATACCCAGCTACTCGGAAACTGCACAACCGCCGCGGGCCCTTCCACTGTCGGCACAGCGTCGCCGGGAATCCACCTGGGTTCAGCACAGACTCCGCATACAGTCGCCAGGCACGGTTGTGGCTGCAGCCGTCTGGAAATTGAAAGAAATTCAACCATCATGGACCGCACCGAGAACTTGCATGCGATTTTTGATTTCATCGGGAGGTTTGATCGCCCTGGTTTCCTCGGTAGTCCGCCCGCAGCCCGCGATGTAATAAAAATTGGATACAAGTTTTTTTGTCACTGTGTTTACGCTGCGTTAGAGTATTTTGAGCAGCGATGTAGCCCATCATTTAATTGTGCAGTTTACAAACTTGGCAATTAGAAACAATTTGATTTTTTTACTACGATGATGGTAAGCGCGTTACCGTAGCTTGTACTGCATCTAAATTTTGAATGGTTTTGTTTCAGAACCATTATTGAAATATTTATCGGTATTCTCTTCATTCAAATCTATACAATTCGGGTACCTCATAGTGGGGCAGGTTGCTAGAACAAATGGTCGTAAATGTGGATACCTACGCTAGACAACAGCACCAATTTTTTTTCAGGGTCTAGTTAGGTCCATAGCTTTATGTTTTTGATAGGAACCAGCTCCTCCGTCGGCCAATTTGGTGCTTTTGTCCAGCGTGTCCACATTATCACGTGAAATGGCCTCACTATCACATCTTCGTCTAAATTGTTTCACTTTTATAGCTTATTGATTGCATATTTGTATTTGAAATCGACTTATCCATTTCAGCACAATTACGTAAATACAATTTTAGAATATCATAACAAAAGTTCGCAAACTGCGTACATGCGGCATTACATATAGTAAAATTATTTTTTGTCAAAAACGTGATTTATCACGAGTGTTTTACATGAAAGTTTTTACACTGGTTATTTATTACGATTGGTTACGTTAGAATGGATATTTAAACTCCAACTTGTGGTTACGAAAGTTCCGTAAAATGCTTCCATTTGCGGCGGATTAAAGTGAATTCCAATTTGATTCCACATTCTACTTCGATCCCGGCAAATTTAATTAAATGCCTTTTCGATACATTTGTCATCGGCGCCGATGATTGAATTTTGCGAGGTATTTTGGTCGTTAATTAAAACTATGAAACTGATATGAAATTTAATGTTCGATTAGTTTTATGACTTTCAATTTATAGTTTAATTTACTATTTATCACGCAAGGAGCCGCTGTAGTAGAGTATGCAAGCACTCGACTTTCGAATCCCTGCTTGTACCTACCACTGTATTAAAATGAAACTAAAGTACCTAGGAAATATCATGTGATACTTAACAGTAGCTTTTCAGTGAAACTAGTGAAAGAAAGGATCGTCAAAAAACTAGCCTAATGCCAGAAAGGTCTAGTATTCTCACAGGGTTGGAAGGTCAGAACTAAGTGCTTACGCCTAATCTATGGGTTTAGATGTCAAAGCAAAGCCAGAGCTTTTGGATAAAACCGGGTAAACTTACGCTTGGAGTTATTCAGCAGTTAAGATATTTCTGTTATTGACTGTACCCACAGAGCATCACATACCTATCATAAACTATTACCTATCTTAGGCATTAGGTACCCCAATATCATTAGCTTATTCGAAACCTACTAACATTTGCGGTATGGTCTTATCGCCGGAACGATACCTAATACGTTCGCTATTGACATTTTGAGTTGACGATCAATGCTTGGCATCAAGCCAACAAGTTCTAACGCAAGATATCGACATCTACCTGACAGTCTTTCATTAAAAATAAGGTTCAATCCACTTCAGGTTTGCTAGGTAAATCGTTTACAAAATTCATTCGATATTTTCAACTCGAATACCTAATGTTTTATTTTGTTTGCGATTGGGTTAGTTAAGACAGACACTGTGTTGTGCAGCACCTAATAGGAAGTTCTTTCATTTCATCGCAGTCGCATATATGGTCTAAATTCAATGTGAGCAGTCATTATCCGGATGAAATGTGCGTTGTTGACTGCCACTTAGAGCATCTAGTAGGTGGTTACCTGAGTGCGCGACTGGCATCTGTTTGACACCTACATTGTTCCAGGCCAAATATACGGTATGTAGTTTTAAGCCAAATAGAGCAGAGAGTTATATATCCCAGGGACTGGGTTTCTCTTCTGTGCAATTTCGGGATAATCTCTCCAACTCTTAAACAAGAGCATCTTGTAAGATTAATCCTTTGTCTTTGAGTACACCAACAGTTAGTCAGACACAATAATACATTCGTTAGAATGTAGGCTGATATATTTCAAGTCGATATCAAAGGTCAGTTTCTGAAATGGCTATGCAGCTTTGCTGCGAGGATGTTTGATGTTTTCCTTTTCGTTTCCACCAGTGCTATGCTATGTTGACTAAGTTAATGAATATGATTAGTGAATATGAAAACATCCATAGCAACCTCTACTAAATTCGATAGTTAGTAGTTATATCCTGTGAGATTATAACTGACGGTTAGGTTAGGTTAGTCTGTTGGATTTATTTTTATACAACGACGGTGGCAAACATACCTACGGTCCATCTGATGGAAAGCGGACACCGCAGCCTATAGACGCTCGCAACACCAAAGAAGTCACGTGCGTGTTGCCGACTTGTTATAAAATATGAGGGTTCACTATGTTTACAGCAGAAGGGACAAATTTAGGTCCATCGCTCTCAACACAGTGCATCCTCGGGAGCTCTGGCAACCTTGCTCACATATACAACACTATACATACGAAAACAAAATTGACCCACCCCATCGAGTGGGGTATCGATGAATAGAGCTCATTGAGTGCATAATCAAAGTATTTTTTGTTTTTAAAAATATTGAAAAGCAAATTAATTAATAGCCACTTAAATTTTCATATAATTTTACATCCCCCTTTAAAATCTCATTTAATATTAATCCTAGCGACAAAGTGTATAGAACCTTTTATGTAGATCATTTTATTTAGATTACTTATGCCTAAGAATGTTTTTCCCTATGGGTCACCGTTTATGAGTTTTTCATGAAAAACCGAAAAATGATACATTCAACCCCCCAGGGGGTGGCGGATGGTTACCGGGCTAAATTAAGAGGAGGGGTAGGGCAAGCTCTCTCCATACAAACTTTGTGCAGGATTTACTTCGTTTGTGTTTGCATTAAAGTTATGATTTTTGGTCAGTATGCTTATTTTTCTGATAGCTATTTCGTGATGTAATTTTTATTATTATTATTTTTTTCTTTAATTTGAATTTTTTTGAAATATTTGAAAATTTTCACATCACGATCTTCGCATATCTAATATTTACAACCAAAAAAAATATTATATTTGTTAGTGCCAAAACCGACGAATAAAACGTGCACAAAGTTTGTATGGGGAAGGCCTTGCCCTACCCTGCGCCTTAACTTAGATTTACGTATGTTACATCTGTGCCAATGCCAAGTGAATTCATCCGATACCAAAATGTGGACCTCATGACACTACTTCCCCTATGTGCCTAGGCGACTTTAACTTACCTTTCCAAATTGGCTATTATTTTGTTAATCTTGATTTATGGCTAACTTTACTTAAATGACAACACGACTTGACCGTTTTTTATAATGATATTGTTCTATTACATCACATTTCAATTACCATGGTTCATTTGTGAAGAGGGAATGGCAAATAAAGTACCTCACCTCACCCCAGAGTTAAGCCTGGCCGAAATGCGGACCTACGCAATGTCGCGCTTAACTTCTTTATTAAGTTTACTTCGAAGATACTCGTAAAATGCTAACCTGGTTTAATAGAGTACGTATTTAGGCACCTTAGATTGGATTGTATCAATAAAGTTTGTGTTGTTTGCGTTGCGTCGTCCTGTTATGTGTCTTGCGGTATATGTAAGATAATGTATGCCACTGAAATATGTAAATCATTTTTGCACAGTGCTTAAAATATGTGCGCACGCGGACTCATTTGTATTTATGAATGTTTAATGATCTTATCGTACTGCAGATGTTATGTGGATACTAGCTGTTTTTGTGAGCGGCGTCGTAAGCTTAATTAAGCATGTTACGGGTAGCTATGTTGAAAGCCTCACGGGTTAACCTCTGCGAAGCAAAAAATTCAGGATAACCTACTTTTAGCCAGTGTAGAAAAATAGCGGCATATCGGTTTCATCGCAATATACAATAGACAGCAGCTACTAAGCTTCTTACATACGCGTAAATTTCATACCGAAAAACAAAGAGCCTAAATTAGTCCGTTTTCGGTATGAAATGTTTGTATTTAAGGCACAAAGGACTTTCAGTCATATTTTAGTAAGATCATTTGGTATTTTTAGACATTTTGACACTACACCGTTTTGGAGCCATGTAATATACATACGTCCCGCCAGATATGGCATCCGATCTGTGCCGTAGCTAATTGACGCTTGTCAATCCAAGAATTTCGGAAGCGCAATCTGTGCACTCCTTATTCTAAATAACTTGATCACATTACGCCCCCTAAAACGGATTATTTGCACTCAGCATGTAGCGCTTATTTTACGTTTAATCGATCACCATTTTAAGTCTCCCATAAAATAAATATAAAACTAATGCTGGAAACCCGACATCAACGAGATAACCCTCACCTCGTTACTAACCTGCTATAGTCTGACATAATAATAGCATTTTAAACGACAATAATTTGGGCGATCCCGCCTGCGTCCTTGCCGCCCCTAACTGCTATTCACAATATGTTTCTCCCCGCCTCACCGTTCAACCCCAGCATGCTTTGTAATGGGATCCATACAAACAACGGGTAAGTAGTTGTAGGTCTGACTTATACTGGTTCGCTTGAGGTGAGGCGGGGAGGGTTGTGAATCAGCCCAGCATCCCAGTTGTGACGTAACGCATCGATCGCCAGAAAATGCGGTTATTGCTGTTGCAGCATTTTAGAGTAAACGCGAGTTTTAAGTTTAATTTCGACGATGGTACGTTTAATTTGGGGATAACATTGGAACTTTTAATCATTATTGTTTAAGCAAACGACGGCATATTGGTATACAGATGGCATATAATACAGGACTTTTCCTGGATAATCCTCTCAGCTTTAGTGTAGGAAAGTTCAAGAACTTTCCCGTTTTTCCACACAGAAATATAATATTTAAATATCTTATTCTGTAATGTTAATTAAGAGATTTATAGTAAGTATTCATTGTGAATTACTAAATAAGAAAATCTGATGAAAAACATTTCGATGGTTCTTGTTAGGTAATGGTTGCAGGACTTGCAGGCCCCTAGAGTACAAAGTTTAATAACTGTAGTTTTATCTTGGAAAACTTTTAAATTAATAGAAGTACAGAAATTGAGTAAATTAGAAAACTTGAACAATTACTTTGTTTAATATTTTTAAGCGATAATTTTTAATAAAGTGTTACAGCGTGTCGCTGGTGAGATCACCGTTGTCCCATTGTATTCAGTTTTAAAATACTCACACATGAATCCCGTTTGCCTATTCCTTATAAGCTGGTCGACCCAGCAGCCCGGCTGCACCCACTGCCCAACGTTGGGATAAAAGTCCACGTCCCCTATGGGTAGTGGGAACCCGAACACTCCAGGGTTGGTATGGAGGACATCGACGAATGCCGCATCACCTTTCGCTAAATGGCCGTCGCTGGTCGTGAGACCATAGCCGGGATAGGCGGGATCTAAGCCTGGAAAGTAAATAGTTTATGGTATTTTTTGGGTCGGATATCGGTAGAGGCACACCCTCCACAAGGCGGACTGATGTCCTGGTAAAGGTCGCAGGAGTCCGCTCGATGCGGGATGCACAGGACTGGCGATTGTGGCACTATTTTTGGGAAGGATTATGCCAGCAGTGGACGTGTTTCGGTTGATATGATGACGATGAGTTTAAGGCATCTTACCAGTGATCCTGCTGAGCAGCAGCCCCCGTCTCCTCAGCTCCTTCCCTCCGAAGCCCGCCGCCTCCACGTCGAGCGAGAACCCGATGACGTGCAATGTGTCCCTTTAGGAGTTGCCCGAAATCTGTCAGCTAATTGGTTTTATGTACCTTTCCAAGTGTCCCGAAGCCATTTTACCAGTGATCCTGCCGAGCAGCAGCCCCCGTCTCCTCAGCTCCTTCCCTCCGAAGCCCGCCGCCTTCGCGCCGAACGAGAACCCGAAGACGTGCAATGTGTCGCATTAGGAGTTGCACGAAATCTGTCAGCTAATTAGTTTTATGTACCTTTCCAAAGTGTCCTCAAGCCATCTTACCAGTGATCCTACCGAGCAGCAGCCCCCTCCTCCTCAGCTCCTTCCCTCCGAAACCCGCCGCTTCCGCGCCGAGCGAGAACCCGATGACGTGCAGCGATGCCGCGCGCACGCCGACTCGCTGCAAGAACTGCACGAAGTCCGCCAACCGGGCACCCATGTAGCGTGTGTTGCGGACTGCTGTTATGTACCTTGAAAAATATACGGTGTTCGAACTATCTAGGCAAACAGTTGAATACTGCAACTGGACTGCAAGATAGCACTAGTACTGTACGAGTCTAGGGCTGTTTTAATTTTTAATTAAGTACCTCTATTACAGTAGAATCCGGATACAGCGACAGCCAAGCAACCAGCGATATTACGTCGCACTAACCGGACTGATTTTCTTTGAAAATGTTTGGTATGAATCCTAACGTCGGTGATTTAGCAGTCGTTAAAAGCGGTCAAATGTTGTATGCGGAGTCGTTATAAGCGGATTCTACTTTACTTATCGTATTTATCATAGTAGGTAGCTAGGTACATAGATTATAATTTATTTTTAAGACTTAACCTTAATTAAGTGTTACTGTTTACAACAGAACAAGCACAACATAGCACTCAAACGGCTATTCCCGAATTACCTGACTGCATGTTGCGATAAATTCTAAACGCTCCATTAATTTTGGTGCTTTTGTCACGTTACTAAACATGAATATGTTTTGCCTGCCGCACATTTCAACTGCAGTGTTTACTTTACTATACACTGCAATGGTCTCAGTTTTGGAAGATGAGATGACGACCCTGCCTAGGTAACTCTTAAGATTAGGGATCTATCCCGGTTTAAAACAAAAGAGCAACAAAAGCACTGCCGTATTAGACTAATCAACTTATCAAGTTTGTGAGCAGCCTGCCCTAATTACTTGATGCGATTTCGTATAAACATACGTAGTTATATAACCTTAAATGTGTGGGTGCATAAATCTGTTGCAGAAGTTGGAATGTAGCCACGAAGTTATAAATGTGCAGCTTAAAACGATTCTGAAGAAAATAGGCGTGCGAGCTCCCTGCGCTCTATTTGTGAAAGCGAGGGTCTTTTACTTTTAAAAGCTTTTAATTAACTCCCATTACCATTTGCTAAAATGTTCGCGTAATGCTTGCGATGACGATTTGTATACGTATGTTTTTTCCGAATTCAATAGAGTTTTGATATGAACTTTATGCAAATGAATACTATTTTGTGACTGCGAGGATCTGCGACAGACAAACTTGGCGAAACTTTAAGGGAAATACTTACAAAATGATATTTCCAAAATACGTGCCAGAGGGCCCGCTTGCATTCAACCATTTTCATTAGTCGATAACGCCCGCATTCGGGATGCGGGAGATTCCATACGGGTTGGCCATTGTTGTAGTTGTGACACATACGAACACATAGGCAACGTGAACTCATAGCTCCTACGCTGAGGCACACATAGACAATGTGCGTGTATAGCTCAACACGGCTCACCTGCGCTCGTGAGATAAAAGTTAGGACCCGGAACACCGCGTGCGGGCGCTATGTGGCATATGCGTTTTGGAAACCTAACGCATCCCGAATAAGTACGGGCGTCAACGATCAGTGAAAATCGTTGTCAGCTAATGGCTTTCATTGTATTCTCTTGGACAAATTCAGCGGATTGATAGTAAAATGAAAACAGACAGCTAAACAAACATGCCCTATTGCTTGTAATGTTATGTTAGTTTAAATACAGAGCAATCGAAGTAATTAACTCACCATGGGAAGGCAACGAGCCGCGCCCAGTCAACCGACACGAAGTTGTAGTCTCCGGCAGACAGATATGCTGCAATTGATTATTTGAGAGTGTTTAATAATTATAAAGTCTAACCAAACATCAGAACAATGGTAACCAATGAATCTTCGGTTCAACTGCAATATTTCGAGTTATTTATGGCGTATGTACGTACGTAATTAAATTTAAAAAAAGTAAAAAAGGCACTAAAATAGGTTTTTTTATCCCAAGCTTCGGAACCACCCGTCATGGGTTAAAATAATTTTGTACAAGTATTTGCAGTGCAGATGGTATTTTTAAATCAAAATCACACAGTCTAAAAAATGCAACGCAACATGATTGGCGAGTCAAGCTGACAGGCTCAATTTAAATACCTAACAAGCTGACGAGTACAGAGACGGGAGTACCTAACGAATCGAGTAAAATTATTTATTCCTCACCAAATAGACTATTTTTAACCCCCGATCCGCAACACGAAAGAGGAGTTATAAATATCATATAGGTAAAAATGTAATCTACTATTTAAGTTTTTATTGACATTATCTTGTGTCTATGAATATTCATTTATTATGATTGATCTACTATTTTAGTATATTATTAGTAGATTGGAAAGTCTAACATTTTCAAATATTTAATAGTAGATTGTTTGACAAGGGTCTAAAGTAAGCCATATTACCACGAGATGGTTATTTTCCCGAACGTAGAGAGGGAAAATTGTTCGAGTGGTAATATGGCTTTTAGGCCCGAGTTATACACTCTACTTTTCACTTCGATTGCAAGAAAACACATAAACACAAATTATCCATCTTAAATGAATAATTTAACTCTTGGGGGGTGTATGTCTAATTTGACAGCATGTTTTTTTTTTCTAAGGCCAGCACCATATATGCGTCGCTATGCGTGTTTGCTTTGCGTAGGTATTCGCCTCCCTTTCTTTTGCTATAATAAAGAAAGAGATGCATCATGCGCTTTTTTTTTCTTTTAAGAGGAGTAATTGCTTTGACCATAGACACCGCTTAATCTTTAGAGAACTGAAAAACGTCTTTCCTGATTGGTCGATTTTAGTACAGCTGTGTTCTGGTTGGTTGATATTTTTACCAAATATGTTTTAATCTGTCAAATTACTTTTCTGTGATTGGTGGATTTAATCGGTGAAGTATTTTGATTGGTCAAATTAAAATGTTTTGTAAACCATAAATATGTATACATATTTTCCCTAGGGCTTAAATGTGCTACTTTAGCCCCGCTTCACAAGTCTAATATGACACACTTTTCGAGCATGAGAAGTGAAAAACACTTTGAATCAGCTACATTCCGGATTCCGGGCGTTCGCATTCGGTTTTCATAAGTAATTGATGGCGCTATTAACGCCATCGTCAGGCTAATGACGCGCTCGTAAAATAATATTGCTGCCCTAGCCCGTCCTGCGGCGTTAGCTGAAATAATTAGTAAATTAAAAATACATTGATAAAGATAGCACCAAAAATCATACGTCTTACATTAATTCACGGCTGTATTGCCAAAAGGGTGGGCTAAAACTATAATACTTTTCTAAATTGAAATGTTTACTCTGCCACTAGTCTTCAAGGACTCTTTAACATGCCTGAAATTACAAATACCTAATTACCTACAATGGTAGTATGTATTTATGGTCGTAAGTTTATGTGCGTTTCTTATGCAGTTATGCTTAATTTTCAATACAAATGTGAAGGTAACTAGGTACCGACAATAAAATAAGAATAACTAATTTATCAATAAACGTCGCTTAGTTCTAACTAACTAACTAACTGGGCTGGCACGACGACCCAAAATGAGTCTTGGCCTCCGACACAAGAGCACGCCACTTTGCTCGGTCCTGCGCAATTTCTCGCCAGCTTGCACCAGCTCCGAGCTCACGCAGGTCCGCTTCCACCACATCCCTCCAGCGATACTTGGGGCGACCCACAGGACGTCGTCCGGTCGGTCGGCCCAAGTATGCTCTTTTCACCTGTCGATCTTCTCCCATCCTCTCTAGGTGGCCAAGCCAGCGAAGACGATGTGCTTTGGATTCACCTATAATGTTTGGTTCGGCTACCAGCTCTTCTATTTCGGCATTTTTAAGGATCCTCCAACTCCCATCGTCTCTTTTAACTGGTCCCAGGATTTTTCGGAACACCTTACGTTCTAGTTCTAGAAAAGCAATTTTTCTATGGAAACAGGTATTCAATAAGGAAATAGCAACACTTAGGTAGCTTTATACAATATGCACTGACACACTCAAGTACTTATTTATATTTATGTTCCATTGTTGCGTTGAAATGCAAACACACATTACTACTACATATATTAGTATTAGAAACAATAATATTAGGTAATATTTCAAGCACATTAAGACAATAATGTGAGAGTGTAAGGGCCATTATTGAGCTTATGGTGTCGTAAATCGAGATGATATGTTGACTCTCGAAGAGCTCTAAGCTAATAACTACCCATGTTTCTAATGAGCTGCCCATTTGGCGGGGCGGAATGTGTTTTCGGTATTATGTGTGTTCGGTATTATGTGTGTTCGGTATTACTGAGGACAAACTGGATGTCACAGATTGACTTACTAGCCGGTATACCGACACGTCAGTATTTATTATATTTGGCACAGTAGTATTATATTAGATGGGTCATATTATCCTTCAAAACCAGACTCCTACTTGTCCCAGAAGACCCTAACTTGGAGATACCCGTGACAAGCGGAAAGTAGGCCGTCCCAGAAAAACTTGGCGGCGTTTTGTGGACCAAGTGTTGGGCTCTCTGAGGATGAAATTGCCAAATTGCCCAAGGATGAAGCAAATGGAGACAGTTGATTCGAGCTCCACAGTTTAAGTTAACGGGATAAAGAAGAAGAAAAAGAAGTATTATTGTGTGCGGAAATGAAACGATTCGTATGCATTACGCGAGTTTATTCTGCATTCGTATAAAACCAATGAAAAAATCATTTGTTTCATATGCAGGCTCCACTGCAACTGAAATCCTGAGCATTAGCGAGTTCTAGCACGGGTCTGTTTTATGTTAGTATTGAATTGGAATTTGTTTGACACCATTAAGGTGTCGAGAACTGGAACGTTTACCTTAAATGAATAAATATAAAATAGCCTTTATATCTAGTAGTTTCTCAAATATGTGCAAATTAAGATTCATTCTTGACCGTTATTTGCTAGTGTGGCCGTTTACGGTCAAAAAATGCCTCCTCCATCTCTTTTCACTATTTCTTATCCTTTGCCTTCCGTGGTCATGAAGCACCAGCTAATACCAGGAGGTCTCTAAAGACAGAGACGTCGCACCAACGGCGTCGCGACGTAAGTACATCCTCACGCGGCCTCCAGTGAATCACTTTCTCACTCCATCGCTCATCATTTGTTCTCGCCTCGTTCTCGTTAACTTAAAGGTACCTACATTCTAAATGTAGTACATACCATCTCGCAGTGTCGTAGTGCTTCGGCCAGTCGTAGACTCAGTGAAGCCCATCAGGTATATGACAGTCGGGTTGGACGCATTGAAGCGAGAGCGCCGCAGGGACCTTCTGTCGCCCACTGAGATCAGGTCGAATGTTGTGGGGTTGGATCTGTGTGTAAAATGTGACATTATCAGGCATGACATATTTATTTTTAGGTACTTTCTGACAAACTTTCAAGATATCGTTGTATGAAATCTAGGGTAGACTGAGATGAATACTAGTCCCCGGATTAGCCGGGTCGGATTAGTCCCGTAGGGCTACTACCAAAATAAACGGCCGAATTTAGCATTAGCATTTTAGTAGCTTGTCATATGAAAGAAGTTGCTATTCCCTTGTAATATAGACTTTTGACGTTTTCATATACCAAGTTACTTTTGATGTTGACTGTACCTATTGTTCACCTCTATTAATATGACCATAGAACACTTTCAATACCTACTTTCCACTGCAAATATTGGGTCATTGTCAAAGCATTCGCTTAGACACGTAACGTACGTTCTCTAATGCTTCTGAAAGACATTTGGCGACAAACGCCTTGATAAACTCACCTAGTGAACAACTTGTATTGTATATCCTGAAGGTCATCGTGGGGGCAGCAGTAGTCGCACACTCCCACCGGCGCGGCCATAAAACATATCTCCGAAACACCTATAATGGACACTCAGTCAAGGTCAATGCTTCTGAATCTTCAATTTGGGCATGTTAGATGCAATGTCAATAAATTACCACCGGCAAACCCAGATTAACCAATTTAACCAGGTCGAGGACCCCCTCCCAATACAATTCTCGGGCGCCTTTTCAACCGTTTTCGAAGATCATTAAGTAGCTCTTTTTTTCTTCTTCTTTTTTGGTTTTTTTCTTTTGTGCGCTCGCGGGGCCCCTACCTGATGTGCCCTGGGCCCCACGCTTAATGGTTAATTCAGCCCTGACCACCGGTTCAGCAAAATAAAACTTCCGTATTCATTCATATAATTATTACAGTAGGCACTATCGATATAATCCCAGTGTTAAAAAGAAACTTTCCATTATGTCTCATTTGACCTGATATCTACCAAATCTGGAGAACGGCGCCCTTTTTTGAATACAAAAAAATTAACATAACGGGCATAGTAAAGTTATTAGTATTTACAGATCCAGTAAAGTTTATTACTTTTATTAGTTACCACCAAAGGCGCGCGGTTCTAACTCGAAAGTAAAAGAACCACGTTTTACTGAGATTGAACGGTCAAAAACTTGTTGCGGATAATGGTTCTAAAAAGAAGACTTGGAAGCTAGGTAGGTAGGTGGGATATTTTTCTTTAAACGCAGACATACCTATAGATAAAGCCAGATACCTCGGACAGCCAGCACAACGCCGCATTTTTAGATTTACTTTAGTTCTAAATTAATTTTAGGCGCTCGGTTGTTTTATGCGTCAAACGCATGCGTTCCATATAAATACCTACGTTGCGTCAAACGCATTGCGTTGAATGGATTTAATGTGGAAACGCATGCGTTTGACGCATAAAACAACCGAGCGCCTTAGTTTACAGATTTTTTATCTATTTTAATGATTTGTTGTTGTTTGTTTTGTACTTATTTTGGTATTCTTAAGTCCCACTAAATCGTATAAAGTTTGCCTACACACATGAAACTCCATGCTTCAATTCATAAAACTCACCAATGAAAAAGGTCGTTAACTGACATGCGGACGAGCTCGGCAACATATTGCTCTATTCAGCCACTGGCCCCAACTCGTTCCTTCACTCGGAAAACATTAAAATTCATCTCGAAACACGGTGGTGCATTTTCTCGCGTAACGAACCCGTAGCCGGGAACTCTATAGGCACAATAGACGGGGCACAATGCTTCGGAACTCGTTAAAAAGTCCTGGAATTTTTAGATTAACCGTCACCGAGTTATTGGTTTATTTGCACGGGTCACTACAGAAAACTTTAGCTTCAAACCGTGCGTTTGACCTTAAACTTTACGTGCTGTTTTACTATTCCCCCTCTGGTCTAGC
This sequence comes from Cenopis cana, assembly GCA_951800055.1. Classification (NCBI taxonomy): domain Eukaryota; kingdom Metazoa; phylum Arthropoda; class Insecta; order Lepidoptera; family Tortricidae; genus Cenopis; species Cenopis cana. The sequence continues at coordinate 12,553,196 of OX637488.1, forward strand.
CGGAGGTAAATAAACGACTGATTAATTTTTTGATCTGAAACAATGCCGTGTCTCGAACGGTGACGCAAGCTGCGTAACAGTATCAATCGACGGAAATTTGGACTCGTGATTGCGTCCACAAAATTACGGTTGATGCATAGACCCTACAAGCCGTTACATTGGGCTTACGACAACGCTTATAGCAATTTTACGGCATTTTTACACAATACGATGCTGTAGCTTCAACGGATACCTGAAGAATAAAAATATCTGTAACAGGCGACATATACATATATATGTACCGAACACGTGTTTCGCCTCACCTATCAGTTTTCCTATTTCAAAGTTAACCACATTATTGATCCAGGCTCGCAAACTGAGTTAATTTAACGCGGTTGAAGTCTGAACCGAGACGTTATTAAATTAGCCACGTAAACGATATTGCAGCTCGGGCATTAGGCTGTCTCAGAAGAGTTTATGGCGGCAAAATAATCATTAGGTAAATTCCATCCCTAATTAATATTGGATGGTGATGGAGGCGGAACAATAATTTAAGGTGCGCGGACGAATCTCGTAAACAAAAAGGAAAATACAGCCTACAGGATGGTAAATCTCACCGATACTTATGAACTCTTCTCAAGTAACACAGGCATGCTGAATAAAGTTTGAGCAATACTTAGTACCTAATTCGCAAATGTGTACAGCTATAATCTCCATAACGTACCTATGAGTAAAGGCTATTTTAATAAATTGAATTATGTTTTCTTTAAGCTTAGAATAAGTTGAATTAAGTTAAGTATTATGCTAAAGCTACAGACTATAACGCGCTGCCGATACTTTGTTCATATGAGGATGAGTTGCATTGACAGAATACAACTCTCCCACTTTCAACACCGCGCATCCTCTCGGGAGCTCTGGTGACCTTAGGTACTTAATTGCCACCAATAAAACAACATCACATACCAACAGAGCAAATGGCGTTATTATATACTTACTAGGCTACGACGTGATTGAATGTAGGCACTTGTACCTACAGTAGTTTTACGTCAGAGTCGTCAACTGTTTTACTTGGTGGTAACATGACACAAAACTTTTTTTTTTTAATCTTTATTTATTTTGAAGCTTTCGTCAGTGTGACGATGTCAGCTCCATCAAGCCTCTATCTAATGACACAAAACTTAAATTCTATTGATTTTTAAGAGGAGTTAATACTATATTTAAATTTATCATATTATTATTGCTTTCACGTTATTTGTAATATTCTGGTTATTAGGGTCTCAGGGCCAGCATTGTATCTAACCATATTGTATGTTGTGGCGTAGGTATATACTCGTAATACGACAGTGGGATATTTTTTAATGTACCTAGTACCTAGTTTTACCATGTTAGAAGTTCTAGGTAGGTAAATGAGAAATAATAAAATAACATTAACATGTAGTTACAAGTTTATAGTACCTAGAAACCTAGAATTGCTGAGTACACCGCTTTACCGGCTAAACTGCATATAAACTGTAGCACAAAGCTGAGTAGTGGTGTATCTTTGTAGGTAGAGTCAAGTCAATTGAAATGGACTAATAAATGTAATGTTATTAATCATCCAACCAGTATATAATAAATAACATTATGTAATCAGTACAACATAATTTTAACGAAAATTACCATACCAAATTTTAACCTTGACACAATCTCAATTAGGTACGCCGACGCTTCAAGCTGACTAGGTATAATAAAAAACGAATTTTTATACATTTTGTTCCGGATAAAATAAGTAACGGCTTAAAAGTTTTCTACCTATATCAGTCTGTAGTTGGGCACAGCTATGAATTAGTCGGGCGGATCGCAAAATATGAATATTCTCTCCAACTATGCATAAATTCACTTTAAATTTGAAATCTTTTCAGTTTCTGCTGTAAATATAGTTTTAGTTAACAATGATAAAACTAAGGTGTATGCACACACACACATTTCCCAGAACATTATTAGAGATTAAATGTTAAATTAGACTTGTGGGGAAGAATGACGATACTGAGTCCAGTAGGTACCTGTCAGTTACTTAGAACCCAAATACTCCGGAGTTCTGTCGTCGAAGTTTCATCCAGTCCAATGGATCAATTGATGGATATAGTGGAATGGAAAATGCCTTTTGTCTGGCTCTACTTCTTGTGATTAAGATTATGTACTGTTTATTTTTATTGAGGTGTGCAATAAACAGTATTTGTATTTTATGGTGACCGCCTTCTGTGTGCAAGTACACATACTGTCTTTCCTGGTTATTGTCTCTATTTGCGGTCAACCCTCTTCTAGTACCTAATCCCTGTACTACATCAGACGTTTGTGTGTTGCCTTGCCACTGACAGTGTGGTATATACCTATGACCTATCACGTGGAAAAAAAGTAAACGTGTGAACCTACCAAATGTGTACTAAACCGTGGATAGACTACCTCATATATTATAGCTAAACATATTGATATAAAAATATGTTAGCTATGACAGTAATGGCCTTAAGTGCATCAATTTTGAGGATATAGCTCTGCTGCGACAATACTGGTTGCGGTAATAACAGTGACCTTCATTTGATTCTTATAGTTAGTAGGTAAGTACTTTAGCTATTTTCTCGCAGGTTATAGCTATAATCATCCAATCGGTCTTATAAAATGGACTTTTAATAGAGTATATGTTAGTAATTTTACGCAAATAAGCACTGGCCCATAAGTGCAGTGTTTACCTACTTATGTTATTGTACGTAGGTAGGTACAATGAAGTACACATAGTTATATCTACAAAGCTATCCTTGATCATGAATATTGTTTCTGAGTCTTGGATGTTTTCTATGTATTTTAGTATTTGCATCTATTAAATATATCGCCGTCTAGTACTTACCTATAACACAAGCCTTAGGTATTGAGCTACCTAACTACGGGGCTAGTTCGATTTGTGTAAGATAGTCCTCCAATATTTATTTATTTATCCTTAACTAGAATGTGTTATACGTAGGTAGGCACCCAATGGCTAGGTGGGTCATAGGTACTCAGGTTTTGGTTCTACTGTATATTCTCTGTAATTGATTCTTATGGACTTTATAATTATATTTGAAAGGCCAAATTTCAGAATCAAAAGGGTCATTTTATATTTTTCAACCTGTGTTAACAAATACCTCTACCTACATTGATTAAGCCCTTTTTTCTGTTTGTTACAGGATAAGTTGCTCAATAAACTAGAGGAGAATGAGCCAGAGTTAGCCACATCGCCCGAAGAAGAGGTAAAGTTATTAGATTTTGTTACGTTTAGTATTAACATGTACCTAAGTACCTACCTAAGGTGAGCTGGGTTAAAATATTGGATATTGAAGTATAGGGGCACTTATGGTACAAATCATTTGTTCCTAATAATTACAATAGGTAGAAATTACGCAATTTAAGTACAACTAAAACAAATATGTTGCATAGATCCATAGATGAAGCTGATTTTGAAGATTTTGAAGCTGTAAGATAATTTATAATTTTAAGCCGCATCATACTGAAATTTATTATCATTGAGCCTGAAACCCACGACACAGGCTTGCCTAGTGTGGGTGTCATTGTATCTACTTGTATGGTCTTTGCTATTTTCGGTAAATAAATAATTTTGATTTTGATTTTTTTTGATGATATATCTACCTACTATCAGATCCCACAGTCAAACTGTGCAAACCGTTTTGTGGGACAGCCGTTATTTGTAAGATTGTACCCTTTTATAATAATAAATAATAATAAAAAAATTGTAGAGATTTCGGTCTATTTTACGAAAGACAGCCATTCCGCTAGCGCACTTACCTTCCTCTGCCTGAAACCCCGTTTCATCATATATTGCACCTCACCTTATACAATATTACATTGCAAATGCACAAACTTCACATATGAATATCTGATATTTGTAACGACAACAATTTCTTACCTACCTAAATATTTTTACCGAGCCCCAGACGCAATAGAGCAGATATCCAACCCACTCCACTAAATTTCCGACCATTTGGGTCTAGAAGCACTGAAATCTTATATCAGGCGACCTTCTTTCAAGTTTGAAGGTTACAATTTCATTGTGATTTCGTCGGAAAGCGAAACCGACCCTCATTGCGAAAGTTTTGCGATTAGATACGCAGCAGACGACTGATCGTAACAATCTCTATTTATTAGGCGATGATGTAGCTACAGAACAATAAGTACTGACCTGACCTCATACAACATAATGTCAGTATATTAGAGTAGTAGCTATCTGTATAGACTATGTATCTTAATACTTTGATTGAATTACATACTCGTATATACGTAGGTAAATGTGATAGTCTGTCACTGTGAATAGCCTATCTGTTCTGTTAAGCATCGATTACACCGAACTACATCTAGTGCACTAACTGGTGGAGGGGAGGTAAACTATCTCGCTCTAATGAGTGAAATGCTTTAACTCTCCTCCACCAGTTAGTGCACTACCTAGATGTAGTTCGGTGTAATCGATGCTTTACTCAATCAAACGCGGCTGATAGGATTTAGATGAAAATATTCTTTTTAGGCATCGTTGGCAAAATTAATTGGATTATACTTAAAATTATTAAATATCGAAACAAAATAACTTTGATTCTATTTTCTATGTACAACAGCGAATTTTATTTAATTCCAAGATAATGTCGGGAAAAGCTCCTAGCATTGCATTACCCCAAGCCAAGATGCAATGATTCAGAAACTACATAGTTAGACGTTGATTTACTCGCCGCAGATCAAAAGTTTATAGTTGTTCGGAGTCGCAACACAAAACTTCTGCAGTTTTATGCTGAGATGGTAAAGAATGTACTACGAAAAATATAGGTACCCAACGTAGACGGATTTCATTTTATTATAATATAAACAGCTGATCATAATATTTGCGTTTAACTAATTTTTTGAAAAATGGACTAGAAAAGTGGCTTAATATATTCGCGTAATTCGTAAACATAGAAATCCTTTACAAATCCCAAACTTAAATACGATTCCCCCGAATCACGATTCCAATTTTAAGTAGGTATTAACATTAACAATGGAAATCGGTGATAGCTCACAGCGAAGATAGTTGTTATGAGTACCGTAAAATGGGGTAAGTTAGGGATTGCGGGGGCAGAAGGGATGCGACTCCAGAATTTCTTTTTTGCACCACGAATTGGCTGGTGCCTAATGAACTTAAATCACAACAAATCCCCCTAATTTTACTATTCAAGTTCCTCAATTTCAACTTGTTCCATTCCAGTGTGTAATATGCGTGAACGCAAAAGCGACGATGCAGACCTCGCCGTGCGGGCACCGCGTGGTCTGCCGGCGGTGTTTCGTCAAGACCATCCAGATGGCCGTCAGTCAACGGTTACTGCCGCTGCGCTGCGTCATCTGCCGCGCCAAGATCTTGCGGCTGCGGCAAGCCCCGCGACTTGTCACTAGCAAGAGCTGGCAGGTAAGAACTAGCCATCAACTATGTAGGTATCATGGCGTCAAGACCATCCAGATAACCGTCAGCCAAACAGTTATTGCTGCTGCGCTGTGTCATCTCCTGCGGCTGCGACAAGTCCCGCGACTTGTCACTAGCAAGAGCTGGCAGGTAAGAGCTAGCCATAGATGCTCATCATGGCATCAAAGACCATCCAGATCCAGATGGTTGTCAGCCAACGGTTAGGCTCGGTTGTTTTATGCGTCAAATAAATCCATTCAACGCAATGCGTTTGACGCAACGTATTTGTATTGAACGCATGCGTTTGACGCATAAAACAACCGGGCGCCGGGCGCCTTACTGCCGCTGCGCTGCGCCATCTGCCGCGACAGCAGGATCTTGTCGCGGCAAGTCTCGCAAGAATAAGTATATTCTATTCTGATCCTAATAATTCCACGTAAGAAAATATGCTTCTTTTCATCAGGTAGAGGGTGTAATTCACTACAACATATAACCTGTTCTATTCTGTGTTTGCAGGTGTCGAGCGGCAGCGGCAAATCATGGGGCGTCCCGGGTTCGGTGTCCAGCTACTCAGTGGGCGCGCGCTCCGTGCCCGCCTCCGCCTCGCTCTACTCCGTCACCAGCGGCGAGTCTTCCCTCTCTGGTACCTACTTCCAGATTCGAATTGAAACCTTTCGGCTTGACTCAACATCGTGATCATCATCATATCAGCCGAAAGATAGACATCTATATGACATAGGCCTCCCACAAAGGGTGTCACAATGACTGCTAGGTACTGCGCCACTCGCAGGCTAGGCTTGACTAATCAGCATATATATATCAACATTATGCACTAAAATTAACTATGCATGATTGAAAAGCACAACTAGCCACTTGACTTGTACCTACTGTCTTTCTATGTCATATTAGGGGCAGTCTGTTCTTTTATGTATCAAAAATACAGCATCACCATAACATTGAATACGTCACGGCATCCTTCTTCTTGTAACGCTTAATAACTTACTAGTTATGTACTAGATATAGGGACTGTTCTGTAACTTGTATCTAACGTATTCTCAGGAGTGTCTTCCGTATCGTCAAACAGCGGTGGCGTGAGTAGCGGCTGCTCGACGAAGCTTTGCGGCGGCGCGAAGTGCGGCGGGATATGTCTGGGTGCCGTCCCACGCGCTCAGGCGCCCGCCACCGCACCTCCACGTGCACGTCAGCCCGCCTCCAACTCGCTGCGGCGATCACAACACCATAGCATGAAGGTACGGGCCTCAAGAGTCCCTATCGTTGGACTGTAATTGCGCGACGAAGCTGTGCGGCAGTGCAAAGTGCAGCGGCACCTGCTATCGTCGGACTGTGACGTGAGCGCTGGTTGCTCAACGAGCCTGTTATACACCAGTCACATCATTGCGAACCCGCCAAGCCGCGTCCAACTCGCTTAGCTAGTCGCAAAGCGATATTACGATGGCGTAGGTGGCTGCATCATAGCTTTACTGCAGTGATCCATAAAGCTTCGCAAACACTTGGAGTCTGTTCTCTTTTAAATCAGCACTATAAAAATGCTACTTTAGTAATTTAGAGTCGTTCATTTTACTGCTTCGGTATTCCAACAAGCTTTATTCCATATCTCCTCGATGTAACCAATGTCAATGTCTCACTTCCAGGCCCGTCTCCAAGACTACCAGGTGCACAGCTACACGGGCGTGCCGGGTCCGGCGGGCGAGCCGTCGGGCCGGCTGCCGCCCATCCGCGAGTTCCAGCGCGAGTTCCGAGAGGGTCGCCGCGAGAGCGCCGCCGCCTCCGCCTCCACTAGGATAAGGTACCATAGACAAGTCAGGCTCGCCTACAACTCCTACAAGCCATCAGGTGCACAGCTACACGAGAGGGCTGACAGGCAAGCGATCGGGCAAGCTAATTCCGACCCACCAGCACGAGTTCTGTAATGGCCGCCGCAAAAGCACGGCCTCCTCCTGATAAGGTACACCAAGGACAAGTCAGGCTCGACTACAAGCCAGGTGCACATGTACACGAAGGGGCTAGTCGAGCAAGCTACTCCCCATCCGCAAGGTCTAGCGCGAATACCGCGATGGCCAATTCCAGAACAACGCCGCCTCCGTCTTCATGAGTTACTTAAGATTAGGTCTATTCTTGTTTGTGGTTTTGACAGTCAATAGACCTCAGTGGCGGAGCGTCCATACAACTCGATTCCCACCGGCTTGCCTAATTTTCAGCCAGTCTAATTCTTTTACTACGGCTCATGAAGAATAGGAAAGGCAAATTATTTCCGGCTTCCCTAAGAATATTTTTGACGCGCCGCCACTGAGACCTAGTGACTAATGGGTCATCAGGCTTGCGAGCGAGTAATCTGTGAGGTGAAGGCCAGGTAAATAAATAACTAACAACCCTATGATGGCGAGGTAGGTACACGGCGTCGAGGATCAAAGACAATAAAATTAGCCCGTTCAAGCCAGATATGTCCTACTTCAGAACTGATAACTTTACGTGACAAAATTATCAACGGGTTTGATAGTCTGGATAGGTGCACACACTATGAAAAATGAGTGTTAGCTGTAGCAATATAATTTTATTAAGATTTTTTAGTGATTGCTGTTTGTTTCAGATGCGCCCAAAAAATAGTCACACAATTAGAAACCTCACCGCAAAAGAACAAGGACCACTTCTTTAGACCTCTTAAAGCGCCGAGCAAAGACGACCCACCTAAATCCAGAGATCAAAGCAAAGAGACTGAACGGAAAAAAGATAACCCCAAAGCTAAGCCCAAAAAAGAAGATAAGAAAAAGAAAGAAGAAGATACTACAAATCAGGAAGATAAGAACAGGAAAGACGAAAGCAGCGACAACAGGAAGAATGAAATAGCAGAAAGAAAGAAGGAGGAAAAACTGAGGCTTAAAGCGGAAAAAGAAGCCAAGAAAGAAGCGAAACAACAAGCTAAAGAAGAGGAGAGGCAGGCTAAACTCTTAGCCAAGGAGGAAGAGCGTCAAGCCAAACTACTCGCGAAGGAAGAAAAGAAGAAAGCCAAGAAGGAAGCGAAACTCGCGGCGCAAGCAGAGAAGGAGAAAAACAAATGAAGTACCGTTTACATTTTTACGACGTAGAACTTGTAGCCGTCTAGAAACTAGATTCGAGTATTGTTACTATTGAGGGAATCGTAAAACAATTTTAATAGAACGTATTCAACAATACTAATAACTAGTCCATAATACACAATTATGATTAACTACAATAAAGACAAATAGGACGTAATAATAAACCATGAAATTATTATTATTTCATGTAGTCATTGCTGATACTCATTTATAGAATTATGATTTATTTAAGTATCTACTTTGGTTACGAGAATTGTTGTTTAATTAGGAATGTTCTTTAGTTGTAAGATCTTTAATTATGAGAAGCAATCTAATACTTGCATAGTAGTTGGGTCATAGTTGTAACTCTACAAACTGTGAAGACTGAAAGAATGGGATAAAGAAATCATATCGTTTTGTAATTTAATTGAATAAAAAAGTAATTAAGAGCTTTGTGCATTCGAACGCCGCCAAATAATTATTTGACAGGTACTAATTTGTCGTACTTAGTTTGGCTGTAAGTAAAGCTGATATTATGTATATTTAGTTTAGTAAATTATTTTCGTAATTTTTCATAATAATTATGAACAAACGGATAAAATAAAATGAACTACTTATAGGGAATATTTGTAATTAATCCTGATTTGATTTCTGTATGCCCATTAGAATCTAACGATTTCTCCACATTTTTAAATATATATAAACTTATAAACTACCCTAAACAGACTTTATTTTCTGGAGTGAAACAGGTATCTAATTCTAATAGGTATGGGTCAGGTATCTTGACTAGTCACAAATTTACCCTACCACTGCCAGTCACGAGTGCTTACGTACGCGACGATAAGAAAGAATTTCGTACATTGACCCATCATTACTTGTCTCTGTCACTCGCGCGCAATAATGATGGGTCAATGTACGAAATTCTTTCTATTCGTCGCGCGCGCTTTAGTCACTTTTTTTCGCGGTAAAAATCCAGGGTGCCTATAGACATGGAGCCCGTTTACGAATGCTTGTAACCAACTTCTACCTACTACTTTATTAGTTTACGTCAAGTCGATGACATGACATGTAGGTAAACTTTGGACTTTGGATATCTAGTTTCTGACAAACATCACATATAGGTCGTGTGAGACAACGCGCAACGCTCTATGATGCCGAAATTACCGAATCTCTTTCCAAAGGTCGATGTGCAATCATGGTTTCTATGTGTGAGTTTCTGTGCATTAAACCTTCATGAGCTGGGGGGGCTATTTTTGAGTGTCGAATGCTCGACTTTTCACTCGACATCTGTCAAAACCATAGTTTTCTCGAGTGAAAAGTCGAGCGTTCGACAAAAATCGTCCCACTGGGCCACACTGGACCTTTCTGATATGTCAGAAGTGAGCGAGAAAAACTGGGGACGTAATTTTTTTTTCTTTAATTGTTTTTATGTCTATTACTAGAATAGAAGCATTTTTGTGAAATGGGTCCATTGTCGTTAGTGTCGTGCTCTGCTGAGAGCTCGATGAGGGCAATAATATTTTATGGCGAAATAAAGTGTAGGTACCTATTTACTTCTTTTCAACTGCTCGGTTGTTAAAAAGGAATGGAATTCTCAGCGTGTGCGTTTTTTTCATAGGGACGGTCGACCTCACAAAGGGCTTAACACCTTTATACCTTGTCGCTTTTGCGTCAACGTCATGTTTGAACTGGGAGCCGATTTTTGAGTGTCGAACGCTCGAATGTTCACTCGAGATCTGTCAAAAAACTATGGCGTTTTGACAGATGTCGAGTGAAAATTCGAGCGTTCGACACTCAAAAATCGGCCCCCTGTAATACTTCCTTATCGAGTGAACCACCAAAACCACCAACATTTCTAGCTACTTATGGAAGTAGCTAGAAATGTTGGTGCTTTGTCTGTTGCCCCCGTGGGCGACTGTACTCGGACTGGACACCAGCATAAAAATAAGTGAAGCGTTCTACAAACGTACCAATTTGTCGCGACAACTTCCATGAAGAGAAATTAATTAAATGATTGCCGTCTCTTTCCATCTGATAGTTGCGTCTCAAGGTTAACCAGTTAGTGATAAATTGGTAAATTTCTAGAAGGCTAAGTGCCAGTTGCGCCAACGTACAAACACAGACCGGTCATCGTCAAATATGGCGCCGGCAGCTGTCATCCCATAGAAACTTGTCAAACTTTCCATACAATCAGATTTGACGAACACCGCTTACGATTACAGACGATTTGGTGCAACCCAGCCTAAGGCTACGTTTTTGGGCATGTGATGGGCGTGGTGGCGAAACGCGTGATGCGAGTAAGAAACTGCACACAAAATGTATTTAATCTGTCGTACTTTGCCAGAAGTTTGTGTTAATACTCCACGCAAAGTCCATGAACAAGGCCTTTAAAGTCGTATGTTAATGTAAAAACGTCTGTAAAGTAGATTCCACTTCCTAATTTTAAAAATCGGACTATGAAATGTCAAAAATTTGTTTGTTAAGTACTTACTCAATATTCTGGCAGAAATTTTTTTTTCAACATGGGGCCTATTTCATTATGACTTCTAACTTGTATTATGTGCGGAAGTTTCTTTCCAATCAACCAGTTTAAAAAGGGACTTCACTTCCACTCAAATATAAGTGACAAGTCATTACATATGACATAGGATCATGGCATGGTATTTTAACCCATTGTAAGATTACGCGTAGAATCATATCAAACCGCATGTAGCAGTAAAGAGTAAGTGTTGAATATTAATTTTGTAAAAATTCCAACTGTTGGAACTTAATGTCAATCGTTAGAATTTTCCTGTAAAATAAATAACAATGTTACCATAAACTTGCAGTTTCATTCATTTATTTGCCCATAATTTGACAATCGGTTTTTTCAATGCTTTTTCTTAAATTATCTTGGGTATACGTCATAATAGGGATGATGACACTATAAAAGAAAATCAATAAATCCAAATTTTCTACATAATGACTCAAATTCTCAATCAAATGGCAAAATTATAAGTCTTCAAAGTTTTAAAAGTGGGTATTTTCTGTCGCTTTTCCGCAAAACGCACCTTTGTATTGAACGATTGTCATTTACTATGGCGCTACTCAAAGGTGACGTCACGGTCGAGTAGCACTTTCTCTCTCTAACTACGAACATTCTAACCGTTGTTGCTTCGTTATTTTTTGAGATATTTGAATAGGATTTTCACTATTTGGCATAGTTTTATGTCTTCTTTCTATTGAAGTAATAATTTTTTTTGAGTCATCATGCCTATTACTATATTTCATATTGAAGAAAATGGAAAGCCATGTACAGATATTTAAAAAAAATTGTACATCTATGCTATGTCATAAACATTAAAAAAAACAAGTCGTCCCTCCTGTGGTAAAAGTTAACAGCTAGTGTGCATGTAAGTTAAAGCCTGACTAGGAATATATGATCATGCGCCATGTTGCGGAATTTCATTGGAACTAATTTCTTAGACTGGCAATAATTTTAATGACATTGTCAGCACGTCAGTGTCAGTGTAGCGGTTTATTTGAATATTTAATAATAAATGAGAAAAAATGACCAAAACAATTCATAGCCAAGAGCGGAATATTATCAATGTGATGAAATGAAATGATTCAGCTGCAAAGCAATTCATTATTTATGTCAGAAATGATAGGTAAACAAGACAAAATGTCATAATAGTCTGTTGCCATATAAATCAGAATAACAGCACCCTCTTGACAATGATCATATATTCCTGGTCAGGCTTCATATGATACACCGTTTATGCGGGTAACTAGACAAATTCAAAATTAACTTTTGATATGTCCACAGGAAGATGCAAACCTAAAGCTTTTTATGACCCATCTTGTGTTGTACTACAGATTAACTGCTTATCTGCACATAGCTATATAACATGGGGCTTGTTAACTATCAATCAAAATAGTTAGGGCTTTATAGGACATCAATGTATGGGAACCAATATTTTTTTCATTAAAGCATGAGCCTTGGCACACTTGATACTTAGGTGGACTAGAGTTGAAAACGCCCGGGAGACAAGGTTGGACGCGATGCTGGTGGGGAGGGGGAGGGGGGGAACTTTCGTTCCGGCTCGCGTTCTTTCAGTCCTCATATTATCTAATTTATAGAGACTAGGGCATGTTTGGTATCATTTTCGGATAAATTGAGGATGGCCGATCGTTTTCTGGGACATAAATAACATATTTTTATAGAAAAAAAATTAAATACAGGCAAAAGTTTTAAAAAGTCAAGTTAAAAAAAATCTTTCTGTACCGATTACGTGAAAACAAGCAACAACTCTGGCATGAAAAAAATACGTTTAAATAGCCACATTTATGTAGATTCTAAAAACATATCATTTGTTAGACCAATATAAAATACAACTTAGTAAAAAAAAAAAAAGAAAACAGGTGACCCGTCAAAATTTTACTTCATGTTCGTTCCGACCCCCGTTCTTTCAGTACTCATATTATCTTCTTTATAGAGACTAGGGCATGTTTGGTATCGTTTTCGGATAAATTGAGTATGACCAATCATTTTCTGGGACATAAATAACATATTTTCATAGAAAAAATATGAAATACAGTTAGAAGTTCTAAAAAGTAAAGTTAAAAAAAATCTGTCTGCAGCGATTACGTGAAAACAGGCCACAATTCGGGCATGAAAAAAATATGTTTAAATAGCCACATTTATGTAGATTCCAAAAATATGCCACTTGTTAGACCAATATAAAACACAACTTAGTAAAAAAAAAGAAAACAGGTGACCCGTCAAAATTTTACTTCATAACAAAAACGGACCTCTAAAGCAAATTTTATAATTCTTTGAAAATGTAACACAACTATAGCATAATTGTATACTAAGTAGTGTTTACGTTGATTAGCATGTGAGTTACACTTTAAATTGTGAATAATCTAACCGTTTGATCATTTCATTAGACTGGTCACTGGTTCAAAATAAAACTAACAAGTTACAGATCTAATCCTTAATGTTACTCGTTATTATTCATGGTACTCGTGAAATACGTTTATAATATTTATGTATAACATTTGTCGTCACAAGCACACATTTCTGTACTTCAATTTTTGTTGGAGACACCTGCATCTAGCAGCGCAATTTTTTTTTTGCATTTGCGCCGAATCATTTCCAAGCAGGCTTCGGCAGCTACTGGCAATCTTGTCCATATAGGTTCCCATCTGTGATTTACTTTCGTCCATCCCCAATCAGATGGACTGGGGATATTTTGGATCGGTAACATTTGACCCCATATATGAACTGCTTGCAGAACCGCCCGCAGGAAATGTTGGTGCAGTGCAGCATTGGATAGTGGAATATGTTCTAACTGGCGATCTTTTTTTGTGAACAGCTGCGTTGAAACTGAGCTGGATCTGAAACAAAAATCTTAAATATGCACAACCACCCTCTAAATGACTGATGGTTTTATGAAAAAAGTAAATATTACTTATCATAAATGACAACAAAAAACTTTCCCACAGTCGCCATTGCATCTTTAATTCTGCCACCCCTATCCCTAATGTCACAGAAGGTTTCCCACGCATCCAGGCTTACAAGCACTATTTTTCCTTTTCCGTTAAAAAAAGAAACTGTGTCACAACCTGTGAAGGCATGGAAGGCCTGGGAGCACTTTTGTTTTTTGAGGCCCTGTGAAAGAAAATATGTTTGAATAATTGTAACCAGTCATAACGTAAACAATTATGACTGTTTTTTACCGAGCGCGTTAGCTATTTCTTGACAGAAAAGGTACTGCTGGTGTTTCCCAGTACCAATGTGTACCACACAGTCCCTCTAGCTCAGGTGTTTGTTTGCGACAGCTAAAAGTGCTCCCCTGTCCCTTCACAGGTTGTAACACAGTTTCTTTTTTCAACGGAAAAGGAAAAAAGAGTGCTTTCGAAGCCTGGAATACGTTCCTTAATGTCACAGAGGTTTCCTGGCAGCTTACGATGGCAGAATTAAAGATGCAATGGTGATTGTTGAAAAGTTTGTTGTCGTCATGTATGATAAGTAATATTTACTTTTTTTATAAAACCATGAGTCATTTAGAGGGTGGTTGTGCATGTTTAAGATTTTTGTTTCAGATCCAGCTCCGTTTCGACAGTAAACGAATGCCGTAAGCAGCTGTTCACAAAAAAAGATCGCCAGTTAGAACATATTCTAACAACTAATGCTGCACTGCACCAACATTTCCTGCGGGCGGTTTTGAAAGCAGTTCATATATGGGGTCAAATATTACCGATCCAAAATATCCCCAGTCCATCTGATTGGGGATGGACGAAAGTAAGTCACAGATGGGAACCTATAATGGACTAGCTTGCCAGTAGCTGCCGAAGCCTGCCTGGAAATGATTAGGAGCAGATGCAAAAAGAAATGCGCTGCTAGATGCAGGTGACTCCAACAAAAATGGAAGTGTACAGAATTGTGTGCTTGTGACGACAAATGTTATACATAAATATTATATACGTATTTCACGAGTAAGATTATTAATCACGAGTAACATTAATACGAGTAGGATTAGATCTGAAACTTGTTAGTTTTATTTTGAACCAGTCTATTGAAATGATCAAATGGTTAGATTATTCGCAATTTAAAATGTAACTCAAATGCTAACAAACGTAAACACAGCTACAAACTACTAAATATACAATTAGGCTAGTAGTCACATTACATTTTACGTACGTTTTTGTTATGAAGTAAAATTTTGACGGGTCAGTTTTTTTTTACTAAGTTGTGTTTTATATTGGTCTAACAAGTGGCATATTTTTGGAATCTACATAAATGTGGCTATTTAAATATATTTTTTTCATGCCCGAATTGTTGCCTGTTTTCACGTAATCGCTGCAGACAGATTTTTTTTAACTTTACTTTTTAGAACTTCTACCTGTATTTCATATTTTTTCTATTAAAATATGTTATTTATGTCCCAGAAAATGATTGGTCATCCTCAATTTATCCGAAAACGATACCAAACATGCCCTATTCTCTATAAAAAAGATAATATGAGGGCTGAAAGAACGCGGGTCGGTAGGAATATGAAGTAAAATTTTGACGGGTCACCTGTTTTCTTTTTTTTTACTAAGTTGTTTTTTATATTGGTCTAACAAATGATATGTTTTTAGAATCTACATAAATGTGGCTATTTAAATGTATTTTTTTCATGCCCGAGTTCTTACTTATTTTCACGTAATCGGTGCAGAAAGATTTTTTTTTAACTTGACTTTTTAAAACTTTTGCCTGTATTTCTTTTTTTTTTCTATGAAAATATGTTATTTATGTCCCAGAAAACGATCGGCCATCCTCAGTTTATCCGAAAATGATACCAAACATGCCCTAGTCTCTATAAATTAGATAATATGAGGACTGAAAGAACGCGGGCCGGAGCGAAAGTTCCCCCCCTCCCCCTCCCCACCAGCATCGCGTCCGACCTTGTCTCCCGGGCGTTTTCAACTCTAGTCCACCTAAGTAACAAGTGTGCCAAGGCTCATGCTTTAATGAAAAAAATATTGGTGTTGTCCTATAAAGCCCTAACTAAAATGGACTTCAAGGCATATTTGAATTGGTATTTTGTTCTACAGGAATTAATTTAAAGTTCCTAACCAAAAACTACCAATAAAGCTGCCTACTCAAAGCCCTGCCTACAGGGCCCTGCTTGCAGTGCCACTGACAAACCGTATTGTGTGTATGCATGCAGGGAGTAGGCAGCTTAAGTGCCACAATTTAAAATCCATTTCATTGACAGTTGTACAACCTAGTGACATTTCAAAACATTGAAACAGAAGTAACTAAACAATGTATAGTTTATTATCTACATGTAACAAATCACTTGTATTCTATACTAACATCTTGGTGCCTAATCCTTATAATCATCACCAATGCGCTCTTGCATCTCCTCTGCAGTCTTCTTCTCAATGCGGAGGTACTTGTTGACCATGGGGCGGTAATAGAAGGCCTGGTAGTCTTGGCGTTCGGCCATCTTGGCCTGGATTTGGGATTCTAGTTTACGCAGCTTCACCCTCTGTTGTTCCTCATCAAGCCAGTGCATGAACTTCTCATATTCCTGAAAGAACAACAGTGGAAAGTTATAAAAAACTGACTACATATATTTGGCTTTAGGCACTAGATTGAAATAAAAATGTTTTAAGATTCCATGAGGCTGAATGTGCAAATGCTTGGCTAGTAAATTGCTTGATGTTGTTGTTGTCTAAATCTAAAGAATCCGTGAATGGGTTTTTTTATAAACAACATTTAATTATTAAAAATGGTATCAAACAAGACTGCATGCTTAAGCATACTAATAAGATAGAGTGACAGTGAGACAACCTATTCTATGTTTTGTGTAATGGTACCCAGACTGCAACTTTTATCAACAGATTAAATGTAAATTAATTTTCACCATATAGTTGTTCACACCACACCAAAAGGGATGCTATTTATTTAGCTACTTTTGCATGGAATTTAAAATTGTGATGATCAAGATATTCATAAAGTTTGATTCATTCCATTAAGACCAATATTATCAAATGTAAACGGAATAATTTTTATAGCCTTTACAGTGTTCCACTGCTGGTCAAAGGCCTCGCCTCTTTTTCGCCACTTGTCTCGGTTGTGTGCCAGCTCCAGCCAGTAAAAAACAATGAATAAATAAATAATCAAAATAGTTGTGGCAAATCTTACACAAATCAACCTAGTCCCAAACTAAGCAAAGCTTGTACTATGGGTACTATGCGACAATATACATACTTATATAGATAAATAGATACTTAAATACATAGAAAACATCCAAGACCCAGTAACAAATTTTTGTGCTCATCACACAAATAAATGCCCTGGCCGGGATTCGAACCCGGGACCTCCAGCTTTGTAGGCAGGGACACTACCAACTAAGCTAAAGCGGTCATCATAATTATTCAGTTACATGTCTTTTTTACCTGCTGCGGGCTGGAGTGGATGTAGCGAGCGATAAATCTGGTGATAGGATGGCGATGGTACTCCCAGTGCTTGGGGTTGTAGCCTTCCGGGATAGGCTCGAGCTGAGCTGGCCCGATGAACACATTCGTGTAGAAGATAATCAGCCCCACGGGGATAAGGCCGACCATGGTGTAGTAGTGGAACATATCCTTGAACTTGATGTATTGCCATCTGAAAACATAGGTTATGTTGTGATCGTCACGGGCTTTATTAACGAAAAATACTAACTAATATTTATATTTATGTGATTCGTCAGAAACGTTTTAACAGTTCATAACAAATATTCAATGGTTAGGTAATCACTGACAGTGCGCCCCTACCTTGATGGCTGCAGGGGCATTGTCTGGTGTCCATGGTCGCCGAAAAGGGCTTTGCTAGTGGATAATTTCACATTTTGAACTACATTTGGTTTGGAAGCTTGATTTTTTAGTAAATTAATGCCGAAAGATCGGCCTAAAGCACTCCAAGATACCATTTTTTTTATTGACTTCTATTTTATGATTGACGATTCGATTGGATTGACAGACCGCAGTGTTGCCAAGCTGCGTTTTCTAAAATAGTCATTATTTTGCTGGGCAACACAAAATAAAGCTTGCCATCGAATCTATAGAAAATAGTGCAGAAAAATTACTCTTAAAAGCAATGTGTAAATGGATAATTAAAATTATTTATTGAACTAAAATATTTTGAAAAAAAAAAACATCACCATCATTATATAAAAAGATAAAAAGCATCATTAACGTTTTTTTTTTTCATAATCTTAGGCGTCAGTTACACGGTCAATATTATTACGCG
Source organism: Cenopis cana (assembly GCA_951800055.1). Lineage (NCBI taxonomy): Eukaryota > Metazoa > Arthropoda > Insecta > Lepidoptera > Tortricidae > Cenopis > Cenopis cana. The sequence continues at coordinate 12,571,467 of OX637488.1, forward strand.
ATACAGTATTGGCCTCTCTTTCACTTTCATGTAAGTGCGAGAGAGGTCAATACTGTTTATTTTTATAATCTAAGGCGTCAGTTACACGGTCAATATTATCACGTGATAATATTGACTGTGTAACCGATGCCTTTGACAATAATGTTTTAATGTAACCAGCGTTTCAATTTCCAGCAAATTCAGGATTATTTATAAAAAATATATACCGAAACGAATTAAAAGTTGAAATAAAATTTAAATTTCATTATTCATAATAAAATTGTTTTCGTTGACTTGTTTTTATCTCCAAAAATAAGAATAGAAATTGAGACGATTTTTTGCATGAGACGAAGTTTAGTTATTTAATTTTCTCATATTAAATATAATTTACGGCTAGTAAGACATACAATTACACCGGATTTAGAATGTATTTATTTAGTTGGTAACAGAGTGTTCAGAAACAAGGCAACAAAAAAACTTTTGACCCATAAATAAAAATCAACAGCAGTACTCACTACTGCGTAATCTTAACTAGTTTAAATCTTTATTACCTAGTTTCATTAAAATCATGATTCGTCACTATTTTTGGGGTATGCAAACTATTGATAATTGCAACACTGACAATGTCACCCGTCACCACCACCCGTCAGGCCGTCACTGTCAACTTGTCAAGTCACTGTAATCATGGGCGCGTAACTCAAAATAATAAATTGTTTTGCAATTTGTTATTTATACGTAGGACTTCGTAGAATAATTAGATTTAGATGAACATATACAAATTCATTGCATTCGCGTTTACTTTTTATTTCAATCCCAGTTATTACAACAGAAAACATGGTCACAAATCGCGAAAGTACGTACTTATTCTCTTATCTATTGTGAATTATTATTATTTTAAAGTGCGTCATTATTTATACCTGCACTGTAATTAGGTTGCAGCAGCAATGCTACCTGTTGCTTCCATCATTCAATAGTAACCATCTGATGAAGAAAGATATTGATTTTTCTACGGAGCATGCTCCGCCGTACGTCATCCAATGATAAGCAACACCCACATGAGAATGAGTGCTGCAACGCGTAGTTAAATATTAATTTTACTTTGTAGTCGGTAACTGTGTTGGTTTAAACTCGAGTGTTATGCGTGATTTTCTGTAGCATGGAGGAATTACTGCAGGACATCTTTAAAGAAGCCACCGGGCCCAAGTTGAACACGCTTAGGAAAGCTTGCCAAGATGCCTTAGGTAAATACAAGTTAACCAGCTCTATTTATCGTACCTACACATATTTCTTATCCACAATAGATATTAAAATAGTTAAACTTAGGTTTCGATGACCTAGTGGAGAAACGAAATAGGTATCTTTACGTTTAAAACTTTGTATGTAATGTACGCATATGCAGCAACTAACATTGATATTGAGTTATGTTTACAGGCATAGGTACAGTGACGAGTTTTAATTTCGGACCCACTTAAGGTTGACAGTCCTGTCAAAATGTATAGAAATTCAAAGGAAAAGTTTGCGAAATGGGTCATAACTTAAAGCGCGCGACCGTATCTACATTGCGCACTTGAGTTATCCTTTTTACTTTTGATAATAGATGACGTCATAGATTACGGTGACGTCATCGCAAGTTAAGTGTAGTTGAATTTTGATGAGTTTCTCATAGGTATTTAACCCTCCTTGCCTTCTGAGAAATAGGTATTACACAATCGGCAGCTTAAGATATAGGCTGAACCTCGGTCCACATCCTAAGTCCCTACCTAATATTTATAACAAAGATTGTCTAATACTAGTCCAATTTTTATTTTACAGAAGCATTATGCAAACAAGAGAGCAGCGCACGCCGAGCATCGTACGAGCTCCGGCGGGTTTGCCTGCTGCCTCTTCAGGTCGCACTCGAAAGCAAACGCCCGCGTCTCGTCGCTCTGGCACTGCAGGGTTTTCATGTACGGTCACAGAATAAGTAATAGTACTACGTATAGAAACCTCACTGTTAACAAATACCCGCGAGGCAAGCCAAACGTGCCTACGCTTGGCCATCTCCTTCTATCGCACGCGCATCACTCGCTAAATCACTTTCTATCGCATTGAAAGTCACCCTAAGGGTGACCTTTGAGAGGCGTGATGACGTCACGCGAGTGAGTCGCTCCTGGTACGGTCAACCAATTTTGCCTTGTCACAGTTAAAAAAAAATTATATTCGAGGGCCAATTTTTCTGGCGTTGTAGTTTTTTTTCGTTAGAATTGAATGAAATTTGGTAGGTTGTAAGAGTTCCTGATTCTGAACAATATAGGCACGATTTCAAACAGTGTCCCACAATTTTTTTCCATTGAGTGACAAAACGTATGAGATTTTCGTAACTCAGTGAATAAAATGAATGGAAAAAAAAATTTTTTTTTTTGGCGCCAGTTGTATTTTTTTTTTACTTGTTCGGAACCAGGAGCTCTTCCAACCTACCAAATTTCATTCAATTCTAACGAAAAAAAAACTACAACGCCAGAAAAATTGGCCCATGAAAGCCTGAGTACCTATTTTATCTAACCTAGCTTATTTTGTTACATGCAACACTGTTTGAACCTCCGTTTTCCCTAATAGAAAATCCTCCGCGACGACCGGTTTCACCGCGGTATCGAGCCGGAAGACGACTCGCTATGGATGCCGTCGCAGTTGCTATGTGCTACCGCTTCAGTGATGTATCACCTGCCAGACACTCAGGTAAATCAGAATGGAACTTACTTATTAATTTGTTATTATATGTACGTACAATGTTCAGGTACACGTTAATGAATTACTTACTTACTTCCAGTGGCACTACAATCCTTTGTGGGTCCTGGCCTCCTCCACAATGTTTCTCCATTTGTCACGATCCTTGGCCCTCTTCCAGTTCGTGAGCTTGCCCATCGCTCTTAAGTCCTCCTCTACGCAGTCCCTCCATCTTTTTTTCGGTCTGCCTCTGGGTCTCTTCTGCTGTGGTATCCACTCGGTCATGATTTTTGGTGCCCTGCTGTCTGGCATTCTTTCCAAGTGGCCTGCCCACCTCAGCCTTTGGGATTTGCAGAATCTGACTATCGTTTCGTGGGATATACGTGCATCTATTTCTTGGTTTATTAGATGTATATATGTTCCATCGTCTTCTTTGACGGGTCCGAATATCCTTCTTAGCACCTTTCTTTCGAATATAGCCAGCCTCTGCTCATCCCTCTGAGTTAGCGTCCACGTTTCGCAGACATATGTGACTACGGGCCTGATGATGGTGTTGTAGATGGTCAACTTTGACTTAACGCTAAGCAGTTGCGCGCTAATCACTTCATTTCGTTAATGAATAAATACAAATAGGTAAAATAAAAATAATGAATCACATATTATTGTACCTACTCACGACATGACAATGGCATGATGCTCATAATACATTTTTGCAGCAGAAACTTGTATAAAATGGGGTAGGACCGATATTGCTGTAGCAATAAAATCAGCATTACCTTAAGAAGCAAACCCAGCTATGTCATTGGAATGTGAACTCTTTCATCATGTGAAGTCAACATATGACGACTTGACGACATATGTTACTACTTAATGCCTGTTGTAAAACGTTTCAAGACGTTGGTACATGGGTACCATGATACTGACATCATGCTCGTGAGTCGTGATACATTTTTGCAGCAGAAACGTGTAAGGGATGGGTCGGAGCCGATATCGTAGTAGGTATCAATAAAACAAGCGTTACCTAAAGAAACAAACCACGAACCCACGTGATTAAACTCTTTCATCATGACAAGTCGTCATATAGCGATATGCCTACTTAATGCCTGTTGTAAAACGTTTCCAGACCCGTGTATAGTTCGTACAAAACTGTAAGGCCCAGTCAGAGTTCTAGGTCTAGTTTTGGTTGCCGTTTGACAGAATTTAGCCTTAGAGTTGTGTCCGAACTACATTTCATCATCAAGTTATTCCTACTAGGTTCAGATATTCCGCATGTACCTCTCTCTGGCGTTGTCCCCGCGGCGCACGCTGAACGGGCGGCTGTGCGTGTGGGCGTGCGGGCGCTGCGCCGAGGCCGCGGGCGCCGCGCCGCACGTCGCGGCCGCCGCCCGGGCCGCCGCCGCACAGGCGCTGAGGGCTTACTGCGCACAGCTTGGTAGGTGCAGATATTCGTATTCTGTAGGTACCTTACTGGCGCTGTCTCCATGGCACTGAGGACTTAATGCGCAGAGCTTGTTTGGTACAGATATTTTGTACCAAACCCCTTCCTGGCGCTGTCTAAATGGAGCTGAGGACTTACTGCCCTGCGCACAGCTTGCAAGTATTCTGAAGGTACTCCTTTCAGGCGTTGTCTCCACGGCACTGAGGACTTACTGCGCACAGTAGGTACCTACCCCTGAATGGCGCTGTATCCATGGAGCTTAGGACTCACTGCGCACAGCTTGCACAAGTATTCTGCAGAAACTCCTTTCAGACGATGTCTCCAGGGCGCTGAGCACGTACCTATAGCTCGTTAAGTCCAAATTTTAATCACGAGAAGAGACTGCTAAGAACTCACGCTACGAGGAGCGCCATTGGCTTGGTTCTTTGATCCAGGCAAGATTAATCTTCTGCATCTGCTTAGTATATTTAATGAGCTCTCCGGTGACTTTGCTTTACTTCGGTCTTTCCTTGGACAGTGGTATTCAGGAAAAGGTCTTATTCCATATAGATTCTTCTCTTTATGATGAGAGATGAGAGTTTTCGACCTCTGGTGAAAAAATCGAATGAACTAGAGTCAAGGTTGACCAGGGAAATTATTTTTCATTGTAACTTTATCCATTTTAGATGAAGAGTGCCAAGAGCTACTGTCAGATGGGTCACCGCTGGATCGCAACCATATTGTCGCTGTAGGGTGCTACAGTGAAGTAATACCCGTGATACAGTACTTATGCGGTCGGCTCTCCGAAACGCAGTTGTAAGTTGTTTGTAAAATATGTACCAGAGAACATAAATATCAACAGCAAAAAAAATCAAGAGAAAAGCTAGTACTTACTTGCCTAATATTTTTTTTTAGGATACCAAAACAAAATCCAGTGGCCCTCTTCTTCCTGGATTGCCTATTGACTCTAATGTCAAGTTTGTCCGAAAGAGTAAGTGGCAACTCTCACTTCATGACATTCTTATGGCAGAAGTTTTGCCCCTCACTCATATCTTTCCTGGGAACTCCGAGAGTTGATAAAAACATAAAGTCCAGGTAAATGCCCTGCAAAAATGTTACGACATTATTGTGCACATTTTGAGAAGCGGTCTAAACATGAAAATGTTTTCAGGGAACATGAAGGACATTTGGTGGATGATTCTGGCAGAGGTTCTGGTGCCCTTGTTTGTGCACCAAGCTTCAATAGCAAGCAAGCCAAAGCTATTTACAGGTACCTATAAATTTACTTGCCATTATTAGGTATTGATACTCTCACTGACTACGAATTGAGAGTAAAAGCCTAGGGGAAAAATGTGGCATATATAAGTAAAGTCCTCTACTGATATTAATGGTTCACATCGAACGATTTTCTCTCCACAGCATAGCTAACCAGCTAATTCGCCTGGTGGGTTCCACCTCAAACCTTCGACCGGTTCTCGAGGCTTTATACCATCGGATGCTCCTCTACCCTCCGATATCACATCGCGTGGAACCATTGCGAAGTACGAGAGAGCTGCTGCAGAACCCGAAAAGGTTGTGTCAATTGGTGTTACTAAGGAAGGCAGAAATGGAACGACATAGTGATGACATGGCTATCATGCGATTGTGAGTAACATTTTGTTAGATATGTACATACCTGTCAATGGTCGAGATTGATTCATTAGTGATTCCAAATGTGAAAACAGAGTAGTTGTAAGACCTACTCGATCTAAAAGCTTTCGAAATTGGCTCTTTCTGTGAAACAAACCTAGTGCCTACTTCGAACTTCTAACATCTATCGAAAAATTTGATTAGGATTTAGATGATTTGTATTCTTCAAAACTATTTTTTTCCAGGATAATGGATGGCATAGAAGAATGTGGCCGCAGCGGGAACCCTGAAGTGGTCGGGGCTGCGGTAGAGTGTGTCGTCTCCCTTCTCGATGCTTTGGAGAAACTCTGTTCTGGGACTACTGAATACCTGTCTCCGGAAGTGGCTTCATTGATACTGAAACACTGGCCTAGGCTGCAAGATGCTGATTACAGTGGACCCTTAACTTATCAGACTTTAGCCAGATTACCAAGTCCTTATAGGTAATGTAATACGGACGTGTTTGTACTAGGTAGTCGATTGTAACAGTTTCAATATACATAGCAACTTGTTTCATTCAACAGGGATGTGGTTGCAGTCTTGCAGAGCAATGAAGAGAAAGAACATGATTCTTCTGACACTTCAGGTCCTGAGAACATGAGTTCGGGAAGTGATGCCGAGGCGGATTCGGACGCTGATAATGTGTTCCTACCCTCACGGGCTAATCATCCTAATCCCACCACTGACACCGAAAGCGACGCTCCTCAAGAGAAGACCAAGACCATACCAAAGACTCTGAATCTCGGAAGGTAATGAAAATATCCTTTCTGTTCAGTTGATTGCTCTAAAATCTCTCATGATTTTTTAAAAATCATAAAATAGAAGTGGATTTGTTGAAATCATCAGTTTTCTTTTATTTAACAGGCTTCATCAACATTAGCCGAAGCCGAACATCCTTCTTTGTGTCATCCTTTATTATCCTTATCCTTTGAATGATAATCATTTTCAGATGCAACATCACAGAATGCAACGTAGACCTGGAACGTCATAATGCAAGGCAATTCGTCAAGACCTTACAAAATTCCTTGTTACCCAAACTGTTGACCCTGAGGACTTGTATTGAAGTGGACGAAGCTATGCAAGAATTTGCATCAAAGTGCTGTCAACATAATGCTGCCCAGCCACCTGCGACTTCTTGTATAATGAATGCTGACGGCGTATATCTTGCTACATACGCCGCGTTGCTTCTTACTCTGCGACAACGGCGAACGGATTACTACCGGGAACCTAGTGTAAGTATATCATTCTATGCGATTAAATGGAAGGTAAGTAAGTACATGAGAATTTAGTTTTTAATCCAGTTAAATTTATCAAACAGAACCAATAATTTTCATCTGCGGGTCGAACACAAATGGGCCATACTCATAGCCCATCCACCACCACCACCATTCCCCATTAGCCTTTCACCATTTTTGAGCTGTATAGATCCAAAAGAGTAGAGTCACAAACAGTAGACAATGAGGCATGTCGTCATTGTGCTACCTACCACTTTGATGTGAATTAACTAAAATATTTTGTTCACACAGAAGATTCAAGTATCATTAACAGAAGACGAGTTCGTAGAGGAAGTGCAAGGCAGCGGAGTTCTAGTGTACCTATCAGCTACGTGGCTCAGAGAGTTGTACCAACAGGTCCTTAACAATGATCTGCTGAAGGAAGTGCCTAGTTCAGATCATCCGTTGGTGCATTTGCTGTCAGGTAATTTAGGCTGTAACCTAAACTCCATAATTTGCTGATATTCGACGCTCAGAATCCTCTAATCCAATTCTGACTTTTTTATAGAGTGACTGTTTAAAATTTGATTTGATAGCCAATAATGACGTTTGTGGTGTAACTTGGTGTTTTCTTTTGTCAGATCTCGGTGGTCTGGATCAGAATCCCGTTATGTCAGATTGGCAGAAACTGAAGGAAGTGTCAATGATGTACGACTATACTAACAATTCGACGCAACATCAGGCTAGTTTGCGATGGGCAAGAAGGTAGTATATCAAAAAAACTATAGGTCAAAAAAGGTTGTTCGTAAAGTTTACTCTTTAGTAAAATGGAACCAGCAAGTTATCGACAGGGTGTTTTTGATTGCGTGTCAATCTCGAAGCTTCCTGGCAATAAAGACGTGAATTTTCTTTTCAGAATTTTAACTTGCATCTGGGACTCTATGGTGACAGTTCTAAGCGTGCCTTTAACCGGGTATAGGAATAGGAAACAGAAACTTAACGTGATAATATCGAAGAAAATTAATACGTTCGGTAAAAGGAAGAGAATCGCATGGGAAGGATTGACCATACAATGTCTGGAAGGATTACACAAGGTAAAAATATAAACTAGTGTAGTATTTTATAGAAACTTGATGTCGATTTGTGCAATAAGTAGTACTGCATCAATATCATCCTCGTCTCATTCTGGACGCCTAAATAAATAGTACATTACTTACCAAGGGCGATAAAACAAAGAATGTCTCAGATCGCAGGTATTTTACGCTCGAGCCGAAGGCAAGGGCGATAATTATGCGATCTGAGGCTTTCTTTATTATCGCCCGTGATAAATACAAAATTTTATGTCACCCCCTGGCCAGGAATTGGGTTTTTTCGCGCGCGGAGAGTGCGATAATGGCCACTTTATGGCCAGGTGTGACATAAAATTATTTGTTGATAGTCTGTCCGAAGAATGCAAACGTTGCAATTCATTTATTTTCTCGAGTTATATTATTGGTTAGTGTTGTACAGCCACTATGTTACATCTTTGTTCTTTTGTATTTTTAGGCAGCAAGAGTAAGCAATACGTTAGGGTTACAAAACCGCTGCAGCAGCATTTTGGCTCTCCTAGCAAACTCAGCTATTTCGCAACCTCCTAACGGTAAAATACTGTCTACGCACGCTTTGTCATTGGATATTTTAATCACAGGTGAGATTTACAATTTTATTTGCTTAAGCTCAATTTAGCCCCACGTTGGGCACCACTTACTGGTGTTCCAACTGCCTATTAATTATTAAGTTTTTTTAAGATTACTGCAACAAATGGATCCAGTGTGTGCTATCGTTTTGTGTATGCTACTAACACGGTTGTTAGCCAGACCATTTTCATATTAGTCAGCTTTAAATTTCTTATTCTTTTCAGGTGGTCTTGAGCTAGGTTCAAAGGCGCCAGAGTGTTGGGAGCACATATTCGCAGCATGTCAATACGTGTCTAGTTTCGAACACTCATTGTTTGGACAGCAGGGTAACAACGCTACCCCTATAGTGACCATGCAAACTGGTAGGAATAAAACGGTTTCGATACTGCAGGCTGACGCCAAGCTGGGATTAGATGGCCGAGATGATGAGACTTGGTGAATAAATAGTTACTTTTTGATTATTTGACGCAGAACTAACAACGTTCTATAAAAATGTCATCAAAGAAAATTTTAAGTGTACAGTTATAAGACGTCTTACAATAAGTTTAATACCTTGCAGTGTCGATGTCTTCAATTACCTCCAACCGATGCTAGAAAATAATTTGAGTAACGACATGTCTGTTGCTAAAATTGTCGAAACTTGTCGACAAGAGGTGGGTATATTTTTTATACTATTTTCAAAACATTTTATTTCATTCAGGTCACACGTCAACTTATAAGTATATTAATATCTTGAGATAAAATTTGTAGTGAGAAGAAGAAGGCACCATAATGCAAGAGCTGCACTAAGGTATTTTTTAAAGAATGCGACACAAATTATTACGTTTCAGGGCGGGAACGTGATATCAGGTGCTGGTGCAGCTCGCGTATGCTGTGCCCTTTCTGCTGCAGGTGACGCGTTATTCACAAGGCTTGCTGCCACTACGACACTGCCAACCTTGAAAGCTGCACTTCAAAGACTTGTAGCGCACCATCATAGGCTGGTAAGATCTGAAGTTCCTACTTTTACTCAAAATATTTATTGTCTGTGGTGAGAAACGAAGGCGTACGAACTAAAAGAATCAAGAATAGATCATTTACAATTTGATGCCGTGACCAGGATGACTACAACAATCCCTATCAGTTTTTTTGTTAATACTGGCACCCGTCATTTTTATACCTACATTTTTAAAATCAAAGGCAAGTTGTAGAATACAATATTGCAAAAAATTGATTAGAATTAGAACCGTAACAATGACGAAGGGCACCACTTATTGTTATCGTGCTACCACGATGATAATATTTTAAAGTGTATAATTCAAATTATATCCTTTTTCTAGTTATTCTCAAGTTGGGACCAAGATGTGGCCAACAACAACCTGCCTTGGTGGCGACGAGGGAAACACTCTGGCTCTAGCAGCGGTGGAGAAGCAGCTAGAGCACTATGTCGCGCAGGAGACGTCGCTCTTCGATGTTTGAGAGCTGCCAGACCTTTGGCGCATAGGATGTCTATATGGACTGTAGTTGGACCACACTTTATGCAGGTAAGGCCACGCTGGAAGCTACCTTTCGAGTCTCTGACTTCTGAAAGTCTGAAAAAACATGTCCAAAACGTTTGACCTGACCGTCTTGTTGGTCTCAAAAGGAATCTAAATTCTTCGCATCAAGTAATATTGTATAATATGTATGCATGACAATCGTTAAGTATGTAAGTTGCCAGTTATTTTAACCACTGTTTGACTGTTACATTTGATGTGCAGGAACAAAAAAGTATCGTGTGTGATAAATGTTATGTTGTATGATATATTTCAGGCGGCTTGTCACAAAGACATACAGATATCGAGCCTTGCGATTCAGTGCCTACACGACTGCGCCACAGCGCTCTTAAATCAACAAGTAGAGCTGCCCCACTTCCACTTCAATGAGGCCCTGCTCAAACCCTTCGAGAACCTTCTGTGCTTAGAATTGTGCGATGATGACATTCAGGTATGACCCTTAAAAATTGTGCCATATATTTATCTAGAATTATTACATTAAAATATAAAACTTATTAATACATTTCAACATTTTTTCCAGGAACAAATTATATCATGTATCTGTGAATTCGTGGAGACAAATAGAATGGAGATTCGCTCTGGTTGGCGACCCCTCTTCAACACGCTTCGCGCTGCCAATAACTCTAATCAATATTCCGCCATATTAGAGATATTCAAAGTGTTTCTCAACACAGACAACACTCTAGTCTTCGCTAACGCAGCTTTGGACTGCATTCTCTGCCTTCTCAGCCACATTAAAGGCCTGCATTATGACGAAACACAAGTTAATGAAGCCAAACCAAAGAAGGCTACAAGCCCAACTCAACCCAAGCCGAGTTTGAGTCTGAAATTCTCAAAGAACAGCAAATTCATACCCCTAAGTGAAGAAAAATCGGAAAAGGTTATAATAGACATGTGCAAAGAAGCACTGTACCATTTGGAGAGCTGTGCCGATATATTAACAATGATGTACAATATGCCTAAATGTCCTATATTCAATACTGGAAACAGAATTAAGGGGGATATGCCTTTAGCGGTGGTTGATCCTATAATTCCTAGCAATTCTCTTGATATTACCAAGTACATATCTAATGAGCACTGCACAGAAGATATAATATCCTACAGGAAATTATCCACAAGTCTACCCCCTTCGAACACGACTAACAACTGCCTATTGAAACTTGACAGACCCAGTAACATTCTGAAGGTGTGGTATGTTCTAATTGAAGGACTGATATCAGCTACAGTTGTGTGTTCAAAGAAAAATCAGCCAGCGGCTATGGAAACCCTCTTCAAGCTATTGAGAAATACAATCGATGTCCCTGGGACCCACTTTGGTCTTCACTGTATAAACCACTTGTTGCTACCAACTGTTCAAAATTGGCTTCGGCAAATTGCTAATGTAAATAACCACTGGGACAGCGTTATGCCAAACTTTAAACAGTGTTGCGGAATGGCCACAGATACCATTGTTGTATACTTGCACCATTTACAACAAATAAATGTTGAACGGTCATCAACAGACGGGAGCTCTAATGATGAAATTGAACCAATTGAAAGTACAGAGGCCACATTTGCGCTGAAGCAGATTTTACTAATTTTGGTTGAATGTATTGCGCAGCCTCAGGAGCCTATTGCGCGACTAGGAGCATCTTGTATAAGACACATTATTTTGACTTCGGGCCATTTGCTTACCGACAACCAGTGGGAGATAGTATGCACAAGTCTTCACAGAGCTTGCAACGTGTGTTTGACGCCATTGAAGCAACTGACACACGCATTCAAAGAGAACTCCAACAGTTTTTATGGAGATTTGGCTATGGTAAAAGTAGCAGCAAGACGAGATTGCTCTGTCAACGACAATGTAAGATTGCATGCTATGGCCCAGCAAGTGTTCCTTAACGAACAACTAAAGGGAGATGGGCATGCAAAATTGACGCCTAAGAATTCTGCCAATAACCTAATGCTTATCGATGACAGGAGTTATATTTTCCTGATTTACCTTCAAGAGTCCACAAACTCTCTAAACCCAGAACTATTCACGGTTAGGATTCCTCATAGAGGATTAGTAGTGGGGTTGTTAGCTCATCAAATTTTAGTCCAGATAATTGCTACGGTGCTAATACAGGCTTCTTCCGACGTTTTTCACGGCATTAACAGTATCCTACTAGAAAGCTTTAAGGCAGGTTCAAATATCTGCAACTACAGGTTCTTCCTGAACAATGACAATGTGGACTTGTTACTAAAAAGTCTAGAGCTGTCTTATATGAGGGCGATGCAGTTTGACTCTCGGCCCGGTTTGAAGTTCCTTGTCCAGAAAGTTTCTAACCTAGACTACGCTGCTAATCTATATAAGCAGACAACATCATCATGGCTAATAAAAATCATGGCTTTAACGGATATATTTTTCACTGGGGTTCATTTATTCAAGCTAAAGCCTACTGATGTGCCTATTATACTACACAATTACACTACGACGTTGAACCTCACTCTGGAATATGATCGATTCATTATTAAGATATTTGATCTCAAGAATACTTGGGAACTGCTTTGTAGTAATTATGTGAAACATTTGATAAATGTCTTCGATGAGCCTGAAGTTAAAGACAGGGCCTCGTTTAGTTCAGTTGACAGTAACTCATCGAACCACTCTGATGATTACTATGCACACACCACTACTGAATCGTCTGAGCCAACAAAGCAAGAAGATTCAAACTTTAAGTCAGAGTGTGACTATTCAGATCAAACTACCGAAAAACCAAGACCTTTCACGTTTGCCGATTTTAAAGCCAACAGTACTATAACCACAAAAACGTCAGATACTTATCCAAGTGATGAATTAACAGTTACAGGAAATGAAACAGTTAATGAATCTGACACTGATATTGACAAGAATACGGACAGATCTGATTCTGACAGGGTATTCCCTAAAAAAGTTAGAATAATGGAAAATGGAAATGATAGTAGTCCAGTGAAGGAAAAGAAAGTGAGCGTGTCTGATAGTATCGATAGTCATATGTCTGCACGCAAAGTCAATATTACAATATGTGATGGAACGGCGTATGAAAAGAATAAAATTGTGGAACCAATCATTCCGCCTCAACCGGTGCCTCCAGAAATTGAACAACAACGAGCTTTAAGCATTAGCAAGGTAAAATATTAATTGAGCCCAGTAAATATTCGCTAGTCTGCAAAGATTATCCTGTTCACTATACCAGTACAATTCATGTAAAACGTTAGAGTAATAAATGAAAAAATATAATTAAGTACCCTAATATTTGAAGACTCATCATGACTTCGGCTTAAAGTAGGTACCTACAGTAGGTCTTCAAATAACACAACGCAAATATAATAATATAAACGGAAATAATTTTTACATTTATTTTAACAATAATTATGGATTAGAGTATTGATTACGACATTATCGATTAATACATACGGATACTTGTGCTTAACCCGATATCATGGTGGGACTTAGTCATTCAAAACAGAGCAATTGTAATTCTTATTTTATTAACTGGAAGTTGTCCGCTTAATGTACTGAAATGAGGTTTACTTACATAGTTTATACAGTTATAATGAACAGAGTATGGCCATTCCATTAAAGTATATTGGTATGGCTATTTCCAACGTTGGGCGCCATTAACTCTGTCAGTATAGGCACAAAGTAAATAGCGGCGGCGCGCGCCGGAGCAGAGTCCGCTCAATACAAAGTGCCATTTTCGCCGCACGCACACAGACGTAACATTTACAGGCATTCTCGGTTGATCTCGGCAATGCTTAGTCGCGACTGTCGCGAGTGCTAGTTGTGCGCGCGTTGATCACTTGACGTAGTTGACGTCCCCGTGTCACGTACGTCAAAATGAATAACTGATATTATTATTTATTACACTTGGAATGTATTTTATTGTTTAAATACAACAAAAAACTGTGCCTACACTTTCTTCAAATTTTCAAACGATATTGAAAGGTAAATAAAACGGTTTTCTCATTTTGGTAGTTACAATACCTAGGTAGGTAGGTAATTTTTTGAAACTAGCCGCTTCATCTTATCGTTCGCTGGTAAAACGCCAGTATTTAAGTACTATGGTTTAGTTAAGTAGGTACCTAATTAATTAGATATATTCTTTGTTGGCGCTCTCGGCCGCCGCCGGTCACAAGTCACAACTCGCAGCGGGTCACGCATCAATTTATTAAGGGTCAAAACGGAACCCTATTGGTGTCGCCCAGACGTCCGTCCGTCCGTCCGTCGTCTGTCACAAAATTTGTTCCGAAGAATTTTTAGCCTTCTCATTGACCTATGAACTTGAAATTTAGTGACAATGTTCAATATAACGTATATTTTAACAACAAATACTAATATATTGATAAATCATATTTTTGAGGTTGATTCGGAACCCAAAATGTGCGAAGTCCGACTCGCACTTGGCCGGTTTTTTACCAAGATACGCTGGTTCATATTTAAATGTCATTGTTGAAGAATTTTTAATATACCTACTCCTTTTTAAAATTCAGAATCAATACAGAAGCAACCCTGTGAGTCGGGCAAGTTTAGGTAATTTTCAAGAACGGCGGGAACGGACCTTCTGTATATTTTTTATTTTGTGGTATAGGTTATATTACGTATTGTTCTAATTATGTAAAGTTCATCGGGGATTCACTATTAAAGGGAAAAAACAGATATAATCAAATTATAACTTAACATTACCTAATACAAGAATTTTTCTATTTCAAGCCCCACGTTGGGCGCCAATAATTCTTGTTTCAATTTGTAGGATACAGAGGTGCAGCGGCATTGTTTCCAGAACATCCTCATAGCATATCTCGAGCTGATCCTCACGTTCCCTCTGGAGAGGTTCCAGCTCATCAACCCCGTGCTTCAGGACGGCTTCGCGCAGCTAGCCAAGACCGTCACCGACCCACAACTACTCGACAGAATCAATATATTTTTTGATAAAAAAGACTTAACCGAATTTAATTATAAGTGATCAATTATTGTGATAAATTAAATTCACATTTTAAACATATATTCCTCGATTGTTCTGTGTTATGTGCAAAATAAAGAAATACTACAACTTTGGGGTTTCTGTTAGTGTTAAAATGAAACAGCGTAAATGTTAATATTCATTTAATAGTCTTTTGAGCTTTAAGCGAATAAACAAATATATTTCCCTTATATCTAAACTCCTTTAATATCACCTACTAAGATTGGTTATTTACAAACAGGAGATTTTTGGTTCGGTGACTACATCATAATTGTCTTTCAAGTAAAATGCTACATCAACATCAGTCTATCGGGATATTATTTACAATCAACATAATAAAATGGCACCATGAACTCACAACAAGGCATAATCTATAATAATGTGCCGTAAAAGACAAAACAAATCATACTATGTTCTCTTTTGTAGATAGGTTATTGATACAAATAGGTAAAAATCTCATAATGGCACTAATATTTGGTGTATAAATTTTCATATTTACAATTATAACTACGTACATATTTACAATAATAAGCTCTTCTTTCACTTTTATCTTAAAACAAAAATGCTCACAGACGATATCATCACCGTTAATAGAGATAAACTTAAGCTTGTCGCTCCTTTTGTCGGATATGTATGGACAGTCAATGCATACGACAACGCACTTAGACCTAAGTCACTTGAAATTATCGGGCTCTCACGATTTATAAGTTCAGCTAATTTTTCAGCTTCTAAAACGCACACACGCAACTGTAAGTCGGTGGGATTTTCCAAGATCGTCTCGACGGTTACGAATATTTCCATTTCTATGGTTAAATAGCCTCTTAAAGCGCATTCTGCGATTTTGACTTGTCTTTCTAAAGCACTTAGGACGTTCTTTAGATTTATCACAGATGATGATATGTTAGTGCCGTATAGGGCTCTGTCGATTTGTTTTTTTGAATAGAGAATTCTCAAAGCTCCTCCACATTTAGGGCAGCAGGCGCCAGGAGCCGTGAAGCCGAGGCAGTTGTGGTTTATCAGCGGCGGGCAGAATATTCTGTCGACCTGGCACTTGGGCTCCATGAGGTCAGAGATGGGACCGACCGCGAGACAAGGCCCGCGGTAGTCTACGCTGACGTACTCGGACCATGCAGCGCATTCAGAAATATAGGTAATGCCGTTAGCTCCGCAAACTGATCCAACCTACGAACAAATATAAAAGACAAGTTTAAAATTAGAGGGCGCGAGTTTGATACTCGGATATGTCTAGTATTGTATGTATTATTATTTGTGTGTGTGTGTGTGTGTGCATTAATACACACGTTTTACCTATTGCAATATTACCTTTGAGCATCGTTCCAAACACTGTCCCCAATAGGCGAACCTGTTACCGCTTATGACGAGGTGACACGGGTTCGCATGGGTCCGGCCATCCGTGTCACACACCGGCATCGGAGGCTGCGAGTTGCAGTGGCTCGTGTCCACTGTTGAACCAATTGAACAATGTAATACGATCAAAGATTAATTTAAGTAGGAAGCCCCACGTTGGGCGCCAATAATGTTTACTTGCTCCAATCCAGTATGAATACTAGGGTTACTGAACTTTAGCAATTTTCTGAATAAACTTTATGCTTAAACTTTAGTTAAGAATTACCCAATGTGATACAACAGTAATTTTCTTTTTGTTAAATCCATAACACCAAATCATCTAGGGGTATAATAATGAACACACTACATCAAACATTAGTAGACCTTCTCGTTCAATGCGAGCAGCGCTTCTGGTGGCCTTAGATGATAACTATTTATTATGCCATAATTATAAATTAAGACTAAACGGAAACCTGCTCGTTTGTGTTTTGTTTCGAAAAAACTTATACTAGAGGTACGGCACGTGGTCGGTAGTTACCGCAGACGTGTTGCGGACAGCTGGCCTGCAGGCGCGAGAGGCACACGTTGCGCGCCGGCAGACACGCGCGCCGCCCGCACGCCGCGCCACCGCACAGCGAGCGGATCTCGAACTCGATCTCGCCGTCCGTTGCTCCTGCGCATCTATAATGGCATAACTATGAAGTTAGATTTATTGCGTGCCACTTAGAAACAATCTGCAATGTTATCTTTTCCATTAGTATCGGCCACAACACAAATGACGCATGGCTGACGCCACACCAACGTATTGTTCAACGCGAAATTATCCCTTACGCAATCGCGCATAGATCGCTATATATTTCTTTGGCCTAGCTGACGCCTGTAGCCATCTTTGGCGTCCATGACACGATATTGCGATGACGTGTCTATACATGTCGCATCGCAACAACACTGTCTTCAGTGTTGCTCCATTTAATGAAGTTGTTGTAGCTACTCACTTGGCGAGGCAGGCGTTAGGGTACCGGCGGCCGGGCGCGGAGACGGGCAGGTGGTGCGGCGGACAGTTGCACGGCAGCCCCGTCAGCAGCGCGGCGCGGCCGCACGCGCGCCGCGCGCACACGCGCTCGCCCAGCACGCAAGCGCACGCGTTACACTCCATGTAATACTTCTCACCTATCAAAATGTAAAACCTCTATTTTTACCCCATTATTCATAAAATCACAGAATAGTATTACATACAGAATGGCCCCGAACCCCCGCACCGAGGTCAGTTACCTCGTCCCTGAGTCCTGAGAGACCCGCCGGGTGCCGATCGGGAAATTATTAAAAACACAAATTACAGTAGTGGGTCGCAAGCGTCTTTTTACGTTTTCAACCCTTCTTCTGTACCTCTAGTATACGTTTTTTCGAAACAAAAGACAACGCCAGCAGCATCTCTGTAGGCCTAGCACATGACGGCCGCGAGATATATCGACTCGAGATAGAGTACGGTACGCGTCTTTTCTTTGATTGGTGGTGTCTTTCTCGAGCCGACATACTCTCGCGGTCGTCATGTGCTAGGCCTACTGGTGGCCTTAGATGGTAACAATTTTTTTCCATATAAATTAAGACTAAACGCAAACGTGTTTGTTTCGAAAAAAACTTTTACTAGAAGTACTGGCCTTGACCCCTTTTTATTTGGGGTCGGCTCTCCTAATTTGTCGTCTCCACAGATATTAATTCTGGCTCGCCGCTAGTTCCAAATTCCCGTTGTTTTTCATATCTTTTTTTCAGATCTTTTTTAATTAAGGACATCCATTAAGTCGGGGATATCCACGCTTTCTCTGTCCGGTCTTACAATTGCGCATTTACGTTTTCATCCATTGCGATTAATACTCATACTCATACTCATTTATTTGCAATGGATCATATTAATCATATGCATTACACGTCAGAAACAATGATAATATGTCAAGGTATAAATGATTTACAAATTATCTTAACTGTCACAGTAAATTTTCTATTAAATTAAAATTTTAAAAATTACTATAAAATAAACATATTATTTAATATTTAAATGTCGCATAATTCAGTTACGTTATAATAGGCATTTTCAACGAGCCATGATTTTAGTTTGTTATAAAAGGAATTCCCGTTCAGTTCTTTAATACTGTTTGGGATGGCGTTATATATTTTTGAACCAATTATGCGGGTAGTTTTGGTAGACTTGGTTAGCTTGCACCTAGTTGTAACAAGTTTGCCGCTATGGTTGCACCGCAGTAACGTGTATATCGCATAAATCGTGATTTTATGATCTTACCATGCTTGATGACCTTGTCGTGGAGCCGACAATTGTCCAACGCTACACAGGGCAATGGCTGGCAATGTCCCAATCCCCTGTTAGTGCAGTGGCATATCTTATAGCAGGCCTTTCCTGAAGGGCCGGTCATCGGCACTCGTGCCCAGGAACCGAGGGGGACTATGTATAGACTGCCATCACCTGAAATAGAAAAGCGAAATAGTAATAAGACTATAGATTTTTGACATACCTGCCTGCTCCGAAAATCCTAACAGTAAATAACTCTAGAAAAGTTCTTACATCAAATACCTAATGTGCGTAATGCTTTTATTATTATTGGTTTGTCGTGGGCCTTCTATGCCGCCTCGACTAGTTATTGATCTATTGTGGCAGCCTTTAAAGTAATTTGCTTATACCCGTTGCTTCCAGGAATTTCCGCTCTTTGAGTCGCAAACTGTTGTATTGTATCTCCTCGTGGTCAATTTGATAAAGTCGGTTCATAAAAAAGGCGGCAGTTGAGGAAGATCGGTATACTTACATTCATTCCTTAGCCAGTGATTGTTAGCGACTGTAGGTATATGTACTTATCGTCACAACAATATGACCATACGGTAGCATAGGTCTCAGCTCAGCTTAATAGTAGATTGTGTTTCAAGGGAGCAAGATGATATATTTACGGCGAGGGCGGTAAATTGAATCCCGAGTGAAGCGAAGATTCTACAATAGAATATTGAGCGTAGCGAGGGATTAAAGTGTTTACGCGCAAGACAGAAAAGAATTTTGCTACCGTGTATACATACATACTGCTTTTCACACCGCCTATGAGGCTTGCTGCTAAAAACATGAAATGTCTTACGAATAATTTTGCTACCGAGTGGCACATACTGCTTTTCATGCCTTCTATGAGGCAGAGTTGGTGTTGATGTATTGTTGTCCTCAAACGAGGAAAAGAAAAGCGCGACTTTGATCGCTCATTCGAGGATTTAACTCACCCAGTGGGCAGCCGTCGATGCAAGTGTATCGAGAGCAAGATCCGCCATGCAAGCAGTTCCTGTTGACCACGCATACTTGGGTCGAGTTGCACGGTGAGCCCGCGCATGGTGACGTCACGGCCTCCCGGGAAGACAGCAGGGGTGGATCTAAACCTACCAAAGGTAAAATTCATTAATTTCAGCCATTCCCATACGCATATCCCATGAGCAGGCATAGGGTCAGAATAGATTACTGGTGAGAACAATATTGCGTAAGGCGTGTCGAATTTTATTTAGAGAAGGGTTTCTGGAGCTCCATGATCATGACATACATTTCTGAATAAAAAGAAAAAAAAATACCGCCTTCCCCCTTCTTCCATCGGACATCCAGACGTTCCAGGCGTACGGCGCACTGTTATCTAAGGTTTGAAATTCCCTGCCGATGTCTGTATTTCCGTGTTCATGATTCTGATGCCCGTACATCTCATGAGTATTCTAGCATAGCAGGCCCTTGAAATTAGTTTAATAAGAGACTTCAGTTACTCTAGTATAAGTTTTTTCGAAACAAACACACGAACGAACGCGTTTGCGTTTAATCTAGTAATTCTAAATATTCTAATGGCGAAAAAATGTAACCATCGAAGGCCACCAGATGCGCTGCTCGCGTTGCCCAACAAAATGAGACTAATCGCAAACGCGTTCGTTTGTGTTATGTTTTGAAAAAAACTTATACTAGAGGTATATACATATAGTCGGTGAGGGACACGCAGGGAGCAGTCAGTGAGTCGGGCGCGAGGCGCGCGCGCCCACTCCACGCACGATGTACGACGACACGAGCCGCGCGCAGTCCGCCGCGCACAGCAGGCTCGCATGATCCTGCATTAGTGTTCCAATAAGGGACTTCTGAACTTACTGGGTGACATGTATTCGGTGAGGGACACGCAGGGAGCAGACGGCGAGTCGGGCGCGAGTCGCGCGCACAGCGCGGCCGCGTTGAGCGCGGACGGCGCGCGCGCCCACTCCACGCACGACGACACCAGCCGCGCGCAGTCCGCCGCGCACATCAGGCTTGCGTGACCCTGCATAATAATCCATACTAATATTATACCTAAATGCGAAAGTGTGTCTGTCTGTCACCTCTTCACGCTTAAGCCGTAAATGGTGTATGGAGATAGTTTGAGTTTGAGCGAAGGACATATAGGATACTTTTTATCCCGGAAATCATCCCTTAAGAGGGTGGAAGTTTCAAGTTTTGTATGGAAGAGCGATGAACGAGTTCTACGAAGGTCGTGGCAACCATACCTAATAAATATAATAATCGAATAACCATAAGAACACACAATTCGTGTGCACATAAAATATATGATTCGGTTCTTAATTTCTCTCTCGCTTGGTCTTATTCCAACATCAGAACCCGAATATTATTTTAAGAGTTCACGGATTGCATAACCATTGAAGACAATTTAAGGATGATTCACGCTAGACCGCGTTCTGTGTCCGGGTCGGTCCGTTTTGAAGTACAAGAAATCGACGGACGCGTGAATCATCCTTTATGTGCATTGTATATAATGAAAAAAAAAATATTTTACGCCGTTTGTAACAACGTTCTACAGAAATCAGTCTTCACTCGTCACTAACCTTAGCTGTACAAGGTTTGACATGAAGTGCGCAGGCGACGTTTTTCCAGATATCAGTAGGACATTGGGACGAATTCTTTAACGGCAGTCTCAAACCTGATACCGTCACATACCTGAAAACCAAAATAATCGCTTATAGCTCGACGGTTTAGCACTTTCAGAGCCAAGAACTCCGCTAACGAGTTCTAAATGCCTTTATTTATATGCCGTACGATTCTAGAGTCTCGAGGGGAGTTCATTACTATACTAGTTGACTATCGCTGGCATGCAGCGATAGTCTTGGATTTGGGCCTGGCAATGAAAGTGTTAACTGAGATCGCGCGGAAGGAAGACAGGGACGCGCCGCCCATATCTACTCCTCTGCTACCCTTTGACGTGTCTCCTCTTACCCCTGTTGTCCCGTCACAGGCAAGGACTCATTAAAGACGGTCGATCTATATACGCTTACCTAATAATTAAGTCGTTAAGCATATCTTAAGGACAAATAACATGTTGCTTACCCACTATCTTTTTGCTCCGCCACAGCCAAATGCGCATCAAGATCGGCTTGAGCCGAGCAAGATCTGAATAGACTTGTCGGTCTATTGTTTAACTGGCTGCAGTATGTCAAACCAGCACAACCCAGCGAACATGGAGCTTCCACTGAAAAACACCTCGGAATGAGAAAAATCTGTAAATACCTAATGTTCGTATAAGTCTTACTCATCATCATGTCCAAGACTCAAATACCTTCTTCTATACATTGATTCAAATCAGTCTCCAGTGGTTCTCCCAAGCACTCCGCATAGAACTTCTGCCAGTTGTTCTGCCAGTCTGTGTTAAAAGTATTGAAGCACAGCCTTCGACAATTTATTGTAGTAGCCTGGAAATAAAACCATGAGTTGTTCACCTGTCAAACTCCAACTCCAAACCAGTGTACCTACTTAGCTACGCCATGCCTTGCGTGAGACAAGCTTATTTTTTGTCGACAGTCTATATTATTTACCTTGTTGCAACAATGTAATTTAGCGACATCATGCGGTATGAGATCCTTCGTGTCAGGCGGCTCGTCTTTCCTCAGGAAGCACTGCCACAAGCCGTCAAGTATGGCTGGGGCGCCGCATTTTTGGCCCAGGATAGCCGCGATTTCTTGAGAGTCTCCCGTACGACGGAGGACTGATTCGCAACTCGTCCTACATTCCTGGCTCGGTGACTCGTGACAGCAAGGTAAATCTATATTGAAAGACAAAACGCGACCGATTACTTATGTATATAGGGATAGCTAATTAAAACTTACTGTAAATTTAAGGAAACAAAAGACTACAAATTTTAACATGAGATTGATACTCATACTAGTATAGTTCAAAATCAAACGGATTTCTCTACCTATAGTTAAATCTAGATACATATTCCGTCGAAGTTGGATACTAACGTTTTGAAATTAAACGGGAACTATGAGAGCTGTTCGGTCAAGTAACGGCAGAAACTGCTGGGAATTGTCTTCTTCTGGCAAGGTTCTGAATTTCTGAATGGGTGAAGCAGCGTAGCACGTCCTATCAAATACTAATCCCGCATAGTGCCACTAATATGTGTCAACTCACATTTGGAAGCATCAGCATGAACAGTAGAGGCGGTGAGGTCACGCAGACAATGTAATAGAGGTGGTGATTGCTCACACAGCTCGACCGCGCGTTCACGGGCATTCAGCTCAACGTGTTCGGTGCCCACTCGCCACAATACGCGTTGGCACGCCTCGTGGCACATCAGAGATTGCGTCTGCGCTGAAATTGTTACAAATACTTGGTTATTGACGAAATTACATGAAATTAGGAATCAAATATTTGTGTTTGCCTAGAAAGACTAGGAAGTTTTCTATCATTTGTAAAGCTTGGAGTTTAAACGTGTACCTACTATGAATTTAAATAAGAATCTTTAGCATTTATAGCAAGTGCCACGATGTTTTTAAAGCATATACAAGTAGCTTGCGAAAACGATTTCATTAGTCGAATTTATTTAAAATAAATAAATATTAGTCGGATGTGCTGTCGGTACGGCATGAATAACCCACGCTACACACTAACAACACCATGATACTAACAGCAGCACGACTGCGCCTCCTCCTGCCGCTTGACGCAGTTGAAGAAGGCGATCTCGTCGGAGCGGCGGCAGACCGGCGCGAGCGCGGCAGTCCCTGCCGCCGTGGCGCACGCCTGCCGGCAGGGTGTGGAGCGCCCGAGAGCGCAGCACGCGCGACCCCACCAGCCTGAGCCTGACACTACTTCTGTGGAAGAGGTTATGTTCATAAATCGACCGTCTTAATGAGTCCTCGCCTGTGACGGGTAATGGGCAAGGGGGAGACGTCAAAGGATTATAGATAACGGGTAGCGGAAAGCAAGTCCCTCCCTCCAGAAACCCTTCCGCGCGGTCTCAGTTGAGCGGTCGGCCAATTCAAGCTCCTAGATTATAGTACAGTCAGCATTAGAACTAACTACGCGAATGATAAGGTCAGCTCTTGTCTTCACATGCGTTGCTACCTACTTATGGGGCCCTATGATGGTCGCGCGATAGCGTGATAAATGGCAAGATAAAGCATCTGTTAATTTCTGATACCACTCGATAGAAAGTGACAGATGATTTATTATTTTATTATCTTGTCGTTATATGGGACCTCATATTAACTTTACAAGAGAAACGTGGTATAAGTATACGTACGGTACAGGCGTTAGTGTACCTGAATAACACTGTGGTATTTACAGGTCAGACCAATTCATCTAATGTACATTAGTTATTGGGAGGTATATTACTGCATGTTGTAAATATTGATATAAATACATAGTTAAACCGAATCTACGTTCAAAGGACGTAAATTAAGGCCAACAAGACAAGTATTAAAAGGATCCGTCGTCTCGTTGTCTTTATTGTAGTATTCGTATCATGCGGTTATTGAATCAATATTTAAGTATCCCTGCACTCAGTTGAAAAACACTGATTTTAACAAAACAGTACAGTTAAGTAACTTGACGACTCACCTTGAATAGTCATATTCATGCATATCCAGAACTCTATCTGCAAAGAAATTTAATAGACAACATCAATCAATAAATTAAAGGTCCTTTATCACAAACGTCTTTTGTATTTCCTCAGTACGCATTATGTCAAGTAATTCGACACTGCGGTAATCTTAAACCATCCCCAATTACAATACAATACCGGTGGGCGGTTTATTGATGAATGGGATCCCATAACCACTCCGGGGAGTAGAAAAGGATCTTCATAATGTGAGCGTGTGATATCACCTTACTTTAAGTGCACGTTAAGCTACGCCATAAGAATACCTAGCAATAATTTTGCAGAACCGATATGATTTGTGAAAAATGCATATAATGCGTATTGCGTAATAGTACGTTACTTACCAAGGGCGATAAAACAAAGAATGTCTCAGATTGCAGGTATTTTACGCCCGAGCCGAAGGCAAGGGCGATAAATATGCGATCTGAGGCTTTCTTTATTATCGCCCGCGGTAAGTACAACATTTTATGTCACCCCCTGGCCAGGAAGTGGGTTTATAATGGCCACTTTATGGCCAGGTGTGACATAAAGTATTTTATGTCACACCTGGCCATAAAGTGGCCATTCACATGCTCGAAAAGTGTGTGATATTAGGTTTACCAAGCGCAGCTAAAGTAGTACATTTAGCCCCTAGGGAAAATATGTATACATATTTTTATGATTAACAAAAACAATTGGACCAATCAAAATACTTCACAATTATTAAATCCACCAATCACAAAACACACACTCGGCCCGGCCTATAGAGCCACAGTCAATTTCAATACCAAAAAAAACACTTCGACATCGAATCGGATCGGACCGTTGCGTTATTTTTTGGCACGTACACTGTTCAACTAATTTAACTGAACATAAGGGTTTTTGTTCTAGTTACTACCTATACATGTCGCCATACTCTCTGTGTACTTATGGATAATTTTTGTTTAGGTATTTATTTTCTCGCAATCCAAGTGAAATGCAGAGTGTATAACTCTGTTCTAGAAGCCATATTTATTGCTACTCGAACTATTTTCCCGAAATAAGCGAGGTATTATCACTATTTATCACTCATTTTAGACCCTTGTCATATCTTATTATTATGACATGCCTGTGGCCATAAAATGGCCACTATCGCACGCTGCGTGCGCGCGGGAATCCCTCTTCCTGGCCGGAAGACATAAATAAAGAAAGCCTTAGGTTGCAAACTTATCGTCAAATCCCTGCGATCTGAGATATTCTTTCTTTTCCGCCCTAGGTAAGTTAATGTAACTATTAATTAAGGTAACTCAATTAGGAAACAATCCGTAAGATTTGGAACACTTAATTATAATAAAAATACATAAAGCTGTATCAGAAATCCTCAAAAATAAATATCAAACACGTCATTTTTCTTCAACTAACTATTTGTTTAAAACAGCGATCGTAATTGAGATATAACTTTCTTTATAAACAACTACAAATATGGTAACTTTAGTTATGTTGATAAATTAATCCAATACGACGACTCTATAAATGAGGCGTACCTATAGTATAAATACATTTTTGCGACTCTACTACGAACATTTTAGTGACTTATTACTTCATTAGATACCAGAGATTAGACATTCGAGATATTTCCAACTTTAATTATGTCGCTTCTAAAATCTTTACTCCTTTCTCTTTAATCGAAGTTATTAATAATGGTTAACAAGCTTCGACGTTATCGCGGCCATAAAGATGGTTAATCTTCGGAATTAATTCTAGCGACCTGACTACTGCTACTAGTTTTCATTGAATGTTTAGATACAATTTACCACACACTTAGATACCTACTAAAATAAGCTTAAGTCAAAACATTACGAGCTACATTCGCATGACTCACTAACATGGACAACAAAGTTAGAGAAAACAGATGTAAGTACTTGACAAAGATATAGAGATAAGCTACTCACTAGAGAAGGCGTACAGAACTTGTAGATGTTTTGTATCCTTTCCTCTCTCATGGAGGAGTTTGAAGCTATCTCCACCAGGGACATCTGAAACCAATACAGATACAGATTAATAAGTCTGATATTCAAGAAGTTTTTATCAATCATAGTATCTTAATGTAGGTAAGTTCTTGATGTTAACTGGGAGAGTTAATGTTGAGGGCAGTGAAGATAAACGAGTATACGAGTATATTCAATTTTACCTACGCGCCACTTTTATTGTGGTTCTTATATATAAGTCGGGTAACATTTAAGCTTTAATAGCTTTGTTTATTGTTCAACACATTGAACTCTCGTTAAAGGGCACAATAGGAGTATCACTAGGCAGAGAGGTAGGTATCTCTCTCTTCCTAGCTATGAATCTAGCAGTGATATGGCACACTCTTCTGACTCACCACGTAAAAATCCATTTTCCATGTAAAATGTTTCAGGTACTATCTTACGTACGTAGACAAATTATTGTGATTGCCACATACCTAAAGCGTTGTTTCGTCACTTCATTTGTTATGTCATATTATGTTAAGATTACTTTGTTCTATTTTGTAATCATTTTATGTTTTATTTTTATCATAACCTTTGAAGTCAATGTACCAACAAAATAATTGGGTTAAGTCTTTGAACTGTACATCCAAATAACCACAACATATGTAGTAAATAAGCGTAATAACTTTACGAGTAATATTTTATACTTTATAGGTTACATGGACGTTTGATATCAAACGACTAAATCTATCTAAACGAACTAAATGCGAGTAATAAAGTGTAGCTTGCTCAACTGTATGTTTACATCAACTAACATGAGGTTTGCAAAATCTATTTCGTATTTATGATTTATCTAAATTAAACCGTAATAGAAGGTAATAAAGTCTTATTAGGGTCTTGTAATTGCATGAGATAAGAGCTTGCGGCTGCTATTCCAGGAACACGTGTTGTCGGGCTGCCATTGGGCTCTTCATTAGCTTTAAGGAATTAATTGACTCCGGCGCTACATTTACGATCGTCTCCCTTTTAAAATATCGCGTTACCGACGCTAGATTAACATTTGTTTAACATTTAATGTTTTTACAGCAAACGTTTGATCATTATTTAGTCTGGTCAACAACTCTCTAGCATTATAGTAGCATTCCTGAGCTTCCTTACTTTAGTATTCGCGAAAGTACAAGAATTGGATGAAGCTACTAGAAGTGGGTACCGACCTAATTAACTGGTATCTTTGCAGTTTTCTTTACATGTAATTTGTGAATAAGTACTAAATAATTAAAGATCGATTACTTTTTTTTTATTAATAATGGGATTGGTCTTGGCCGGCATCTAGCCAGTTGGTAAAGATGAGGTTAAGATTACTAAACTAATACAGCTATATGCGCTAATACAGTTTAATTTCAGATAAATCTCACTATATAGATCAGCTTAGTTTACAACAGAATCCGTTTACAAACTAAGTTTACAACAGAACCACTTGGTAAACTCTGTGGTGACTGTCATCCAACACAATATGCGGGCGTTGTTTTCAATTAGGTATGCTCCAGAAAATTAACATCATAACAAGACATGATGAGAAACACGTAGGTGGTTTGAATTAACTAGAATTTTATTTTTATTATTTAGGCGAAGATATCGACGGCAGCAATGAAAAGGTATGCTTATGCATCTCTAATGTAAGTACCTACGCTAAACTGGCGTTTTGGTCCGGCCCGAAGGGTAATCGGGCTGGAGTAAAACGAATTATGCGATCGATTACACAAACGCCATTCTTCCCAAACCGACGAATTATATACATATCCAAAAATTTGGATGAAGTTATGATGATTGTAAATCAAAGTTAAAATTGAAAAATTAAACACCACAGGTGGGATTTAAACTCACGAACTCTGGAATCCGTCCATTGCTCTACCAACTGAGCTACCGCGGGTCTCTCTTGTGGCGGTGAATTTTTAAAATTGTGATTTCGTTTAGCGGATGCATCCGCCTGACAAAATTTAATTTCAAGTTTAGATAAACATACTCAGATATAAGTAAGTAAGTACATCTGTAGATTATAAGGTCGAGACGAGAGGGCAGCCATTATCGCGCTGTAGAGGTGTCTGAAGTGCAGAGGTTATCTTGAACCGCTCTATAACAGATTGACAACGAACCAGTAGGTACGTATTGTTGCAACGCAGATGCAGACTCTTGTTTATCTTTACGAGCAAAGTTCACTTTTCGGTCGTGAATATAGGTACGTCCACTACTAAGTATAATCAGTAATAAAGAGGTCACACCAAGGTAAATTAAAGGACATTCCAACTATCGATAACCCTTAACCCATTCTGATAGGCACAAGGTATACCTAAAACACTTCCAATTTTGACAAATTGCTTTGGCTTAGTCTAAATTTCACTAAAATTACTGCACTATACAAACTACAGTAGATACGAGCTCGTTTAGGACTAACATAAGTGGACATGATTGCATGCGACATGGGCTGGTATTCATAACGTTAACCAACACCTTGCCTGTATGCGAGCCAGTGTAGTTCCACTCCCTATTCACAAAACTTAAGAAACGCCTTCAGAAACAGGAATCTCAAAGAACATCGTCAGTCGAGAGATACTTATTCCCACTAGTCCGCATCTCTTACTCTGTTCAACGGATAATGGTTTTGTTCCCCAATAATCCGCAAAGCAAACTATAGCTTTTTTTCGTAGCTGTCCACTCCCTTGACTGAAACGAAGTAACCAGAGTGAAAAAGCAGCTATGATTTTTCACTGTGGACAGTGGCACAAAGTAATGCTTTTCCCCATGTCTTGAGTCAAGATAATACGGCGAGCGAGTGCTGAGTGAGATAGATAGACACATCTTGTGAATCTCACTGATGCTAACAATTTCTTAGACCGAGTCGAGTGCTTGCAACTGGCAAAAAGGCGTACATGCATCGTGTCTGTACACAACATACGACGGTTATTATAAGCGATACTGAACAATGATCATTGTATACAAATAGGATGTCATTTAAACAGGTCTAATTCGACCGACACCATCGCCTATCTCGACTTATTGTCTGCGATTGTTTCGCCAATATCAAATGGCGCCTATTACTATTGTTTGGCTTGACATTGTCAACACACATGTTGAGAACTGAAGTTATAATCGACTCAGTAGTGGGTTGAAATCGGTGTGTTGTTGGGCCTTTCGGTACACCTTGTAATAAAACTTATCTTAGTCCAAGTAAATAAAGCATACCTAACTATTACCTAATAAAATTAGAAACATAAAGGCTAAATATTCACACACGTTTACGACTTTCACAAACATCTACGGTAATTTGCGATAATTGAATGCTACAGGCATAGCTAACTTAGGTATTTCCCATCTTGATCTTGAATAGTTGTTGTTAGTAAAATTCAATTTTACTTATTAGGTAATTAATACTTTAGGTCATTAGATAAGATAAATTGGTACAAAGAATGGAAGTGAGTGTAATATTTCGCCGATAAACTCAGCGTTTGGCGAACTGTGTTTATAATTTAAAATGTACCATACTTCTTTTGGAAAAAAAAAAAAATATTTAGGTACTAACTTACTCTATTCTAGGCATTTAGAGTATTAAACTAAGGTAAAAATAAATTATTTTTTACTTTACTAATAAAAGATCTAACGAAACTATTCGGAAAACATCAATTATTAATTTATTTTAGCTAATTGAAAGATTTTATAAACATAAAGATTTAAAAAGGACACTGATTTGAACATACCAATTCACTCTGTCTTAGTGACGTCACTAAGACAGTATTTCCCAACAAACTTCATATTAACAAATCGTTTTTGACATTTAATAAAAAGTTGCTGATTTGACTATGAGTAAAATACCATATTCTGTAGGTCAAGTCTTTTGACTATCAAAATAAGTTTCACTTGGCCTACACACTTTTACAATACCGTAAAAATGACTTGACCCCGCGTGCATTTTATAACGATGTAGCAAAAAGATACATAAACCTGTGCCGGCCAAGTTACAATATTTCCAAGGTTTTCTTACACACGCACTTGTCGGACGCACCCCCTCTAGACGTCAGTTACAACCAAAATAAAAGAACCCTATTTCCGCCCCGATGTATCAACTTGCCACCGATTACATTTTCTCGTGTTACGTTTTACAAATAAACATGCACGTTCCATTTACGGTACATTGCAGGATCTGAATTTACCTGAAAAACAATATACTCTTAGTTCATTAGCATGATCATTTTACTCCCTATCTGGGATGTATATTATTAATAAGTAATTGTTTGTAAGTAACTACTGAATGATTTATGAAATCGATATACTATATTATCTAGCTTTATATATATATATATATATATATATATGGCCTGAGTAGTTACAAATCATTATATAAAACATTATACGTTTTATTAATAAACAAGAGATTGTAACTATGGAATGCGATACCAATTAAAACTGGGCTTTAATCGAAGCTTGCAAGGTTTGTTTCCCCTGAAACAATTAAGCATGTGCACGTAATTTCAATATTTCAAACGCTAAAGCAGTTCTGGGAATCGTCTCCAAAGTCACAATGTGGCGACCGATTCCAATGCGCGTCGAGTAGGCGCTACGACTCGGTGTATTTTTAATGCATTCGCCGCGGCATTCAAAAACATCGCTTATTATTCAATCCGCACCGGCCGTTTGTCAATGGCGACAGAATAAAAAGTTCAGTTGAATCATAAGCATAACGATAAAGAGGTCGAATTAGCATGGAGACAATCGCGGGAGGGGTTGACATCACCAGCCATCATAGTTCACGTGTCCGCTGCCATACGTGAAAGGAATGCTTCAAGAGTTTTTACGGCGGAATTATTCTCAACGCTTCCCCGAACACGGAACACCACCCAGACACAGTCAAACAATGAAAACTGTTTCGAATTATCATCCGCGCATTAAAACTCGATTCCCAGACTGCATAATCGAAATCCGAACTGCATACCAGAAGCTTTTCCTCTTAATGGGTACGAGTCAACTGCGAAATCTGTGCGATATGTAAATGAAGTTCAAGAGCCCAAGCAACTGTGACAAATTGAGCCATTACAAGAAACCCGCACGACAATGAATCTATTAGGATTCGGAGCGCACTCGTCTGCAACCATTTTGCATGTACGAGGACCGACGTAATAGTAATAGCTCTAATAAATTTTTACGGTGTCTACATTCGGGAGCATGCCGTGCATGGTAGTTGCAGCCGCTAGTTCACACATTGTCTGCTATTTAACCACACTGGAACAAATGCACAACGACCGCTCGAACGAGCTGAAACTAAACTTTAAACTCCAGATTACACCAATAAAAGTTAATTAACGCTACGACTAACAGCCGCAACACTCAATAACGGAGTCGGCTGCCATTTCAGTGCTAATTAAAACACAAAGGGGCTTTCAGTTGACAAAATAAAATAACGCTGAGAGGAGAGCTCACCGTCAGACGCCCTAAATAGTTTAGCAACTACCCGCCGTAATTATTGCGAAGAGGCCGACAGCTTCATCCAGAGGGTTGGCACGCGCGGGATTATTTACGAAAACACGTCGCCGTCAGAGGCGTTGTTGGCCGCTGTCGTCGGCTTGTCCTTTTAGTGCGGTTAAGGGAGAAATTATCGTGTTTCCATTGTTTTGTTCTTAAGAATACATCTGCGCGTTGTAAGACTAAATCTGTGTGAGGCGGCGGGACAGCCCTGCGTAATGCTAGCGAGGTAAGTATAGGTGGCGATGGCGGTCGGAAATAGCGCTGCGGGACGCGGCAATCAAAGGACAGAATCAAATCGCTACTCCATCATCGCTTTGATGTTTCTTTGTAAATTTGTCTGAATACCATTCCTCCCTCATTTCAATAGCAAAACACGCTTTATATTCGATTTAACCGTGTTTGATTGTGTTAAGATTGCGCGTTGATCTATCGTGAAAGAATGTGCTACTTGTTTTTAGGACGTTTGAACTGTTTTCGTCGACTTAGTTTGTGACTTTGATTTATCGTTATCGCACAGTAAAAGCAATTCTTGTATATATCTATATATATTTATTTCGGGGATCTCGGAAACGGCTCTAACGATTTTGTTGAAATTTGGTATGTGGGGGTTTTCGGGGACGAGCAATCGATCTAGCTAGGTCTCATGCCGCCCAGATATTCTCAGTTTATATCGGTGGGCTGCAAATCGGCTTCCGTAGAAATAGAAACTTAAAGTCTTAAATTTGACCTTTATATTTTTGGAATAGCTTTAAATAAAAACCTCTATAGAAAAAACTGATTATGTCAAAATATCAGTAATAATTGGTACCATAAGCATCTGAGAGGATATTTACGGCTTTATTTTTATTTTGGAAGAAAATCTGAGTTTTCCATATAATATAATAGGTACCCAATAAAGCTCACTTATTCTGTGGCTAACCCTAGAAAAAAAGAACAAATTTAAAACTTGAGGGGATTCTTCGATTCGCTCAATCACGCTATCCCGTGAACGAGACGCGCTTATGTTTTTCGCTGATCACGACAAAACGGGATGCAACACTTTTCGGGAATGGCTTGTTTAGACAAATCTCGATAAATATCTGACTGTGTGCAGTTTTATTAAATTTACTCTTGACAGAGTTTAAATGAGGTAAAATACCATCATACTGACTTAATCGTGTCTTTTAATAATGCGTTGTTTTTGTAGGCTGAGTAAAAAAAGGAAAATAAAGACTCGACTTTGGATTTTTTTTCTATCGAGAAAATTTTATTCAATCCCTATTGTTTCCTCGTCTGGGCAGAACAGCGGTTTCAAAGAACGCAATATTTCTCGTAGTTTTCATGCCTATGAAGGCCGATTTTCAGCCCACCGTGCTACGTAACAACTAAGCATGAAAATAGGATAAAGAGATACAATATAGTAGTAGTAGTAAAACTCTTTGTGGTACAAAAATTTACAGACATTTTACAAAAAAAGAAGGACAATATAATAGAAATACTCTTTATTGTACACCGCAAAAAGAACACGGACCCAAGATAGATAGATAGATACTAAAAGCGCAGTACCTATTACTTAAAAAGAGAGTGTGCTAAAAGTACAATAAATATAGGTAGTCTGTGAGCTCATAGAAGAGTCTCCGGTTTCGGGTGAAATTATTTGTTTTGGCATAAGAACATGTAATAGTGAGCGAAAAACTAGTAGTCAGCATTCACAAGACGTCAAAAATCTTTATTGTAAGGGAGTAAGAGCTTTTGACGTCTTCATATGCGTAGTTACTTTTGATGCTGAGTTGCTGATTGTACAACTCAAAGATAGATTAATTGCTCATAGAGAGTACTCTACAGCGCTATAGCGACTCTTTTCGAACGTACAAAACTCGATAGACACCCTACATTCCTAATATAAAACCGTCAACTTATACGAGTGTCGCGAGGAGCCACACCATTGGGCAAGACATCCGCGGTGACAGCATGATTAACGACCGTGTGTGTTCATAAAGCCCGTGCCAGACGGGCGAAAACAAGCCCCAAAACCGGACGACCTTGGTCCGACCGTGTAGATTCTATGTTTCCAGCAAGATTTCCTTTGAAAATGAAAACCGTTCTTTGTGGACCAAGGTCGCTCCGTCCTAGGGACCTGGGCGCGACAACCGACAAATCAATCGAAACAGTGTATGTCCAACCACTGGTAATAGGCCCTGCATAGGCCGGACATAATTCCGAAAACCATGCCCTGGATTTTTATTTTATTTTTCAGGATAAAATACAAAAAATCAATACTCCCAAGTTTTTGATTCAAACGAATTCGAAATCTTTTTCTGTAGTCAAAATAACGATTTCAAGCTAAGAAGCAAGCCAAGAAAAATAAATAAAAATCATCCTCGATAAAAAAACACCCGGTAAAATGATTATATGTCAAAAAACCAGAAATAATTGGCACTTTAAGCATCTGAGAGGATATTACGGTCTACGTTTTATTTTGGAAGAAAATCATTTTTAGGGTTCCGTAGTAAACAAGGAACCCTTATAGTTATTTCTGTAAGTAGTTACCGCTTACAATTTTTTTCATAAGTTCAAAAACTGTCAAGATCACTTTCTGAGATTCAACAGTGATATACTTAATAATAACGATATACCTGATCTTGTCATAACGTGTCTGGTATATTCATGGATACATTAGGGGATTGAATGTCTTTATGTGATAGGCACAATGTATGTAACCCACGATTTGGGATACGGTTTTATATTTTTAAAAACTGAACCGTGATTGAGCCTAATGTAACTTGATGGTATGTGACGAATGGGCCTGAAAGTAGCTAATTGATTCACTAATAGTTTATTCACTCTTGACGACACCTAGATCGTAATACGGTATTAAACCCCTAATCAAATCAACAACTTTATATTAAATGTCAAAAACGATTTGTTAATATGAAGTTTGTAGGGAAATACTGTCTTAGTGACGTCACTAAGACAGTGTGAATAGGTTTGTTCAAATCAGCGTCCTTTTTAAATCTTTATGCTTATAAAATCTTTCAAT
Organism: Cenopis cana; assembly: GCA_951800055.1. Taxonomy (NCBI): domain Eukaryota; kingdom Metazoa; phylum Arthropoda; class Insecta; order Lepidoptera; family Tortricidae; genus Cenopis; species Cenopis cana. The sequence continues at coordinate 12,606,362 of OX637488.1, forward strand.
TAGCTAAAATAAATTAATAATTGATGTTTTTCGAGTATATTCGTTAGATCTTTTATTAGTCAAGTAAAAAATTATTTATTTGTATACCTTAGTTTAATACCCTATTGTCAGTCAATACAGTCGACAGAAGCGAATTCCTTTACGAAATAAATAATGATGCATTGGTAAAATCAGAGGCGTATTTAAAGATTTGGCGCCCTGGGCCAGTTAGATTTGCCGCCCCATAAAGTGACGATATAGTACATTACTTACCAAGGGCGATAAAACAAAGAATGTCTCAGATCGAAGGTATTTTACGCCCGAGCCGAAGGCAAGGGCGATAAATATGCGATCTGAGGCTTTCTTTATTATCGCCCGTGGTAAGTACAAAATTTTATGTCACCCCCTGGCCAGGAAGTGGATTTTTTCGCGCGCGGAGCATGCGATAATGGCCACTTTATAGCCAGGTGTGACATAAAAATATTTATCTATATATTCAGGTCTACCGCGAAACGAAAACAAAAGATACGATTTGCCTTTCTGTCGCATTTGATCCGAGACGAATGACAGAAAGGGAGATAATTTTCGTTCGCGGTAGGCTCTCAGAGCAGCTAAACTTATTTAGGCGTTCTTCGCTTATATTGGAACGTAGATAATTAGGGTTCCGTAAAATTACGAGTGTTCCCATAACTCGGGGTCAAGTAATACTAGGGACTGGGGACCCATGGTGAAGCAACTAGGTCGTGAAACATACATGTGAATTGAATAGCATGCCAGAGCTGTGTCACCGCCTCCCCGCGCGGATATTATCCCCTCTAGTGCAACGATAAAGCGCTTCTCGGAACTGATAACATGAAGCGATATTTCGTAAAGTGTTGGTTTTTTGCTACCGCTCTGTCTTAGCCTCTTAGGTATGTAATTTTTTTTTTTCAAATATTTATTAGTTGATTAATTTGACCCGTAAGACTTTTTTACACCATTGATTTTCTTTAAAATAATCTTATTCAGATAATTTTATCTTAAAGACTTAATGTCTTTAAGATAATCTAGTTAGTTTAAACCTAATATTTGACAATAAGGGCAATCTCAAAATTTTACTCAAATATTTCTTTAACAGAATTCAGAGTACTTACTTATGATTCTGAGTAAGGAAACCTACAAAATGGAAAAAAAACATGTGAGCAAAATTGTTAAAGGGACACTTTTGAGTGAAAAGGCCATTAAAAAACAGTGTTACATTACATTATTATTCGTAGGCAATACGACTTCTCAATATCAAAAACTTCCAAGCCACTATAGAGATGCTGCTGCATTTTTGTATGTCATACTCTACTTTTTCCCGCCCGCCCAAGAAACATATTCAGAGACACTAGCTGTAATTTTTAGTTCACGTCTATTAATCTTAAACTTTAATACCAATATTGTCACTTCTAATTGTCTGAGTGAGATATTTATTTATAAACGGAATAAAACACCTCAGTGTCGCGGACGTGGGACGGGCGGACCCGACGGACATGAAAGGGTGACTTGTATCTATTTTCACCGCTTTGAACTGTCGCCGCTTGAATTTGTTTGTTTTCGCAACTTGAAGGGGAAGTAACGTGAACTGGGTGTCCAAATTAATTATCTGAGTATTGGTTTTCAGAATTATGAAATTAAAATTGTATGTTGATATGCTGGGGCAGGGATATTATAGAGCCACAATAACGTGAAAGGAAATTCAAACTCATCACAGTCACAACACATTCGTCTACGATACGTAAATCGACTAACTCTAGCTCACATTTTATTTACTAGTACTAGCTTTTGCCCACCACTTTGTCTGCGTAGAGCTCGTTCAACGCGTTAAGATTATATTATTTTATATTATTTTATTTCATTCACTTCCCTATTTCTCGCTCTTCCACATACCTAGTATCCAGTGTCCTTCCCGTGGACTCAAAGTACCTCAAACTCCATTACAAATTTAATTTTAATTGGTTCAGCGATTTAAGCGGGAAGAGGTAAAGGTAACAGACACAATTTCGCATTTATATTAACATCCAAGACTCAATTTACATTAAGTGTGACTTTACTTAGAACCTATATTAAAACTAATACTTATATCCACAGACCTACAGGTACTAGGTCACCCTAATTAGAACGAGACACCGGTCACTAGTACTCTTTCTCTGTCGACCTCACTTTTTCGGCGCAGTACTCAATCCGTCTTAGGTATAGATCCCTGCTCTAGCTAGAGATAGGTACACAAAACAACGTTACAAATGTCACCTTGCAGCTGTTTATGAGACCACGTTCCGTCTCTAAGCCGTTCCAACGTAAACTTTCAAAATAAGTTGTCAGTTCAATTTACGGGCTGCCACACTTTAAAAACTGAAGTTGGTATTATTTTCTTATTAATAAATAGCTATTGCATTTTCAATTCCACATCCTAGCTGCCAAAGTTGTGGAGTAAAGCGGCTGTGAGGCGTTGGCGCGTGCTTGGCGTGCTAACTGGTGGTTAACCTGATACATACTTACATTTCGCATTTTAATTTCTTTCACTCACTCATATTATAAAAACCCTCTTATGTTTTAAAACGCCGATAGCCTCGCGGAGTCCGTAAAATCATTACAGGTAGACGCTAGGTCCTGGGATGGGTTTGGAGTGAGTGTTATATTATAGGTCCTAACTGAACGCTTCCATGCTTTGGGCGACATGTTAATCAATCTCGGTTGTTGTCTATGATGAAAGTCGATAAGACGAGTTAGAAGCCGTCGCGTCGAAACCTTGAGGACCTCATACAGTCTGTCATATTACCCTAAACATCTACTTAACCTAAGCATTCTATAAGCAAGCACAGATCTGATCTAGTATGTGTAAGCAAGTCAGACTTCACTTCCCTCTCAACCTTCTAGGTTGGAAGAGGGATCAAATTGGAATGCTAATTTAATGTTTCATATTGACCCTTGCTTTCATCGGCACGCCTTGCACGCCGGCCCCCGGCCGCCGTGATTGTCACGTCGGCCAAGTGAAATGTCAAGCGTGGTTACATGGGCTGTGAAGTGCCGTGACATGGGTGAAGCAATGTTTGGTACTCTTACTCGTAGACTATACAGTATGAAAATGTGGGAAATCGTGTAACAGCAAAATTACCTATCAACTGCCTATCAAGTAATGATTTTTGTGTTTACTTTCTACTATATAATTAAATATCCTATATCCATGTAATTATTCTTATTTTTGTATATTTACAATTCAAAAGTTTAGTACTCAAGGAAAGGTCCCTCTGTTTTGAGGTCAATAAGAACGATTACGAATTCCGTCGTTACAGAAATAGCACCTTATCGACGCTGCCTTGTTAGAAAACAACACAAATATTCTGAAAAATTCAATCACGAAAAATAAAAACAAAAGCAACTTCAAAAGAATTTTGTATTATTTGAACAGTGGCCTTCTCATAATCCATTCCTTTGATGTCTAACGTCTAACGTGCGACCCATTTTTTCGCCACCAACTCACACATGATGCAACGGCGTCATGTAGATTATGGAATAATTAGCACCACTGTGGAAACTAACAGATCAAAGGCGGCACATTTGAACCGCCGCTTTACACTTCTGTCACTACAAAAAGGACCTATGTCACTATGATATTCTCCACTCCTACAGCCAAAAGGACTTATGTCACCAAGATATGTGGCGGTTTCAGGGGAATTAATCTTAGTGTGATCGGCACTTGGTAAATTATCGTAAATACGAGTTTTGTAACTACTGTATACATTTTAACTATATTACAATGTTAATTACACAAAACATTACTTATATCCTAATCTGCAGGAAGTTCAGGACATAATACACATTTTGAGAGCGACAAATTGTGGAAAAAACCTAAGTAGGTACCTAATGACCAGTAACGACTAAGAGCTGAGCAAGGGAAGATGACCAGTAATGAGAAAGAAATGGCCAGTAATGACTAAGACCTGCAAATCCGCCACTGCTTACAAGTCCAGAGTGTCACAGAAGCCTTACTGACTCCTTGCTTAGTGTTATATGAAATAACCATAGTCAGGACATTGTATAATTCTCAAAATAATGCCTTGTATAGTTACATTTCATGTAGATACTGTCAATTTGGATATCTTTATGTGACTGTTTGCGTTCTAAATAAATTAAAAAATATATATAAATCTCCTTAACGCAGGTGCTTTCTCCAAATTAACTAGCTAGTGTCATGATTGCAAACATCATGTTCTTCGCAGTCCATACCCGTCTCGCACTCACCGATACATCACTGGCACTTCATTTACAAATTCCTTTCTGCAACCGAATGCAAGCGGCCTACTAACAAGCTGCTCAGAAGCAAACATACTTTACAAACCTCGTATTACTCAGTTTCCCAGTCGAATATAGGAACTTATTCCAAGGCGTGATAGTTGAAAATCAAGAAAATTTAATATCGAATTACGTAATTGCAAAAGGCAGCCCCTGGATTACTTACCACACATAAATTCGCCAGCCTGATCCACGGTATACTACAGCTATCAATCTGACCGCATTGCCCACCTATTTTCGTAACAGACTGTTACTTATAATATAAGTTCTAACATTTGCCTATTGCGAGTTTCATGTTCTGCATCATCGCCACTTTACCTTACACGTAAAGTGGCGATACATTTTTTTTTGCAGAACCATTCGTGTAGGGTAAGGGTGTTGTTGGATAGATCACTAACTGGACTTTTAAGAACATTTTTTGATTCAGGAATCCATTTGCGTATATTGATTTAAAATTACACGATTTTCACACATTATTATTGGACCACGGATCTGGCGAAACGTCGGGCAAAACCTTAAAAAAGGTAAATTAGTTATAAAATTTGTACGCGATTAAGTCCCGTTCCCCAATAATAATCCATTTGCGTGTCTTTAAGTTTGAAAGTACTATTTTCTGTTATAGTTAAGCTAAACAGTTGCTATTTGTAATTTATGTGAAAAAATTATGTAAGTACATATTTTAAAAGGGAAAATTATCTATAATACGGTAGGGAAACTACTTGGGAAAGAAAACTTACGTACAATTTTCTTTGGTTAGGTACTTTAGATAATGTTGTTAGTTGCTTCAAACATGTAGTCCTCACTGCTGAAAACTGCTATGAGCCTATGAAATTATCTAGTACCATTACCTCGCGCGAGCCAGTACGGCGTCAGTCATTAAGTAATTACCTTCCCCTGTAATCCACACACAGGTCGCCGCCAATTACAAGCGACAAACAATGCAAACGTACGTCCCTAGCTATATTCTAATTACATGTCAATTTCTCTATCCTTAATTACAATCGTCGGAAACATATTGCTTTCATTTGGTAGAATTGGTTCTTGAAAGGGCGGTACAAGGGGTTAAATACGGTTAATGGTAGGTTTAACGAGGAGTCACTTCATTTAGATTGTGACTGCGACGGGTGACATGTACAGATGGGAAGCTTTTGTTAAAAAATACCGACTTACAATAAAAAATATACAATAGCGGAATGAAATGTTAAGTAACAATAGATTTCATAGAAAGAGCGTCAAAAGTGGCGAAACGTTTCTTTATTCAATTACATATTCTCATATTATAGTAATGTACTAAACTAACTGCGGTTAATACTGAGGAATAACTAAGGGCACCTGGCACCTCAGAATAATAAACACAATTATATGCTTATTCATCTCACTGTGATTAACATATCATCACTCAATACAATAGATATTTAACAGGTAGGTAAAATTGCGTCATGAAAGAATGTCCAAGTTAGAAATGGACACATTTCTTATTCACTCCATGTCTCAAGGGAAGGAAGCGGCCGTCACGGCCTAACGAGACGGTATTAAATAAAGATGTACTTACTGCCTCTCGTCTCCACACGTCCTAATCATTCGCTTTATTCACTCGGAGATTCCTCGGAACTCCCCGCCCGCTGTCACACTGACGTGATTTTTGATTACAAAAGACGTGATGTGACGACTCGAATGTAATATCATAAAATAAGTAAAATAACCAATAGGAACAGAATCACGAATAACAGGTGCGCGACGCTCACAACAAATATCGAATATGTAAGTATGTCAACAAAAAAATCTATGTATTTCAGTAATGCTACATCAAAGGGTTGGCACTCTGAAATCAAAGAACTTTGTATCTTGTGTAGGTATGATGCGTACTAATGTTTGACAGCCAAATACGAGAACAAAATATCGAATTACCGCTCTAGGGCGACGACAAGAATATCCGACGAAGAACTTTTACGGAAGCGATAAATCCAGTTAATTAGTCAATTTGGCTTCCAACTGAAAAGTTTGATTGGAAATCCTTGTAGATGGGATTAAGATTCTTTGAACGGTGGATATTAAGATGGGCGATTGGAAATTTAATACAACGTAGATGGCGTGACTCGGTCACTCCCGGACATGGGAATATGTGATACCTGATCGATTGTACATGAACCACGACTAGCGAATGTAAAACGAAGTAAAAGAGACGTTATCCGAATGTAATAAAGTCTATCCCGCATGAACATTAAGTTGGTAGAATAGTACGTAGCTTCAGTGCCATGTAGGTGCCTCCTGCACATGTCGCTATGCCATTAACATATCGAAGATTCCAATCGAGGATGCCGCCAGTTAAATGATTCAGGCCTCCTTTACGCTGCATGTAGAAATCAATAAGTTGACATGCTAATGATACGACTTATGAATGAGCACTGGCAATGATAATACTACCAACTTGTAGCTAAGCACTTTCTTAAGTGTTCACATAATACGTAAAATGGTAAGAACAAACATGAATAACTAATAGCGCCTATTGAGACTTGCCTACTTAAACAGGCAATAAAGATAAATACACCCCATCAGTTATTTAAATTGGTTCAACCAAAAATAAGATTAGCTATACGCGTACTGGAATCAATGGGGTGTCTGGACTCTGTTGCTTCTGCGATCGGTTATAACAGGAAAGAAAAATCTTACTAGAAAACTAATAATTCATAACTTTCCAAATAGCCTTTTCTATAAAAATAGTTGCCATAGGTCATATTCAAAAAGGGATTTTCCAACTATCAAAAATAAATACACCGTTCGAAAAAATATGTTTCTGTTAAACGACATTTTCTTTGGAAGATAAACATATGTGTCTTTTTGGTTGATTACTGATAAGGTAGCTTTCGGGTTCAGATTTTTTGCGATTTAAATGATGGCAGCCCCTTTTCGGTATGCCCAATGTTAGCCTAACTAGAGCATACTTTCCTCTTACTCTTTATAAACCAGCGGAAAAGCTTTCAGCATTTTTTTCTTCAAGTGAGCAACTTATACCAACTCCTTATAGTTACAAATAGTACTAAGGAAAGTTTGTATTCACACGAACTATTGCTAGAGCTTGGTGTGGCACAAAACTTTTATCAATAAAGTTTTTTATCGATTAAAGAACACACACATTCAACGATAACACAAGGACACACAACTCTAGATTTAGATCAATTGTGTTCATTTAAGCATTCAGTCCGTGTAAAGTAAACATAGCTATGAAAGCTAAGAATATAGATACTGTGCAAAGTCAAAAATATTTGCTTGTTATAAGCAATAGGTGGCAAAATACGCAGCTTGTTTTTACTTCCTTTTTCGCTGTCCAATTCACCTGACAGCTCAATGTAAGCAAGAAGCCTCAACACAAACAGACATTGGTGCCTTCGCAGCGCCACACCGACTAGGTATTAGTAAGGTTTTTAAAATGCACACAGATCGATTTCAGATCCGGCCGGCCGATTACTTTGATAGATGACCGAGCTGGTTCCCGGGTGTGAATTCAGGTTTAGATAAAGAATTGGTTTAAATAGTTACTTGATTCCCGACTTGAAAGCGGCTTTCGCTGCCCTGTTGATCCATTATTTACCGTGGATAGTTTTTTATCTTCTATATACTTCCGAGTCAATTCACTAGACAGAGTAGCCCATAACTAGTCGTCAGTTGTTGTTTGAATAACCAGCATTATTATGCACCATCTTTCTTCGCAAACTGTTGCTGCACTAGTACAATTATTCTGCATCTGCAGCTTTGTATCTGCAGTATGTGATGGTTGTCTATAGTTAATAAAAATATATAGATGGTTTACCTTTTCGCAGACACTCCGACAGGTACCAGTTGCCTTAGCGCAGCAGGCCGATATGTCTGAAAACAGAAGCACGATTGACTGGTGGAATCTCAACCTCCTCTCTTAAGAGGAGGGGCAGGGCAAGCTCTCTCCATACAAACTTTGTGCAGGATTTACTTCGTTTGTGTATGCATTAAAGTTATGATTTTTGGTCAGTATGCTTATTTTTCTCATAGCTATTTTGTGATGTATTTTTTTTTTTTATTTTTTTTTTTAAATATTTGAAAATTTTCACATCACGATCTTCGCATATCTAATATTTACAACCAAAAAAAAAATTATATTTGTTAGTGCCAAAACCGACGAATAAAACCTGCACAAAGTTTGTATGGGGAAGGCCTTGCCCTACCCTGCGCCTTAACTGACCAGAGACCAATAGAAGTGGTCGACTTTGGTGGTCTCATAAAATCGTGATTGAAGTCATTACTGGCAATTGGTTCATTCCTCTACTACTCAATTTTGGTGATATCACTCATCTAAAGATACGGAACCGGAAAAGTAAATTAACTATATCGTTACCTTAATAAAATGCCTGAATTCAATTAACAGCCCAACTCCAATAGGGTGATCCTATTTGGGTTCGTTATCATGTTTCCGCAGTAACCAGTGACTGCAACAATATTTACGTAACTACTCGTAGTTAGAGGAAGGCTCGGTATCCGAAGAAGTAGTCAGTAAGCTATCGGGACAATGAAAATATATAGGATAGCTCTATTTCAAGATATCGATTTCTCTATTATATATATAGGTACCTACAATAGTTACAGTAATAACAGATCTCGCGACTCTCGCGAGTAAGTATATGAGGCACCTAGCTAGGTAAACCTACTTTATGATTGATTGCATATTGTGTATTCTGACACGTCGACATTGTGATGTCATGTGTCATGTCATGGCATTTGCGCATGACGAATAGAGTCACAGTTTGATGTCCGTACTATACTGCGACACGTTTGATTCAAGACACACTTTGATCTATTCTAGTTTTATCAACGCTATAATGTTACGACAATAAGCCATTAAACAGATTTAAAAAAAGATTTACGGTCAATTTGTTTAGTATAATTGCTATAAGTTCAAAGTAGACATATTTTATCCTCACTCGTTTACCTACTTATATCTAACTCTCGTATCCTACTAATTTAAATTAGTATGTAGATAGAAATATAAATAGAAATATTTATTGCACCAAAAAAACATGTTACACAGGATACAGGTTTTTGGGTCCTGTGCTAGGAATCCCTGTGTTACAGGACCCAGTAAAATAGCAAGCTTACAGTTTTAAACTTTTAACATGCTTACAGCAGTGTTTAATCATACAGATATGATTGACTTCTTCTGTTTGATAACGGATGCCTAGAAACTGATAATAAACTTATTTTATGTCACACCTGGCCATAAAGCGGCAATAACCGCACGCTCCGCGCGCGGGAAATCCCACTTCCTGGCCAGGGGGTGTCATAAAATTTTGTACTTAACACGGGCGGTAATAAAGAAAGCCTCAGATCGCATATTTATCGCCCTTGCCTTCGGCTCGGGCGTCAAATGCCTGCGATCTGAGACATTCTTTGTTTTACCGCCCTTGTTAAGTAATGTACTAATTAATTCCAACTCATGGCTAAGAAAATTATAAACATGTGTTTGATCTAATTAAATGTTTACGTCGCACATCCAACAGCGATAAGAGGCGGCGCGGCGGGATAATAGTGTGTTGAACTTGGGACAATAAAGTTATACATCACTAACCAAAGTAAACTAGGGACGACGACAAAACTTGGTAGTGCGATACATCATACTGTCTGCGCTGCGCTGTGGGTACAGTCAACAACAAATTGTGTGCAAACAAGTTGATAAAAGGGCGGTGTGAGGTGGCAGTGACAAAGAACAGCATGGTCATTATACATACCTAGGTACTCAATTCAAGATTGCTGTCGGTGATTTTATTTTCTTTACCTATTCGTATGTAGAAATACTTATATTGACAGTTAATCCGGAATAAGTTAAGACATCATCATTGGTATTTTTTCGAAAAATTAGTAGTTTTGTATTATTTATTTCAAGATAATATATCTACCGTAACTTGATTTTCTAACTTTTTTGTAAGAATAATTTCTATGAAACTTCCATACAAAGTGTACCCGTTATTTTTGCTCGTCAGTATAGTTGGTAGTAATACCAAATTTTGCAGACGGTCGAGTCACAGAATAGTAGAATTCTAGTGTGTACGAATGCTATTTCTAATATGGAAATAAAAAGCCAATTCTATTATGGAAAATAAATTCAAGCTCATCTTTGACCACCCTCATATTATTTAGGTAACTAATAACGTAATTTAGTTACTTATATTATTGTAATATGTACCTATTTGACCGGAAAACACCAAAATGGGAGTTGATTTCTGAGATCCAGGTAGCCTCTTTATATTTTTACATAATTTTGTATGTCTTTTACTACAGTCATAATCAATGTAAATAATAAAAATTGCCCAGTAATAAGTACAAAAGACCTCAGAAACTTGGGGCGCTTTTATAACTTCATGAAATGTATCTGACTATACGCTTAGCTACTGCATAATCCGCTCACTTTCTGTACTTAATAACCGATAGTCTAACTAGGCTATAAGCCATAATTTTAATATAAGGATTAAGGAGAAAGTATATTACCGCGAACCCGTACAATCAATGCCCTCCAGCGTTTCGATTTAAATTATAATATGAAGTACCTGCTCTCACGGCGTGATTACTGCGCCCGGTTCATAGTCTACGAGAATTTGCATTATAAATCTATTAAACTAATGCCTTTATGCAGAACCTAGATTATACAGTTTCCCTGAGACTGCACGAAGGTAATGTGCTTAAGTTGCATTGATAAATTCGACGGGTTACTTGAATCTTAAATGCCTGGATTAACTTTCGAAATTGCTACCCATCGTTCTTATATTGGCAGAGATAAGGAAGAATGGCTCAAAGCGTGCAATTTAATGTTGCAAGCTATTACTTGTTTCTTAGTTTTCTTGTTTTACTTTATTTATTTCGTGTAACTTTATCCTGCAAGTTCGTAATTATTTTCTGCGTTGTATTGTATGATTTAGACATAAAATAACACTGATAAGTTAACCCTTTGACCGCCAAGAACCTATAAAGTGGTTGTCCTGAGTCCTGAGTAAACAGAATAAATAGATGAAAGTTGTTTCTGAGCTTTGTTTGTCATGTTAGGTGTAGTAGTTTAACCCTTTGACCACCAAAGCGGTAGTGTGTCGTCGTGCCCACCACGCCAATAAGCGAAGGTGTACTTTGATCCTGAAAAAAATCATTTATGAACTGTTTTAATTTGTTTTTATTGACTTTTACATTACAGCAATTCAACAGTGCTTGGCGTGGTGGGCACGACGACACACTACCGCTTTGGTGGTCGAAGGGTTAAACTATACGTACTACACCTAACATGACAAAAAAGTTCAGAAACAACTTTCATCGATTTAGTCTGTTTACTCAGGACCGCCTTGTTTATTGTTTTAGAGCATCCCATTTTTCATCCAATCCCCCAAAAATACAAATTACCTAATTTAAAACCTCTAATATTGATCGATAAAACTATGTATTTCAATTTAGATTCAGTGCCTTGTTGGTGACAAGACTGCTTCCTTTTCGTTACGCGACGCAACAATTATCCTGTGTTGTGTGATTATTAATATGAAGCATCTTCAAAGTCCGGGTCGCAGAAGGCCGCGGACGCACTGGCTGGGCGATTAGCGATGCGACCGCGATCTCAGTAAATCATGTCGCTCAAATTGTTCTGAAATAAACCGTCATCGCATCGCTAATCGCCCAGCCAGCGCGGCCCCAGCGTTTGTCGACGGGTGGCAGACCTCTGCAGCACTTTATTTCTTTCAGGAAGAGCTAACGAATTTAATTTTACAATCTGGTAAATTTAAATGTATGAAATGTGAAACCTTACCCTGTGAGTTACCGCTGGCGATGGCTAGAGCGAAGACTATTAGTCGAGACTTCCAGCAGCATCCCCGCTTCAGACCGTTTCTTCTGTTTCTGCGAGTTACTTGGTTTCCCATTTTGTGATTTTCGTTAACGGCTAGGCTATCTGTAATCAAAAGTAGGATTGCTAACGCTATCATGGTACATAAAAGATAGTAACGAAGAGAGACTGACAAGGTACCTGTCACACATCACATCACATCACGCTAAAAATAGTCTAGTTGAGCGCTTTCAACCCTTAATTATAGTTTAATTTTGGTTTAATTTAATAAGTAATAACCAAATATACCGAAGATAGTATTAATTTAAATGTAATTCACTATGCGTGTACTAAAAATATAATAAATTGTTATATTTACTCGTATACAGGCATAAGTCGCCATGCCACGGTAAAGGGTTTATTGATTGAAATGAAATACTTAAATCAAACAGATTTAATAATTAAATAACAAGGCACAATATGAAAACACGGTGTTTATCGAAAATTTCCTATTCAATAAACACCGATCAATAATAAATCGTCGTTTAAAATAATTGCATACAATCGATAAATAGGCACATACTGTTCATTGTTTGTTATGGTCGCTAATTAAATTGTTTACCCGCTTTATAACATAACCGAAAGATTAGTAGATATCTTATGTGACTAGACTGTTATTTTATTTTATATGATTAATCTAATCTAATCTAATCTAATCTAATCTATGTCGACATGTAATTGATATTATGAATACCTAAGTGATCATTTAAAGTAAGAAGTTTAATTACAATATCCTAATGTTGAAGTGATTATTTAGATTGATAAACTTTACCTACAAGTTGTGTTGTTGGTAGCGAAAACTTTGTCTAATCCTTAGTCCTTACACATGTCAAAAAATATTTATACAAATATGGACTCTTGCTTTCTAAGTAGGTACTTACCTAGCTTTTGCAACAAAATTTCTGTAAGTAAGTAGGTACGGGAAGGGAAATAGAAACATGTACTTTTTGGCCTTATTGTCGTCATGATGACAATAAGGCCAAAACGGGCGAAATTGGACCATAGTTAAATTTTTGACTATCCATAATTCCATACTTATAGAAGTAATTGCACACACCCTCATGAAAACCTACGCTATAGAAATATAATGTATGACTTCAGTATCACACACCATAATATAGCCTTCCCTGCCATGTCGCGCTTTTGAATACCAATTTTCCCCGATTTCCTCTCCACGCGCCAGGGATGCAATCTGCTTTTATGGCGCACGAGCAAAATTTACACCTGTTATAAAATTAAAGGTTAATATCATTTGGGACACTGTATATTATATCGCTATTAACTTTACTATGGCAGTTACGGGCGTGACTCCAAAATGAACTTTAAAAGCTTTCCTCGTTCATGCTCATGCACACGAGAAAACTGCACCCAACTTTTCACCTTAAGGAGAGGTATCCCCAACGCAAATGTCCCGCTCTAACACGCGTGAGTTTACAATTAACCATCCCGCTCTCTACGCAAGCTCTGCGCGCATTTTTGTAAATATTTAGCTATAGTCATTAAGCCAATCATTTTATCAAAGCAAACCCTGCGAATTTGTCTATAACTATTTGCGATCTTTAATTCAGTACAAAAATTAAATGTTAAATATCAGTAATATAGCCGTAGTATTGAAAATACATTCCAAAAAGGGGTAACTTCGCGATTTTTTTCTATCGAGTGAAATTCATCAGGTCACTGACTGCGATTTTGACTAGACAAGATCCTTATGTAACACATATATTTTTTTTAGATTTTAAAACACTATATTCTATGTCTCAGATGGTTTTTAAAAACTCAAAAGTGGTAATACACGGCCTTAAAGGGTGCAATTGCCGCGCAGTTTAGTTTATAAAGTAATTTTCGCTGTTCAGAATAGCGCTAGCGGAATATAGTGGATATTTATTGGTCATAAACATCTGCGCTATGGGTTAGGTCTCGTTCGTCGAAACTTTTTCTACAAATCACTGGGGAGCGCAGACGAGGAAGCTTCGATAAAAATGCTTTAGTACCAACCCTGCGGAGTTCCACTTCAGAAAATAAGTTTGTTAAGAGTTCTCTTTTGAAAAGTTTGTGAAAAATATGCTCGATGCCTAATATTTATTTTCCAGAAATATTACTGGATTGGTTGCAATATTTGTTAAGTATGTTTATACTGGAGATGGCGGGACGACCTAGACGCATTTCATAACGATTGGCCAGAGATTACTCAAGATCGTGACGAGTGGAGATTAAGAGGGGAGGCCTTTGCCCAGCAGTGGGACACCATATAGGCTCTTAAAAAAAATGTTTATACTGAATGAAGCCTTCCAGAAAATAAGGAGCGCGATAGTGTTGTTTTTTTATGCAGTTAGATGAGATTTGTAAACGGATTCGACATTTTGTTGTTTTTAAAAGCAAAATTTTGCTAAAACAGATGAGAATGGGAGCCAAGAGGATTCGACGGAACTATATCGTATCAATCTAATGAACTACTATAACTACTCATATTTTTGAGATCCTTGTTGAGTCATATTTAAGGTATTCGTAACTGTTACCGTCACTATGGGATTTTTTAAAATGACTCATATAGTAGGTACCTACTTATAGGTATTTGCATTCGAAAGCATCTTCAGAACGTACATTTAATTTTTTTTGGATTTTGCTTTTTCTGCTACTTTTACATAGTTAGTGAATAAAATTTATAATGGACTAGGTATATTATTCCGTCACAATTTAGGTACGCATATTATTAACATGATAAAAGAAAAAATATTAGTGTTAAAGTAATTTGAATTCTTTGATGTTAATATTATAAATTATCGCAAGTTTATAGAAGAAATTAAAGAATTAAATATACTGTACCATTAACGTCACCTAGTTTTTTTGGCTATAATTTATTGTAACATGGTGACGAGATAGTGTACATTGTTGGCAGTGAATAGGAAAATACTGTTGTGTAGGTTTAGGTACGTATTTTTATGGGAATTGTTGTACCGAGGTTGCTCCCTGCCGAGGTTTTCCCGAGGGACTACAATATGGGGGTCTTCAAGAAAGGAGTGTATAAATTTTTAAAAGGGTCGGCAACGCGCGTGTGACTCCCTTGGGGTTGCAAGCGTCCATAGGCTGCGGTGACCGCTTACCATCAGGCGGGCCGCACGCTTGTTTGCCACCGACGTGGTTTTAAAAAAAAAAAAAATACTACAAAAAAATATATAAATTATTTAACACAGATAAGTCCAATAATGATTTTAGTTACTAGTTAAGATACAGACAGTACAAAAATAAAATGTTAACGGTTCTATATATTAAATAAGCCTGAACGTAGGTACATTTATTGGAAGACGATTTGCATATTTTTTGGGTTTTGCTTATGACACACCTGTTATAAAATTAAAGGTTAATATCATTTGGGACACTGTATATTGTACCATTAACGTCACCTAGTTTTTTTGGCTATATACTAGTTAAGTATATTTTCTATTTTTCCAAAATATATATAATTATTAAAATTATACGGATTTCGTTTGAATTAAGGCAAAGTTGCTACCTATTTAATAAAAGAAACTAAAACTACCTCTCAATAAAATAAAGCAAAGCAAATGTGCACAATAGGTATGAGTAGGTATGTGCTTACCTAACATTTTTACGTAATATAATTATATACGGAAACAACACATTGTTAGATGAAAATTTTACTTAATCTTTTATTAATTTAATTAATACAGTCAACGTCATAAATATTATTTACGCTCCGAAAATAACAAAAATTTACTTTTGTCACTAAGTGCATTTTAGATATTGGCTGTGCACAAAAAAAAGTAAAAGCAAACAAACAAATACATATTAGAGGAATAAAAAAATAACGGCGTAATTCAATACAAAAAATATTAGTTACCGTACTAAATGTTGTCCAAGTCCCTCCGTAGTTATTCTTAATATCTGTTCTGTTCAGCTATTTTCAGTTCCTCTCTTCCCGCGTATCACTTCAGCTTGCTCTCGTGAGTCTCGGCATTCGTTATCTCTAATTTGTGTTCTAATCTCCTCCAAAAACATCCACCACGACACCAATTTACCAAAAATATTTAACGTTTCAAATATAAATGTGTAACTCACTATTTTATTCAATTAAACCAGTTTAAATTACTTATATTTCATTCACGTGTCAACAGTTATATTTCTCACAGGAAAAAGTTTTCTCATTGGAAACACACTTATCGTACGTATACAAATTCGCGCGCGTTCACGCCACGCGAGAGCACCTCCCCTACACACAACCACTCTCGCGCCAAATTGACGCTTTACTAAATGGACCGGCATAAATTCATTCAACTCCAGACTCTCCACACCTCCTTGTCACTCCCACAACTTCCCTTATACCACTGTCTCCTTCCCCCGCTTCCGCCTGATGAACTCTATTGAGCTCGTTAGTCATTAATTAATTCTGCATAAGAAAATTACTTTTAATTTAAACGGTGCCACAGATGGTTCTGATTGGGAACATAAGCCATAAACTACAGAATCCTGTAGGGCTAATAACAAAGTTTACAAGTCTACGAGGACTTTATGAGCCAGTTTTAAGCCTATTTTATATCGACAGACAGGATTTGCTTCAAGCTCTTTTAATAATTTATTGTGCATTTACGAGTAAGTCGGTACGTGTGCGGGACTAGTATAGAGCATGGGATCTCTGTCATAGTCCACTAGGTAATTTTTTATGTTGCCATGACATAGGGTGACGATTAGCCTAGCTTGTGTAACTACCATAATGACTCTTTTGGCTGTTTTAGCGTTATCTTCATATTTTTAAAATACAGCAAAAACCGGCTGAAACTTTTACTCTGTACCTCCGTAGAGCCAAAAAAATCGTAAAATTAAAGGACGTTCCACGGAGTACCTACCTATACCTATATAAGGTAGGTAGAGTACTTTTATCTCACGAGCACGAGTGAGCCATGGTTGTGTGTTGAGCTGTAGATACATGCACATTGTCTATATGTGCGTCAGCGTAGGAGCTATGAGTTTACGTTGTCTACTTATGTGTTTGTATGTGTCACAACTACAACAATGGCCATATACATTTTAAATTACAGTGTTTACTTACCTTAACTATAGCGAGGATCCGAATCCACATTTCTGTCATTGCTGAACAGTGCCCTTGACCACCCCTTACCATGAGTTTGCAATGTTTGCATGACCGTACTCACTAGCGACTGCGTAAACGATTTAGTATGGACAGAAGTACAGCGCCTCTGGCGGTTACGCAATAGAGCTAAGAATCGGCATACTAAATCGTTTGCGCAGTCGCTAGCGAGTACAGTCATGCAAACATAGCAAACTCATGGTAAGGGCACAGCACGCTGAAACGCGGAACGGATATTTATGTTCAGCGTTTGAACTACATTCGCATTCGTTTTATTTTCTCGATCCTCCGTACGTCTTCATTACGGCTTACACTTTAAATGAAGACAAACGTGTCCTCCTAATCCTTGGAACGAATCGGCCATTTTGTTTTATTACGCGTAGATAAAGTTGGTTCCACCAGATTCTTGAGATTTTCTTGAGATATTTTGTATGATAACATTTTAGCTAGGTAGGTACTGAAACAAAGGTAAAAGGAAGTGTGTTATAAAATTTCATGAAAATTCAATAGAACGTCCCATTTTACCCCATTTGACGGTTATCCAACCATAAAATGGGGTAAAATGGGACATTCAAGGGTTACTTGAGACACACCCAGGAACTAGGTATATTGTGCTTGTCTGTATAGGAATTATCCCAACATTTAGCTTGCGTGTTGAGTTAGAGGTTATTCCCACAGACAAACACATATTCCCTTAAAGGGATAAGTTCGCCTTTGTAGATACAAATGTATATCTATTAAGTTTGTTTTTCTTGTATGTACTTGATTTGTGCAATAAAGTGTTTACTACTACTACTACTTCATACAAGTTCCTGGTAAAACAGGTGCCTCAAAGTAACCCTTGATTGTCCCATTTTATCTCATTTGATACGACTTGTTCATTTTCCCAAAATTTTCCCATAATTACAGACTTTTCTGGGGATCACGATAGAGCCCAATGATTGGGCCGCCCAATCAAATACCTAAATAAACAAGTAACTATGAGGCTAATTTTAACTCCTAAGCAATTTAAAAAGTTTTATACCTATCAGCTTGTCAGGACAAGAAGGTAAACCTTTCCCATATCCACGTAGGTACTTATCTACTACCTACGTAACTTATCTAGTAGTCTATAATGTACCTATAGTTTTGATATAAACTCCAAAGTTATTCCTATAAACCTAAAACTTTCCACTTTTTTCTTTCTTTCCTAAAACTTGCTAAGTACACGAAACTTTACACGACAATATTTTAGCATCCTTAAGGGGGCCATTCAAACACCTGCAACTTGAAGAAAGTAAGAAGTGTAAGAGGCATAACATTAACCTGCTCAATATAAAAATATTTGCAATTCATTTTACTTCATTCACGAGCATGCGTGGCGTTTCGCACCATTTTGAACGTCCCGTTAAGTAGTTGGTGTGTGTTACAAAGATTTTGATATAACACTAACGCTACGTCCTATATTTTTTAGGATTATTCTAATAGGAAAAGTTAGTGGGAACTCCTTAAAACCCTGAAAGGAAGCTAGGACTGGGAAAGGGGCAGTTTAATTAACATTTTGAGCCCGAGTCCTACTGAAAAAATGTTAAAATGGTTTCATACACAATCCAGCTTGTTAGCCAGTTCACTACCTGCAGCGCTCAAGTGGCGTCGAGGGACACGGTCAAGTGCCGCCGGCGCCTCCACTATCCTACTACATATTCTGGTTCACAAAAATGTACACAATTATGAACCTTATTCCATTCGCCTAACGGACATAATATTTATAAATTTTTGAAACATTGAACGGTTAGAACAAAATGCTGGGAACAAAATGAGATAAAAGAGACTACCTATTGGTTTTGGAGGTCTCAAGAGTATTAGATATTATACCTAGATAAACATAACTATGGACATTTATTTGAACTTCACGCGATGAATATATAAATGTTTATCGTGAACCAAGAGTTTTTATGAGACCCGCGGTATTTTTTTTTTCGCTAACGCGGATGCTATTAGGTTTTGGCCCAAATCTACAAAAAGAAAGTCCTATTTCCTTTATAACGATTTGACGCTACTATCCCATTAAATTAAACGGTGAAGAACTAATTAAGTTTTACTAGGTACTCAGACTTTCGTTCTCTTGCAGCAAATGAGCTCCAACGATTAATTCCATTAATTTATCTTAGCTGATTTAAGACCAACATTAAGCTAACGTCCCATGATTTGTCTGCTCCCGAAGCTCAGACTAGGTGGGTAGAACCAATATGAGAATATTCGATTGGCAAGCCACTGAGTGTCATGTAAATTTATTCATGAAACAGAATCCTGCCTTGATGCGGACTACAGGCGGATCCTCGTACTTCACGTCTGCAGTAATGGAATTTATTTCGTTTCTAACACAGCTGGATACATAAATATGGGTAAATAGTTATCTTTATATAAAAATAGACGTAGAGCGTAGGTAACAGTGGCGGAGCGTCCATACAACTCGATTCCCACCGGCTTACCTAATTTTCAGCCAGTGCAGTTCTTTTACTACGGCTCATGAAGTATAAGAAAGGCAAATTATTTCCGGCTTTCCTAAGAATATTTTTGACGCGCCGCCACTGGTAGGTAAACTAAGTCAGTACCATATTATTGCAAATCAACTATTTGACTGCAGATTCCTTGTCAGTAGGGATTTTCAAACTAAATCTGAAAAAAAAAAAAACAATTCAACATACCTACTAGTTACATCAATTACGTTATTTGGTGCTAGTCGAATACAGGCCCTGAAGACTTCAATCTTCTTCCCGTGCCTTTTAGTCCTCGTATTCATTAAAAGACAGCACTGAACATAAACAAAGTTTAAACTAATTTGTTCAAAATCAAGACCGAGACGATACGATAGTAGGATCGACATACAATTTTTTTTTGTTAGACTTGACCGATATTCTGAATCTTATATCTTTAAACGAGCAATTCTGGTATAAATATTTATCTATTTAGGGGATCTCGGAAACGGCTCGAATGATTTTGATGAAATTTGGTATGTGGGGGTTTTCGGGGACGAGCAATCGATCAAGCTAGGTCTCATGACCAGAAAAACGCCGAGCAAAGCCGAAAAAATATATATTAAAAAAGCTAAAAATTATAGACATTACAATTTATATACCTACAAGATGTAACCGGTGTCACCAGAAATCAAATTGGATCATACATGACCTAGGTACAGTAGGTTCTACATAACCTAGCATGGACCTACGCCGAACCATGCTCAATTCTAGGTTACCGGCGTGGGTAAAAATGTTTCAGAAATTCAAACTTAAAAGCCAGATGAAAGTAGAATTTACGACTAAGAAATAAACGGAAGACGGAAGGATATTGCTACGGTAAATTATTCGCTGAAATGAACACTAAAACGGTACCTATGCAAACGTAACATTCCTTCGTTCCTCGTTACAATTTCTCTCTGTCCAATGTTCCCCGCTGTAGTAGGTAGTTATTTTTATGCAAAAATATACTGCAAATAACGTCTCGAGCGACATTGAAGGATGGGGCGCGCCGCCGCCTGAAATGGCGCGAAACTTGCCTCGCTCGATTTCCTATCTCACTTCATAAAGTTGCCAAGCTTTTTTTAATTGTGAAACAGCGTTGGCTGAAAACGAATCCCTTAGTTTCAATTTACTGCATATATCGCGTAGGATGAGTTCTGGTTCTGGGCGACATAAATTACGAACTTGGCTGACACTCTGTCGGGTAAAAAATGTCAAATTCAGAGCCACATAGATTTTTAAGTCATACCAATTATTTCCACCCAAACCTTTGAAGTTAATTTCACACGTACGTTTGTATTGAGTTAGATTTATTTTATTATGGATCGTATTGCGCCGTTATTTATTCACAGAAGTGAGTGGGAGAGGCTTAAAAGTCAAGCATATCCAGATAAGGAACTTACAAAAGTGCCTTGTAAAGTCGACATCGAGGCTATGAACGCACAGTCACGAAAATGGAGGAATTCTTGGCCTGATTCCGTTCAGGGGCATGTTAATAAGGTGACAATGAAGAAGAAGAAACTTCAGCTTGCAGAAATCGCAGAAGTTGAAGCTTTTCGCAAGAAGAAAAAACATCATCATACGGCTGAGAACCTAAAACGGGCTAGAGATATGATTTTTGAGCGAACAGGCTATGGCAAGGAACTGTTAAGGTAAGCGGTATAAGCCTTCGGGTGATACGGGTTTTATGAAGCTTTTTACCATCTAACAGAAGGAAAGAGTAGTAAAGATCTGAAAGCTTTTAATGAAAGAATAACACAACAACACAAAACAACAACAACTCAACACAACAACAACAAAAGTAAAAATATGTCGGTTAGTCGGAACCTCAAGTACCTAATACCGTATGATTTTACTGCAGCGCACTTTTTGAATCTAAAGTTTTGGAAGAAAGAGAAATTCAAATAAAATTTAAGAAGGAAATACAAGAAAAGGAAAAGCAGATAGAAGAGGCCAGACCAAAGATCAATAATATTATGTATGCTGAATTTGAAAAAGGGGAGCGCAATCGACTTCTTCAAAAACAAAAGGAGAGAGCAGATTCAGAATGCAATAAAATTATGTAAGTAAGCACTTAGATATACAGGCTGTCCCTTAAACCAACGCCAAAATTAAGAGAACAACTTACAATTTAACTTCCACGCCCTTAAGGGATGATTTCCGGGATAAAAAGTATCCTAGGACCTTCCCCGGGACTACTATCTCCATGACAAATCTCATCTAAATCCGTCCAGCGGTTTAAGCGTGAAGAGGTAACAGACAGACAGACAGCATGGATGGCATATTTTTCAAGATAAGCTAAATACTCCAATTATTCCATAGTTTGGAATCAGTTTTCAAACAGAATTTCAAACAAAATATTCGATTTTCAATTTATCTCGTAAACTGCTGCATAAATAAGAAAATGCTGTACTTTGTTTTTAAATCCTCTATGACGCACCCCATTCTTACCGACGCTTTAAAAACCACAAACAACTATAGGCATTAAGAAGAAACATTTGGACCTTTTCCTTTCTTGTCGATACATTAAATAGAAACCTTAACAAGTGTTTTTTTTTTCAAATATTAATTACAGGGCAAATATGAAAAGAGAAGAAGCTATTAAAGCTGCTGAAATTGAGAAAAATAACCGACTGGAAGATGCAGAGATGATAGAAAAGTTGCGTCAATTACAACTTTCGGAAGAGGTACCATTCCACTAAATATGAGGTAGTTACATATTTTTTATTAATAATACGTTTATTATAATCAGGTTTGTTCTAGAAACAAAATTATTGTCTTGACAAAGAAGCTGTTAAAACGTTTGAAGAAGAAAACAAAGCTGTTAAAGAAATGAGAGAGAAACGAGAGAATTTGGATCAAGTGCTAGCCGACATTTGGCGCAAGTATCAAGACAGAGTCCGCTGCAAAGAGAAACAAGTGTTTGACCAAGTAAGTTTTAAGAAATAGGGGATTTCCAGGGTAACATTAATTCCATCGTGGAACAAAGAACGTAAATTAACCATTAAAGTGATTTTTTTAGATACACAAAGAAAAGCGTAATACGGGGCACTTCAAAGAAAATTATGAATTAGTGCAACGACTTCAAGAAGAAAAAGCGAAGAAATACAACGATTTTATTGATAAAGGAGTTAAAAGGATGGAAAAACGGTAGGTTAACCTAAATGTCAATTTAGTTTATAATATTGATAGATATAATGAGTATTAGAAATCTAACTAAGATTAGCCAATTATGACTTATGAAGTACCAACTTTACTTATAAACGTAAAAATGTTTTCAAAAGATTGCAGAAAAAGGAAAAAGAAGAAGATGACAAAAGATATCAACAACGAACTAGAAAAAAAATACAATCTGAATGCACGCAATCAAAAATAATGAGCGATTGTAAAAACAATGATAAGAGTCTAAGCAGCGAGAAACAAAGCTTATTTTCTACTGCAAGGCCTCGCAAACATCAGCACAAACTGCTTAAAGGTAAATGATGCTAATATCATTGTTATAGATAAATACGGAAGTCTTCATCAATTAGAATTTTCATCAATTGTACCTACAATTCCTCAAACACCAGACACCAGACGAAAACCAGACGTACCTACGTTTTTTTTTACGTGTGAGATAAACTGAAACATTGCTTGTAAGTAACTAATACGACGGTAAAAGGAACCAGCAGCCTCGCTTTAGGTTTCTAATACCAAGATCCACGTTAGCAATCCTCTACTTACCGCCTTGTACTATAATGTCTATAATCCTACATTTCGAGAACTCTACTTACAAATTCAAAAAATATGTACTTAGGTACCTACTATTTATAAAGTATGCGTTGCACAGATAGTCCCCCGCCGCGTCCGCAATTTCTCGCCCCGTCCACCACTTTACAAGATGCGCTCAAACAGCGGCAAGCGCAGCCGGGCGGCTGGAGCGGCACGGCGGCGGCGCACGCGCAGTTCGCGCGCCACGCCGCCTCCGCGCTCGAAGAGGCCACACACAAGCACTTAGTGCGGAAGGTCATTGATGTAC
This sequence comes from Cenopis cana, assembly GCA_951800055.1. Taxonomy (NCBI): domain Eukaryota; kingdom Metazoa; phylum Arthropoda; class Insecta; order Lepidoptera; family Tortricidae; genus Cenopis; species Cenopis cana. The sequence continues at coordinate 12,630,151 of OX637488.1, forward strand.
GTATACTTACTTGATCAGAAACCTCTTATTTTCTTACCACACGCGCTGAAATTCTATACGCCACCGCATCGTTATGCGCATGTCGTCGCGAAGGTCGTTAATGTATAGTCAGTCAACAAACACACAAATAATAGACGAAAAGTGGCAGACTACTTTCTTGGCTTGCTTTTCGGATGAATATCAACCAAGTCCGATCCGTACTCACGATTATATGCAATAGGCGTCCCTGCTTGCACTTGTCGCCGCTTCAGCCTAGCTCAGCCACAAGCATTGCAAGGGGTGAGACGCAGGCAGTTGGACTGACAGTGGTCAGGAGATCAAGTCATCGCAGCACTTGAGATTATATGCAGAAAATTGCAGAAACGAATGGTGCGGAAGGACGATGATGTACCTATATAATAATTACGTAATCACTAGGTCAAAAGGCTCACCAAATCCTTGCGTCCAGATGTGCTGAAGCAGGGGCAATCTCACGCGGACATAACGTAACTCATACGAACACTGATACTTAAAGCATACCTTCACTTGACAGGCCTTGCTCATTTTCCTAACTTATGTTTACAACAATGGAGACGTCGTTCCAAGGAGCTGTAGTCGTTTTATTCTAACGCATTTCGGATCAACGTGAACACACTGTAAGCCCAAAAGGCATAAACTTGAATTGAAATAATCCTTTACATGGTGTTGCAAAGGCATTTTTTTTGCTCCTTTTTTCGGGTATTTTCTTTGCTCTAGTCTCAATCTGGTATTTGGTAAATTAGCAATAATACGTGAGACAATCTAGCTTACAGCTGTATCCTGAAAAGGGATCAGATTCACAGTCAGGGACTCAAATATCCGGAAACTACTAAAACTAGCTAGTCCTACATATTATAAGAATAGGTATAGTTCGTACACAACTGTAAGGCCAAGTGGTGTCAAATTAACGCAAGCAAAAATCTACCTAACAGTCAGAGCTCTAAGTCCAGTTTTCCTTCCGCTCGTTTGACAGAATTTGGCCTTAGCGAACTATAACTGTCCCACAAGCGTGATATTAAGATGTTGAAGCGTTGCTATCAAACATAGAGTCCCTTGGTCGCTTTTTAAGAAAGTAGAAGAAAATAGATATATTTTACAAATTCCATATGTATTCTATTATTTGCAGAATTACCGGAAACATAATAATCTAAAGGACCTGCAAGTTCCAAATTACTGAAAGTTTTTTGATACATATATGTTTCAAAAAGGAATATAAATAAAATAAAATTTCAACAATCATTATACTACGTTTATTTTTAAGCTACAAATTTTATTATATACAATAACCTGCTGTTACATAATTCCATTCTCAGTAGCAATTCGTTCGATCCCTTTATCATTATGGTTTATTTCATATATATGAGGTTGGAAAGTTTGGAAAGTTGAAAACACTAATTTATTACCCTTACGTAAGAAAATAAATAACTTCAAAATCACAATGGACATAGTCGAGTTCACAATAATTGTTCTTATTATAAAAGTGAGTAAGTCAAGATTCAACTATAAGATGCATTTCTGAAGTAATTTCTTCTAAAAAATGATTGCAGAAAGGCAAAATAAAAATTTGTTATTTTATTACCCTAGAAGAAAACTGTCGCTCGATTGAGGTATTATGTATAATTTTCTATAGGAGGAAATGTTGTGTAAATTATCACTTTACATCCAATCGAATAAAAAAAAAAATACTGATTAAGAATCAAAGTATTACGACGATCAAGCGACAGCTATCAGGAATATACTTAATAAATACGCCGTTTTTGAGTCTAAGGACGAGTATATTCTACAATATTTCTATGTAGATTTTTTTTATATGCGCATGAGATGTAACTCGATTATTAGAGAGTATGAGGTATTGAAAAACCGCGATTCACCACATTTCAGCAATGTGGTTATATTTCCCGTTCCAAAACGAGCTCTACAGTTCTACAAATAAGGTAGAAAATACTCGTTAGCTCACGTGTCTAATAAGGCGAGGACTTCTGCTTGATGACGGCTTGCACGCACTTGGCCATGGTCGGGGAGGCGCGGGAGATGGCGTCCGTCATGAAGAAGTCTTCGAGGGATTTCAGCTGCACGTCCAACTTGCCTGATACCGGCTTCTGGAGACTCTGTAGTGAAAGGAGCCAGCGTCAGTTATAATTGGGCGGGGTTTGAAACTTGTTTATGTAAATGTAAACAATAGGGATGTTGACTAAAAATTTATTATTACTCCAAAAGAAAGAAGGCATAAAACTATGCCAAATGGTGAAAATTCTAGTCAAATATCTCAAAAAATAACGAAGCTACAACCGTTAGACGTCACTGACCTGGAGCGCCATAGTAAATGACGATCGTTCAATACAGAGGTGCGTTTTGCGGAAAAGGGACAGATAATGCCCCCTCTTAAAACTTTGAAGACTTATACGTATGTAATTATTTATTCTTTTGAGTTACCTTTTTCGCCATTTGACTGAGAATTTGATCCTATTTCGAGATAATTTGAACTTATTGATTTTCCTAATTGGTGTCAACATTCCTATTGCTTAGAGTCGAAAAGAAAACTTTAATAAAGGCGAGAAAATATATCGTATAAGTAGTGTCAAAGTGACGAATGTTATTACTAGTCTTTATAACGCGTTACACTCCGATAGCATCAATGTGCTTATTAGGTTATTAAAATGCTTTTTTTTCGCTGTGATCTTATTCCCGACCCTCGTTTGCACTACTTTTTTCACCGCCCGCTCTTCCCTTAAAAATATACCGAATAAAGGCTAAAAAAACATTAATAAAAGTTGTTACTGTGTAAATGGACTAGGAAGGCAGACTCGCAAGTGGTCGGTAGACACAATAAATGGCAATTTCGTTACCTGGTTTAGCGCACGCGCCTGCGCGAAATAGTTGTTGGGCTGCACATCGCCATAAGTCAAAAGCGCGGGGCTCGTCTCACCGAGTCGCGCGCGAACTTCATCTAGGTTGTCGTAAGGCAACCGTGCGCCTACGACTTCCGATAACGCTCTGTGAACAAATTACACGTTTGAAAACACTTGATTGTTGTGGCACAAAATAAGTAATAAAATTACATACAGAAATTTTTATGGACATGTTATGCGGGCAATCCATGACCGATCGTTGTGACATTCTCTGTCTAGCAGTGGACCTCTATGGGCTGATGATGATGATGATAATAAATAGCTATTTAGCAGGCACGCTGTTACCTACCTGATGATCCTCCAGTCCTCGCGCGCCTTGCCGGGCGGCGTGACGGCGGGCAGCGTCTGCTGCGCGCGACCACAGAATGGTATAATACTACATACAGAATGGCCACGAACCCCCCGCACCGAGGTCAGTTAGTTCGTCCCTGAGAGGCCCGCCGGGTGCCGATCGGGTACCGTCTCGCCTCGCGCTACGCAGCCGCGAACACAATTGACGCGTGTACCACCAGCGCACGCAGTCACGCTTACATACGTACCCTTAGCGCTTACGTTCCTTCGCGTGTCAGAGGTGTGGCGCGGCCTCGTGTACGCCACGCCCGGCAGCACCACGTCATCTCCTCTCACGTCGCCGTAGTGACCTGGGGTTGGTACCTGAGGATCTTCCAGTCCTCGCGCGCCTTGCCCGGCGGCGTGACGGCGGGCAGCGTCTGCTGCGCGCGGCCCTCGGCGTTCACGTACGTGGCGCGCTTCTCCGTGTACGCCGCGCCCGGCAGTACCACGTCCGCCATCTCCGCGCCGACGTCGCCGTGGTGACCTGACCGACATACATACATACGTAAACTCACGCCTGTATTCCCAATAGAGGTAGGCAGAGCACATGAACTTTAATTCATATGCCACCTTTAGCAATTGCAGGTTAAAGATATAATTCCGCAGCCGACGGCAGACGGCAACTGCACGCCGCACACGAAATTGAACCGCAATCGTAAGACCAAAAAGTCCCAATTTAGAGTGAGCGGCGTAAGCGTCGTCGTGCCGTTGCGACACTTGTCTGCTCATTTCAAATTGAGCTTTTTACGTATACCATGACGCTTCAATTTGGAGTGCGGTGGAATGTGCCAGTTGCCGTCTGCTGTCGGCTGCGTAATTATAGGGATGCATAGCAAAATGTGCAGGTCGCAAAATGTGCAGGCTACGTAAAATGAGCAAACCGCAAAATATGCAAATCTCACAAAGAGCAGACCGCAAAATGTGCAGGTCTCATAATGGGCAGATCGCAAAATGTGCAGGTCTCATAATGGGCAGATCGCAAAATGTGCAATCTCAAAATGAGCAGACCGCAATATGTGCAGTTCTCATAATGGTCAGATCGCAAAATGTGCAGATCTCACAATGGGCAGATCGCCGAATATGCAAGCAGAACTTATATTGAGCAGTAGCTCTATGGTGGTCGGTTTGTCATGCAGTTACAAAACCATAACGTCAATCTCGCACCCGTACACTAATTAGAACGGGACGGCCGTCTTATCCCGGGATAGCAGGTGAGAAAATCGTGACCATAATAGCCTTGCAGGTCACAAAATGTGTAGATTTTGAAATAGAGCACATTCAGCACACTGTAAATACCAATTATCTACGGGTGACTGTACCTACTTGAAATGTAATAGTAGATAGATAACGGACTATGACGGACTATATAAGATCTGCTTGCACATTCGGCGATCTGCCCATCGTGAGATCTGCAAATTTTGCGATCTGCCCATTATGATAACTGCACATTTTGCGGTCTGCTCATTGTGAGATCTGCACATTTTGCGATCTGCCCATTATGAGACCTGCACATTTTGCGGTCTGCTCATTGTGAGATCTGCACATTTTGCGATCTGCTCATTGTGAGATCTGCACATGTTGCGATCTGCCCATTATGAGACCTGCACATTTTGCGGTCTGCTCATTGTGAGATCTGCACATTTTGCGATCTGCCCATTATGAGACCTGCACATTTTGCGGTCTGCTCATTGTGAGATCTGCACATTTTGCGATCTGCTCATTGTGAGATCTGCACATGTTGCGATCTGCCCATTATGAGACCTGCACATTTTGCGGTCTGCTCATTGTGAGATCTGCACATTTTGCGATCTGCCCATTATGAGACCTGCACATTTTGCGGTCTGCTCATTGTGAGATCTGCACATTTTGCGATCTGCCCATTATGAGTCCTGCACATTTTGCGGTCTGCTCATTGTGAGATCTGCACATTTTGCGATCTGCTCATTGTGAGATCTGCACATGTTACGATCTGCCCATTATGAGACCTGCACATTTTGCGGTCTGCTCATTGTGAGATCTGCACATTTTGCGATCTGCCCATTATGAGACCTGCACATTTTGCGGTCTGCTCATTGTGAGATCTGCACATTTTGCGATCTGCCCATTATGAGACCTGCACATTTTGCGGTTTGCTCATTTTACGTAGCCTGCACATTTTGCTATGCATCCGTTAGCTCGCTCCATCTTCGATCTCGTCTTTGTTTGGTTTTATTTGATCAAAATACGCTGTCATAATTACCCTCCTAGGGGTTTGCTGATTTTGCCCTAAAAAGCCGCGGGTCCGCTTTGATACCTCATCCCAAAAATTTACGTAGGAACTAGTTTTTAGCGACTGCCATCTGACCTTCCAGCGCAGAAAGAAAACTAGGCCTTGTTGGAATTATACCGATTTCCTCATGGTGTTTTCCCTCACCGAAAAGGCCAGACCCAAATGCCAAAAGAACTAAACCCAGGCAACAAGACCTTGACTTGAGCCCAGAGACCAGAGCCTTGTCCACTCCCGATGTCTAAAAGCCTTACCTTGGTAGATGACGATAGCGTCCTTAGGCAGCTTGTCCCGAGTGACCACACCCGCATCAGCTCCCAGCAGGTACACAACCTTGGGGCCGGCGGCTAGAGCCTTCTCCACTCCGGGCTGGTAGCCGATGTCCAACGCCGCCACTTGGGACGCGGTCCGCTGGAGAACGTTCAGGACCTACGCACAAACGAAGACAGATTAGGCATCTGGTTGTAAAAACTCTAATAAGTTTCCAGTTCACAAGCTGGCAACTTTCTTGATCAAGTATTGTAACGTAAATCTAACAATATTTCTTTGCTATTCCGCTGAAAGAACGTGTAGGTCTATCAGTGATAATGAGATGCGCCCACTTGCTTATTTTTGCATGCGTGGTGGGGTGCATTAACACCCCACCCTCCCTCCGCACACGCAAACATGCAAGTGAAAAGCCAAGCCAAGCTCACGCCAGTCAGCTCGCGACCACGGATGTTGTGATACATTCAAAACGTCGGGCAAAACCTTAAAAAAGGTAAATTAGTTATAATTGTACGCGATTAAGTCCCGTTCCCCAATAATAATGCAAGTGAATACAAAAAACCACCACCAATATTGACAAAGACACGTGTTTCGCCTCTCTCCGAGGTAGCGGTTTTTTTTAATAGATAGAGTGATTCAAGAGGAATGTTTATATGTATAATTTGCACCCGTGCGAAGCCGGGGCGGCTCGCTAGTAACCGTCGTGCAGGCGCTTGCAATGCCAGAGGCGTCACTCGCGCGTTGCCGACCCGTAAGAAATCTGTTCACGCCATACGTGAGCTCATACCGCCCTCCCCCTTCTTCCATCGAACATCCAGACGTACGGCTGGATACCATCCTTACTTGGTCGAAATTCCTCCTATTCGAACCAAGCGCTTTGCATCATCTTTTATAATGCGCACTTCTAAGGTTTGGAATTCTCTGCCGGCGTTTGTGTTTCCGAGCTCATATAACCTAGACCTTTTTAAGGCACGAGTGAATAGGTATCTTCTGGGTGAGCTCGCTTCATCGTCGGCCTCATCTTTGCCCCCTGGCTAGATGCTCGCCAAGAATATAATATTGTGACAGTTCCTTGTATATATATATCGGAGGTATGCATGTTTGTCCATAAATATAAAAACCAATTCACGGAAACCCAAGAAACGTACTCTCGTAAATTAAGATTTCAATATAAATTTAAACTGTTCAAGCCAGCTGCTAAGTTAACTCTAACTTCCAAAAACTCATATGCGATGTGTATTACTATTTATAATAAACTACCGGATGAGTTTAAAGATAAGAATTTAAAGGTATTTAAGAATATGTTGATGAATTGGTTATCTAAAAAATGTTTTTATAGCGTCAGGGAGTTCCTGAACAATTCCAATTAAAATCCAATTATAATCAATTTGATATTTGTACGCTAGTTTGTAGGCACAATGTGGAGATCAGAAATGTATAATATAACATTAAGACCTGTTTGTAAACCCACTATTGACAAATAAAATATTCATTCATTCATTCATTCATTCATTCATTCAAGAGCGATCCCATTTTTAATCAATAAAAAAATACATACCCAACGCTGGATAGTTCCAATACACTCGGAGAACTTCGCTCGCCCGTTCAAATACACTCACCTTCCATTCCTTATCAGCTAGCTTGTCTTGCAACTTCAAAGCCAGTTCTTGCGTGTGCGCGAGCAAGGCCGCGCCCTCAGCACCCTGCAGTTGGTCAGCTCCCAGTATCACCACGGGCCGCTGCGCCTGCTCTAGGCGCTTGAGGACCGGGTGGGAGGACGAGCCTGACGCGAGCTCTTTCACGATCGACGCGTCATCGCCGACGTGCTACGGCGAAAAAATGTTCATTGGTTAATCAGCTTTTTTTGGAATATGAATCATCGAATTGGACAGAGTGGCCAAATAGAGGTAAATAAATAAATAAATAATAACGACAATTTTACAAAAATCGAACTAGCCCCATAGTAAGCTATATATTGTAAGGCTTGTGTTTATCAAATCTTAATTCACATTTTGTCTCATTTTCCCCATTTTTAACAAAAACAGGATATTAGCCTCGGCCGGAATGGCAATTGCAGGCTTCGTATTATAATTAAACGGCCTCGCAAGCTCGTCCGTTTAAACAAATACTCAGCCTGCAATTGCATCCTTCCCGGCCACGGCAATAATGTACTAATACTATTCTGTGCTTATATATAGAATAGAACTCACGATGTATTCGTAGGTGAGGTCGACTTTAGGGCCGATGACGGCGACGTCCGTGTCGCGGTGTATGAAGGCCTTGCGGATGCGCGCGTTCAGCAGCGGCGCCTCGAACCGCGTGTTCGTACCCACGAGGAGCACCAAGTCGGCTTCCTCCACGTCTGTATGGAAAATGGTAATAGTACAGTCGCCATCAGATATATCGGAGCAAACGAGGTGCTCACAAATATCTGAACACGCCTCTATTGTCAAGGCGTTAGAGTGCATGTTCAGATATTTTTCAGCACCCTGAAGAGTACAGATATATTTGATGGCGACTGTACACTAAACACGAGCAGTATAAAGGTATAATTCCGCAGCCGACGGCAGACGGCAACTGCACGTTCCACCGCACACGAAATTGAACCGTAATCGTAAGACAAAAAGTCCCAATTTAGTGAGCGGCGTAAGTGTCGACGTGCCGTTGCGACACTTGTCTGCTCATTTCAAATTGAGCTTTTTATCAATACCATTACGGTTCAATTAGGATTGCGGCGGAACGTGCAGTTGCCGTCTGCTGCGGAATTAAAACTTTAGTAGGATGGTACAGTCCGCGCCATCCACGACGACTCGCCCCTCCACAGCGAATCTCATACTAATCTGTGCGCAGTTGTACGGCTTGGGCTGTGGAGGGGCGAAGACAATTTATACGTAAATCTATTCTGATCATTACAACATGACATTCTACAATATGGATGATGACACTATAAAAGAAAATCAATAAATCCAAATTTTCTACATAAAGGCTCAAATTCTCAATCAAATGGCGAAAAAAGTAATACAAAAAAATAAATAATTACGTAATTATAAGTGTTCAAAGTTTTAAGAGTGGGTATTTTCTGTCGCTTTTCCGCAAAACGCACCTTTGTATTGAACGATCGTCATTTACTATGGCGCTACTCAATAGTGACGTCACTGTTGAGTAGCACTTTCTCTCTCTAACTACGAACATTCTAACCGTTGTAAAGCCTGACCAGGAATATATGATCATTGTCAAGAGGGCGTATTATTCTGATTTATATGGCAACAGACTATTATGACATTTTGTCTTGTTTACCTATCAGCTCTGACATAAATTATGAATTGTTTTGCAGCTGAATAATTTCATTTCATCACATTGATAATATTCCGCTATTGGCTATGAATTGTTTTGGTATTTTTTTCTCATTATTTATTAAATATTTAACACATAACTAATATTCAAATAAACCGCAACAGACGTGCTGACAATGTCATTAAAATTATTGCCAGTGTAAGAAATTAATTCCACTGAAATTCCGCAACATGGCGCATGATCATATATTCCTGGTCAGGCTTTAGTTTCGTTATTTTTTGAGATATTTGAATAGGATTTTCATTATTTGGCATAGTTTTATGTCTTCTTTCTATTGAAGTAATATTTTTTTTTTTGAGTCAACATCCCTATTTCTTGCTTGCTCGTTTACTAATCCTAGCCTAGCTGGGAAGTGTATATTAACTAATAATAATAATAATAATTTATTTATTTATTCAGACAACATGGGTCCATCGAGTCGTTAGTTTTGTTACTTATCCTATGTTAATTGAATAAATTAATTAATGAATACAATTATTAGAATTAGAATTACAATTACTTATACATTACAATTAATTAATTATTAAATTAGTTAACATAATAAACCCGTTCAGACTCGGGGTTTATTAGTCCCGCCATCCAGTGCCTTTGCAGCACACTATCAGCCCGATCAGCTAACACGTTCAGGATGCCATTGGGACTGTTCTGGATTCTGCTTCTGATCGATGCCATTTTTTTGCGCATTATGGCGTGAAATCCATCCACGCGAGCATTGGCAAACATGCCCGACGCACTGCAGAATCTAGGCAGCCCCAAAAGCACCCTAAACATGTTATTGTAGAGAACACGCAAGGCGCTGATGATATACTCACTGGCGATCTTGGTGTTGAGCAAGTAGGAGGAGCGCAGGTCGGTGCCGGCGCCGGCGAGGGGGAAGGCCTGCTCGGTGCACGCGGCCTCGCTGCCGAGCTTGTTGGCGAGGTCCTTCAGCGCCACCAGCGCCTCGGCGTCCGCTAGCGCGCCAGCTACCACCACCAACTGGTCAAACAATCAGGTTATAAATATCAGAAAAAAACCGGCCAAGTGCGAGTTTGTTTCCGCACATTTAGGGTACCGAATCAACTTCAAAAAATGTGATTTGTCAATATATTAATACATATTTGTTAATAAAATATTCGTAATTTTTTACTACTTACATTATTATTACTAAATTTCTTACATTATTACTACTAAATTTCTTAATCATGCGTCAATGGGGAGTTGAAAAATTCTTCGGAACAAAATTTTGTGACTTTCGGATCATTCGGACGGGCGGACGCCTGGGCGACAACAATTGGAGCCTTCGGGTACGGATCCCTAAAAAAGGGGTAAAAGTCCCCCTTTAACCGCCATCGTTTTATATAACAGACAATGTGAATGTGACAAGGGTAAATAACACCTTCCTGATTATTATTATTTATCGTATGGCAATTATTTAGATCCATGAGATCTTCGAGAAGACAACACGGTTGCCAGTTTTCGTTGCAATTTTAGCACCACCCAGGGGTCACGTGTAGCTTAGTGCTAGTGGTGGGTACTTTCCCTACGGACGTGGTGCAATTTCGACCCCCTTTGTCAAGTAAGCGGGCAACTTGACTGTTAGAAGTTATCAAGCCCCCCGAAGGCCTCCAACTGACTGACTGATTGATTTATGACAAGTTGAAAATTGCGAGTAACTTTTATGACGGTCGGCGGTTAACGGGGTAAATTATCATCAAACTTTTCACTCAGTTTGTGTTACGTTCTTTTTCCGCTATGTTTCTGTACACATCTATATTGGCTTTTTGTCGGTAATGCTGTTGATGTCCTAAATAATAAAATTAAATATAATGATGCAAAATGATTATGTAAATTACCTTGTCAGCGGGGCAGTCCCGAAGCGCGCGGCCGGCCTCCACCAAGGCGTCTTCCCACTCCACGGGCGTGAGGTTGCCGCGAGAGTCCTTCAGCATCGGCGTCACTAGGCGTTGGCGCTTCAGGCCGTCGCAGGCGAAGCGGGACTTGTCCGACAGCCACTCTTCGTTGATCTCCTAAACATGGTTCAACCAACACGTGAATATTTGTTAAGTATAGTGCGTGGCATCCAAGAAGGCGCGCCCCACCACCGCCCGTTCCGTTCAATTGCGCGTAGATTAGTATGAGATTCGCTGAGAAGGGGCGCGTCGTCGTGGGTGACATGCACTATAATTAGTTAATGACCCAGACAGAAAGACATTCAGATGTAACCAAAGACTACAATGTATATACTAAAGTAGATGTGAAGGTGAAAATTTATTGGAAAATGCTATCAGAATGATGAAAATAGTTACAGTGGAATTCGGATACAGCGACGGTCAAGGGACCGGCGATATGACGTTGCACTAACAGAACGTCGCACAAACCGGACTGATTTTCTTTGAAAATGTTTGGTATGAATCCTAAAGTCGGTGATTTAGCAGTCGTTGAAAACGGTCAAATGTTATATGCGGAGTCGTTTTAAGCGGATTCTACTGTATAATGTGGCTCAATTCAACATTTTTGGCCCAATAACTTTCAGATCAGGAAATTTACTACACAGTGGTATTCTCATACCTCGTTAGTCCTGGGCAAGATGCGGAGCACCTCGTTAGTGCGCGTGGCGACGACGATGTTGCTGCCGAGAGGGTCCAACACGTCCACGGAATCAATCTATGACAAGAAAATTCATTACCTCGGACATGTAAAGTCTACTGTACCTCTACTCTAGTATTAGTTTTTTCGAAACAAAACAGAAACAATCATTTTTGCGTTTAGTCTCAATTTTTATGGCAGCAAATAGTTACCAGCAACGGCCACTAGAAGCGCTCTTCGCTTACAAATTGAAACCAAACGTTTGTGTTTTGTCTTGATATATATATATATATATACTAGAGGTATTTTTACTTTGAAGAATTAAACTATCGAAGTAAGAAGTATACGACAGAAAGATGCGGTCAGAGGCATTTTGTTTTACGGATATGTAAAGAGGTGTAGAGAACAGGTGTATAGTAGGACAAACAACTGCCCTCAAACTTCATGATTGACAGTAAAATATCCTGTACTATAGATACATTTGTGTATTATTTTGCAATTGGCTTCTCCAAAACGATTTTAAGAATTTAAGCAGTACACAGTAGCATGTCGTTTTTTGTCTATGATTACGTCCTCCTATCTTTTACATTTTCCTCCCTTCCGTTGCCGCCAGCAATGTAGCAGTGAAGTAAGACCTATTTTAAAATCAAGTTACAACAAATGTTCTTGTAGTTTTATTGAGGTGTACATAAGGGTTTTTGTATTGTATTGTAGCAAACTATAATGCGTCTTACCCTCCTAGTCTCCCAGGGCCTGGCGGCGAAACTGTACGGCTTGGAGGTGAGCGCGCCCACGGGGCACAGGTCGATGATGTTCCCGGACAGCTCCGAAAGGAACATCTTCTCTACGTACGTTCCGACCTGACAACAGAAAATGCAGTTGAATTGATGAATGTGTTAACTTACTGTAATAGTGGATAGGGTATAACCCTCCACCTCCTCATGGTCTTTCCTGCCTCCCGGCGTACCCGGCTCATTTCAGGCATGCAGTTTCTTGAAGCCCTACAAATTTCTTATTTATGTCCCAGCCTTTCTCCCTTTCTGGGCAGGCTACTCTCCTGTACATTGTTCTCCCCGAATGGGGCTCGACAACACAAAACATTAATCAGCGTCGACCGTACCAAATGGTATACTGCTGTCCTCACTCTACAAAGTTTCTTCGCTTGGTGTGCCATGTGTGCGCAAACTTGCGCAGCGCTTCAAAATTTTCTCCGCACGAA